>JADRCH010000018.1:12099095-12120878 GCA_019843965.1 Rhynchomys soricoides | reverse complement strand
TAAGCCAGGGACTGCCAACATGTACAATGTAAGCCAGGGACTGCCAACATGTACAATGTAAGCCAGGGACTGCCAACATGTACAATGTAAGCCAGGGACTGCCAACATGTACAATGAGGACCATAGGCTCTTGGGAGGAACATGTGAAGAAGCAGCTAGAAAAGAAAGAGATAGTTTAGATTCAGAATCCTGCACTAGCAACTGCACAGAGGGGAGCTCTGATTGCTCTTTCTTATGGTCTGTGCCAAACTGAATTATTCTGTCCATCCTGTTAAGAAAGCTCTGACACCCTATCTTTGGAATACCACCAGAAAGTTTCTTTCCCATTTTGCTTTGTCACTAAGTTTTAGATCTACAATAATTGTCAACCTTGAGGCATTCCTGAGACTGAGCAGTACATTGCTAGTTTATTAGGTATTCCTAAGACGCAAATCCAGAGCAGAACTAGAGATGCATTTTAGAAGTTCTGTATGCCTCTTGCTGTTTTTCTAAACTTCTCTGGAACATTAGTTTTGTAAATTCTGAATAATCATTGGGCATTATTGTGTATCTATTGTTTCTCTGGATTCCTCTGGTTAGCCCCAGGGGAGATTTTCTGATACCCATGTTACATTTCTCTTTTATAATTTCTTGGCTCATTACTCTCACTTATGGAACTTTATCCTAAGTACTGCCTTCCCTTCCTTGTGGTTATATCTTAATCATTGAATATTAATATTCACATTCTATTCCTTTCTTTATGCTCAGTTTATTTTTTGACCACATTCGATGGCTATTTGCTTCTGGGCAATGTTATATATAGACATCCAAGAATGTCTGCCAAAGCCATGTTGCCTATAAACACAGGCAGGTGAGACTATAGCACCTTCTTTTCTGTCCATATTGCAATTCTGTTTCTGAAAGAGAAATATATACTAGACTTGCAGCCTACTTCTTTTTGCTTAATTAAAATTATGATGAGACTTTCAAGTGTCTACTTTTTAAAATGTGATCCCTCCTCTTTGAAGACAAAGGAGACAAAGAATTCTGATTGGTTAGTTCTTGTGCTGGAAAAAGCTATTCTCTATCCTTTATAATCGCTTTCTTACAGATACCAAACTATACCCTGAGCATCTAGAAGGATTAAATACTGATCAAAGGCAGGTTTAGCTGTATCCTCAGGACAAGCTGATTCAATGCAGAGAAGCTCAGGCCCTGCATGAGCTTTTGGAAAGAGAAATAAATTACCAATCAGTAGTTAACAACAGTTAAAAACTGCAGAGTAGAATTGGACCTGATTTTAGCTGCGTTGATATATGGAAAGTGAGAGAATGTTCAGTTACTAGAATCAGGTGTAAACGTCTCAGATGTAGTCTTCTTGTCCTTTCCATGGGATCTTAAAGCCTTTTGTAGAGACAGAATCTAGTCTTTCTGAGTAATTATTAGCAATGTTTAATTTTATGTGTATTGCTTTTAGGCAAGGCCAAGGTTATAATAATGGCTTGAATCAATTATGGATATTTAAAGTCCTCTCTGCAATTGAGTGTAACAATGTCATTACCCTCTGCATGAACTGCATTCTCTCTTGACCAACTCTGCTAATAATCATCCTCACTTAAGAAACAGATTTCTTTCTAGTCTGGCAGGATTCTGTCTAGTTAGAATATGCTCGATAACACCCTCTGTGACAGATTCAGCCTTTATCTTGCCTAGTGTATATTTCTCCCATCTCTATTTTGCTTAAAACCATGGCTGTTCTAATGTGGTTCCCCTTTAACCCAGAATAATTTGTGTTTCTGCTCCTAAATAATAATAGAAAATTCACAGCCATACTGACAAAATTAGAGAAGACATTAACAAATAATTCAGATTAAAATATGAAATTGGCAAATACATACGATCTTAGTTTCGCCCAAGGTGACTAATTAATTACTACAATTTCCCACTTCCCCACATTCAGTGAGAACATGCCTTTGAAAAGCTATTCAGGGAAACAGAGCTCCGTGGTTATTAACATGCAAATACCCACTAGCAAATACACAATCCATTCACCCTCACAGGAAGTGCAATCTGTACACTAAGTAGGCAGGGGTCCACTGTTCTAGGTTGAGTGTTTGCTTCAGTCACTTGGCAGTTTGATCATGAAATTTGACAGCTGGCCAGGGCCATAGAGTAGTGGTTACAGTTTCTGCATTGCTAATGAGTTAGAGAGAGGTAGACTGAGACCCATAAAATGGAGTAGCTATCAGAATCCTTCTGTGTTGCCCCTGTCCAACCCAAAGTAAAATAAACAGGTGAATTTTTTCAGTGTCATACAGTTTTACAGATATAGCAGGAGAATCGACACAGGGTATGGTTGTGGGTAATGACACTGATATCATACTAGGAATTTTTTTAAAAGCAACATCCTCCATTTTCTCCCTCAGGAAAGGGGATGTCTACTTCCTTCAGTATTGAGAGCTATCACAGGGCTTTGTTGTTATTCAGTGACTACTTCTTGAGTGAATTCATTTTTAGGCTTTTTAACCCAAATATGTTCTCAAGACGATTTGGAGATTTTCAATTGCTTTCATGATACTCACTGTGTTAGTGCAGTTTCCCATGTGCTTGTGTTTGTTTCTCAATATACAGACATCTTTGATACCTTTAGATATTGTGGTCCCCTGAATAGATGCACTGAAGAGCATTTAAGTATAGTGAAGGTCAAATTAGATAATAGGTTTTTGTTGTTGTTTTTTAAAGAACACTAAATACAGCATTCTTTTCCTTCATTTTTCCCTTTTCCCTTCTTTCTAGTTTTTCAAATTACTCCCAACAATAAAACCATTTCCCTGCCATATTCTGTGGCCTAAATCATTTGGTGACATGTATAACTTAATACACCTGTATTTCAGAAGCATTTAGAATTCAGTGAGATTTCTTTTTAAATGAATAATATTTTTATCTTTTGGAAGTTTCATATGCTTAAATAATATGTATTAATCACTCTATCCACCACTCTTTCCTTCCACCCCCTCTAGGGTCCTACCCCATCCTCCCAATTTCATCTTCTCCCTTTTCATTTTATTGTTATTAATAATCCTTAAGTCCTATTTGTGCTACTCACACGTGTGTGAGTGTGTGGACCCACCCTCTTTGGAGGAGCTATTGGTAGCAGCGTTGAGAAAGTATTAGGTTCTGAAGCTGAAGTTCTATTTGTCTGCAGCACTGTTGTGTAGAAGATGGAGAATCGACATGTCACACTGGTTTGCTGTGATGGTGAGTGGTGGACGCCTGATAAAACACCTGTTAGAGTGGTCTGGTAACATCCAATGAAGTATCACGGTGCACAGTACAGTTCTGATGTGAAGAAATAGGATCTATGTTTAGAAGGAGGAAGGCCAGCAATTATTCAATACCAGGGAGCTCTTTCTAACAAATTTAACAGAGAGGCAATGAGGCATGAAACATTAGGGTTCCCATGCTTGGTTGAGACCTGTGTGGCACCATACCTAGAAGGTTACATTGTTATTGATATAGTGTCTCCCTCCTTTAACAAGAAGTTTAGTATAGCTGCATTCGTTTATTCAGAAGGGTGACCAATTTAATAGCAAACCATCTTAACCATTTCTATTGCTCAGAAACACTGAACATAGGTGTTAAACACCAGGAGCATGGATAAACATTGACAAGGCAGAACCAAGAATTCAAAGCCAAACCGATTAGCAAATCTAAGCTCAGGTGTAGAAGCCCTTGCTGGCTTTGCTCTTTGCCTTAGAACAGCTTGATGGGAAATGGAGTTGAATTCAATTAAGAGGGATCAGGCTCCTGAGATCTCTGAGAAAACTTGAGAGCTGGTAAGTGATGTGGGAAACGTTTACTATCTTTTTCTGAAAATCAGAGAAATGATATTAATAAAACTAGACATTTACACTCCATTTCAGGGAAGCAAGTTCTTTAGGGAACTCAAAATACCAATTAATCCGAAGAAGAAACACACTTGTGAAAAGAGCAAATGCTTGTTTCATTCAGATAAATGGTGTTGACAGAGATTCCAGGTATGTTAGTCAGATATCATGGAATTTTTGCATCAAATAAAAAATACCTGGGAATTGTGTCAGCATCACTTCGATTCTGAGAAACAGTAACAGAGGATGTGTGCGTTAGGTTTAGAGATGTACAACAAAGTGATGTCAGAAAGAGCAGGGTTGCACAGGCTTGGCGTCCTTGGTCAGGCACATTTGGAATGGCATGCTCTTGAGCAAAACAGTCATTAAGACATCTTTACCTCAAAAACATTTGTAGGTATTTGGTGATTTTGAATGACCATCTCACATGTATCCTAGGATGCTTTGAGCTCCCTATATAGCAGAGGATGACCTTGAATTTCTGATCCTCCTGCTTTAACTCCAGTCTGCTGGGATTATAGGCATGTGCCACCATTCCTGGTTTGTGTTGTGTTGTGAGCCTGGTGATACAATTATGCACAACGGGCAGTCACACTACCAACTGGGCTGTAGCTCCAGCCTAACATTTGAAAATTCTACATATAATTTCCTAATATTTAAACAAATTGCTATATTCAGTCTTTGGAGCATGAACGTGTTTCTTTCAGGTTGATTTCTATATACCTATACTGTTTGAGTGCATTACATATGTACATGTGTGCATGTATAAAACGAAAAGACTATAGCCCCAGGGAATCAACAAGGAGTTAGTGGAGGTCTTTGTCCTTTAAAATCTTCACTTGCCTTCCTTGTCTAAAGCATCAACACAGTGCAGATCCTGAATTATTCATTGAAACATAAGCTTTGTATTTGTCTGTATACATTTATCTCTGACGTTTACTTCTGTTGTCTCCATCCCATTCTCTGGCCTACTTTATTATGTTTTGTTTATTTCTTATGAGGGTGTGGAAAAAAAACATTAAAATAAGTTATCATATGGGCTTTCTTTTTGTTCATGTGTGGTATTTGTTTAGTCACATAGAAAATTGTGATTTCATAGCCCTGGAATTCTGATGCTAAAGATAATGAGCTATGTTGATCTAAGACATTGAAGCTAGGAAGCTAAGAGTCATCTCTGCATCCTGCCAGTACCCATGAGGTAGCAATGGGCCCATGCTGACCTCTCCAGTTGGTATTTCTGCTTCTACATCCTATTCTGCAAGTGCTTAAAGAGTGACCCTGTTGTGTATTGTTTGGATTGGTGGTGGTAATGGCTGTGTGCTTGGTAAATTCCAGAACTCACTGAAAGTAGTGGCAGATAATTAAAGTGTCTGTAATTGTGTTTAAACAGGAAAATAAGCATTCATACAGAATAACTTGATAATCCCTAATATCATTTAGTGTTTTCATAGAAGTTTTCACTTTATCTTGCCTTGTGTGGCAATCTGTAAGCTGATAGTCTAATTTTTGCCCTAGGTGAAAATGTACGAGTGTACACCTAGTTGTTCAAAAGGCTCTCAGTCTGTCTTCTTGTCAAAACTGCAGCTGTCATCCATTCCCCAAAGGCTTTGTCTAGAATGGACATTCAGGACTGGAGGCAGCTTGCCACTTAGATGTGGCACCTTGCATATGTGCTACAGTTCACACTCTGACTTGTGTACTGTACACAATGTCATCTTGTCTGCAAGAGAACAGGACCATTGTGAATCACTATTTCCCTTTAGCTGCACAGGGAAAGTGCTAGCCTCACTGGCACTGTAGAACGTAGTGTCTGTGTGCACCCTCTCCCATTACTGTTTTGATGTCTCAGTCTTCTAGGGAGCTTGCTGCAGTGGTAAGATAAAAGAGACTGCCTGTTCCAAGGGCCATCCGTTTGCATTGATATTTACATTCTTTGCCAAAGTGACATCATTACCATTTGCTTAGTATTTGCACCACAGGGATGTGTTTTACATAATTCAAGACTTGGAAGTGATGATAATGTATTTCGGATAGGCATCAGAGGCCACAATGTGCGGAATCTCATTCCCTTTCTCTTTTAGGACCTCAATGCATAAATGGGTCCCTAGTCCATCTCCGTAAATCATATTAACAGCACTGCTTATTAGGTGCCAACAATGTGTCTGGCACTGGACTAGGTACATATCCCACATTATTGTTTAGCCCAGTGACAGGAGTGAGAGTGGATAACATTTTTCTCATCACACAAGAAGAAAGTCTAAAGCTAGGACAACTCCTAACTTGCAAAGGTCTGAATTTAGACTTCTAACCCAAAAAGCTCTCAAATGTTTTGCTCTGCTGCTCTATTTTCCACCTCATAGTTTATTCTTCCAAGCATACGAGACAGGAACCTTTCTTTGCTTTTTTCTTAGGAACATTTGAGATAAAAGGAAGGAATAATGGGAGATTGTCACCTTGCTCCGTTTCTGCCCCTTTTGTTCCCTTCTTTGCTACAGGTGCCTCCCAAATCCCTCTTTGAGACGAACATAAAAGCTCCATGTTTGCCTTGAGATAAAGCTATCTGGCAATGATGGATGCCAAATTATGGAAACCTGCCGGTTGGCACCTACTTGCCTGAGTATGTTGTCTTGGTTTTATCCATAGGCAGAGATTTTAGAGGGAATGAAATAAAAACACACAAACAAACAAACAAACAAACAAACAAATAAATAATAAAAAACACTTAGTATTTTATAGTCCACATTGGTATAACACGTTTTGTGTAATTGGCATCTCTGACTGAAACTCTTCCTCACACCCCATTCCACTGCACCCCATCATCATTTGCTGCACTCTTTTTTATTCTATCAAAAAGAACTACAAACATGTTGTCATCTTCTCATCATAAAGTGGGAAACCAGGAGCAGCCTTGGCTTAACTTTTACTCCTTCACGTCATTCCTCTTTGCTCCTGAACTACATGTTCTTGAATGACAGCTCAGGAAAAGCCAGCCATTTAGGCAGCATCAATTTCCTTTGATTTCCTTAAAGGGTGTCTTATTTGTAGAGGCTAATTCACTGCATTTGCACTTCTGGGTACTCCCAGAGTTTGGGACAGGTCTATTTCTCTGCTTAAGGTTCTTTGACATAGATTCTTATATTTCCTAGTAAAGCCGCAATGCTTCTTAAGTCAAAGACCAGACACAGAGAGATGAGTGTGAAGGTTTACAACTTCTTCCCTTTTCTACCACCACAGGGAACCAGACACCAGTCCATCTCAGCCTTCTTAGTTCAGAGACAGTGTAATTGATTTAGCGCATGTCCATGAAAATATAAAGATACATATTTCCAGGTCCATTGTGAGGTTTCCTTCACCAACAACAATCTCCCTACAGCTAGTGGACAAATGACATCCTTCTCAGCAGAGCTGGATGCTCTTCCTGTCCTAGGAAATCTATCCTCTTCCAATTGACAACTATTGAGTTTCCATAGTAATTTTCTCCATGTTTGCCATTACATGAATCACATTTACCATATACAATTTTGCTATTCACATATTTCTAGATCTTTTAAAAGTATATATGTGGGTAGAGGAAGAGAGCTCCTTTGATACAATTGTGTGAACACCAGACTGATGACATATTATTTGGATTCCCATATATGAACTCAGGGTTTTTAAAATGGCTTCATTTATTTTAGGCATTAATTTTAGTCCAAGTGCAGTGACATGTATGTCTGTTCTTCATACCTCTCTGTTGTTTTGGCTTGCTTTCTTCGAGTGCCTTGTTGGTAGTGGTAGCAATAATCAGAAAAGTTCAAAAAAGAGAAATGCTATGGTAGACCTCACAAAGGTGAATGCACCACATTCTCAAGGTGCCAATGCACAGGTACAACTTAAAAGAATGACATTAGCCCCACTGTCCAAAGCCTGGAGTCAGCCTGGAGGTTTGGGTGGGTCTTGAAGATCAGATGAAGTCATAGGGACAGAAAGGGCACTGGAAATTTTATGATGTGACAATCACATCACAATCAGGTGGCACAGGCTAATTTACCTATTTTCCTTGCACTATTTTTTTTGTTTGGGGTTGTTTTGGTTTTGATTTTCAAGACAGGGCTTCTCCTGTGTAACAACCCTGGCTATCCTGGAACTCACTATGTAGACCAGGCTGGCCTCAAACTCACAGAGATGAGCCTGCATCTGTCTCCCAAGTTCTGGGATTAAAGGTGTGCCCCACCTTTAATGTGTAGAATGTTCTACAAACATTCTAATGTTTGTAGATTAAACATTAAAGATTAAACATTGTAGATTAAAGGAATATCTACAAACATTCCTTTTCTTTGGCTTGTTAGTGAGTAAGAAGGGACTAAAGAAGAACTGAAAGCCAAGGAAAACAAACCAACAGAAGTTCGTAGTGGGCAACTGTGTCAGCTACTTTCCTTGTTCTTATGACAAAATAGCCAACAGAAGCAACTTAAGGAAGAAAGGATTTATTTTGGCTCACAAGTGAAGGAGAAATCCGGACCCCAATGGTAGAGAAGGCATGGCAGAAGAAACATGAGGTGGCTGGACACACTGTCTCTGCAGTCAAGAAAAATGCAGACAGAAAGTGGGGTTGCCTATGAAACCTGAAAGCCTGTCTCCAGCAATCCCCTTCTTCTAGTATGAGTCTACCTCGTTAAGATACCACGGCCACAACATCCAAATATAAGACCACCAACTAGGAACCAAACTTTCAAACATGTATACCTATAGAGGACACTATGCATTCAAATCAAAACAGCAACTGTACCTCTGGTTTTGTTTCAACTGAAGTGACTGATTAGTTCATAGACATAACAGAAAGGAAGGATGTGATCAGAATCATTGGTCATTTGTATTTCTTAGAATTTATTTATGTTCTCTCTATTAAGGACAACAGGAAACATGTCTTCTTTGGGTGGTCAGAGTCTATGATTACCAATAGTTGATGCAATTACGGTTGTACTTGCACTGAGTCTCATTAAATATGAATCATGGGTGACTCTGAGTCCTATATTCATACTATATTCATATTGTATACATATTTGCTACAGGGTATTAGAAAATAATAGACCTGTAAGATGGCTCAGAAGGCAAAGGTGCTTGCTGCCAACCCACACAATCTGAGTTTGATTCTCAGAACCCACATGGTATTAGGAGATAACTGAATGACTCAAGCTGTCCTCTGTCATGGAACCACTCCCCACTTCCATTTAAATAAATGTTACAAAAAGCAATGAATGAGTCTATTATGTATACTCATGAGTTTCCATTTTCCCTTTCTTTAGATGTCAGTGGTTCTCAACTTTCCTAAATAACCCTTTAGTACAGCTCTTCACATTATGGATACTCCCAACTGTAAAATTATTTTTGTTGCTACTTTATAACTGTAATTTTGCTACTGGTATGAATTATAATATAAATATCTATGTTTTCTGATGGTGTTTGGTCTCCAAAGGGTCAATTGACTCATATATTCAACTTATTAACGACTTAGTAAGAGTTTGGAAAAAAAATTAAGACAGGAAAACATTGACCCACCAACAAATTATAAGGGACCTATGAGTAAATTTTAAAGATGGCAGACCCTTGAAGACTGCCCTGGGCTTCTCTAGTCACATAGGCCCCTTCCTAACTACCCAATTGTTGGAAGTAGACATAAACAAATGAGTTGGCTTTGTTCTAATAAAACTTTATTTACAAAAGTTGTCCAGCCAGGATTTGGACTGTGGATTGTTTGATGAACTGTAGCAAATGGAGAGCTCAAAAAGTATAAATTTGTTGGGTGAAATTCTTCTGAGTGGAACATAGGCCAGGAAAGCAAAGTTATGAAGAGCTAGGTGAAAATATTTGAATATTGTCTCCTGGGTGACAAAGACTGATCACACATCTGCACATTGAGTTAAAATGATCGATGGAAATTCTTAGTGAGTACAGAGGGGCTAAGAAGGGATAAATCCAACATTTAAAGCCCAGTGAGTTCTGAAACCATTGTACAATATGATGCGAGGGGACAAGGGCTGCAAGGGCCAAGAGAGGGATTTACAATAGTAGAGTAATTTGGTTTGAGAAAACTTTAAAGGAAGACTTGATGTGGGACTTATAGGACATAAAAGAAAAAGGAACAGGAAAGAAAGAGAAAAGAAGAGGAAAGAGAAGAAGACAAGAAAAGCAAGGACAGTGTTAAGGTCTGGTTTTCATGAGGCTACACAACAGAAGCCTTTGTTCCACCTCAGGCCAAAGTCTTGTATCTTTTATTTGTTCTATAGACAAAGATGGTTGGTGTGCTGCTGATCTTAGGTGACATTCGATTTGGAGTTGGGCTAGAGAGAGAACTCATGGCATTTAAAATGGGACCTTAACTTTGAGGAGAAGAGCAGGACGTTATGCAGCTAATCTTTACAGAGAGGAATTGCTTGGCTGACAGCAGATATAACCTCTGATGCAGAATGCATAGCAAAGAGAAGGGGGGTGGGGTGGGCTGTAATTCCTTGCTTGCTTACCCATCTGGGTTTACCCCTTGTTGGTTTGCAAACTGATTTAATAGTTGACCTTTTTTTTTTTTTTCTGGGACCCTTAAAAGACCCATTTCTGGTCACAATGTTAGAATAGAACAGCATAAATATATTGACTAAGAAGGAATTCCTGTTCAGAATGTTGCTTGCCCTTCACCTTCAACTGAAGTAAGTAAAAAAACAAACAAACAAACAAACAAAACCAAACACCCTCCATCAATAAAATATTTGTTGATTCAGCCACTAATTCACTTAGAGAATTACAGTTCTTTTTTTCCCACTGTTCTTTTCTACAAAGCACACACTAAATTTCATTTTACCTGGGGTGGTTGGTTGATTGACTGTCCCTTTTGCAGATACCTCATTGATCTGAAGGACAGTGATCCCCAAGACATCAGAAGTCTTCTAATGTGTTTTCTTTAGTAATTTCGGGTGCTGTGTATATGCTGGCTACTGACAATCATTTTATTCTACACGAGGACTGTAAGCAGCGTTCAACTATAGCATTAGTTCAGCTATAGTTAGCCCTAGAAAATCTACAATAAACTGGCACAGAAAAATTTAGATCTGCTTCAAATTCTATGACTATCATTGCTCTTCATTTAATTTAATGCATACTTATGTTACTTTTTATTTTTGAGGCAAGGTCTCAGTCTACATCATAGCCTGGCCTAGATTTTACTATGTATTCAAGGCTAGCCTTGAATTTGCATCAGATTAGAGATGTGAGCTACCACGGGTAATATTGAAATTTTATAAAATTCTTAATGCTCAAATTCTGGTTTCAATGCATGTTTTAAGAATGACTTTCACATTGTCAAATTATTGGTTACTATCTTTCATACTGTCTAGTTCTCTATAAGGAAATACCAAAGAACACGTGTACTCTTGCTCAAAGTGTCTAAAATAAATTCTGGGTGCTTATATTTTTGAGGCCTTTACATCATATGAAGTGGGTGCCATTTGTAGATGTGTGTGTGTGTTTGTGTGTGTGTGTGAATTCACTATACATGTGATCTACTTTGCTATTGTCACAGTAAGGACATTTAAACTGTATTTGATGCAGATGGACTCGTCCACAATGCTATGTTCTCAGGAGAGAGTATATGCTCTTCAGTTAGTAGGGCATCTGTGTATCTTGTGAGTAGAAATTTGGCATGGATTTAATTCTGTTGCCTAACTGCACAGCTGCATTCTACTCTCCACTCCTGTCGGGTAGGACCTTTACCAGTGTCAGGGCATGCAGCTCTCTGAATTGCATGACTGAAGTAGACCTTTATTGGGATGCTGCTTCCTGCCTCATCTACAGTGGAAGGCTTCAAGCTGACTCATTTGTCTTTGATTGGTAGCTTTTATTTACTTGCTTTCATCCTCTTGGTCACATCAAACTTCTGCTTAAAAAATGATGTGGCCTTAGAGATACCAATGTTGCTTTTTGGCCTTGCCACTGTGTACAGGTGGCTTCAGTTCATCCCCAGCTACTCTTGGGTCCTCAGCATTTCCATCTTGCAAACATTTGTATATGCTGCTGCCTTTGCTGTGAGTGGCTAGTTAACTAACTACTCAGGTTTGAAGTCTCAGACAATATCTTATTTATGGATGAGTTGACTTAACTATTGTTTATTGGCTCTTTCATTTAGAAACATTACTTTAATACTTGCTGCTGTCTGGGAATCTTTCTCTAAATGGACTCAAACATCCTGTCCTCTCAGTCTTCTGGTCACTTACTAGTAAGTCCCTACTCATCCACAATTGTCCCCAAGGTCTTCATGAGACCTTCGTGGTTGATTTCTTCTATATTTTTGTGTTTGCAACATTCAGCCTGGTGTCTGTAACGCAGTAGGGGTCCAGTAACTATTTGTTGGCTAGAAGCATGATTTGTTTCATCGGAACCCTTTCTGGGGAGGTACTAGGTGGGACGCCCTCCTTATATATAATGACCAGCCTTTTCTGTGTTCTCTAACATTGCATCTCCAAGTAGATAAACTGAAGTTTTTACCCTCCCAACCATCCTTCTCTCCTCCCCCATCCTGCTTCCCATCACTCCCCTGAACCCTCCTGCTGAGTGCAAAGCTCCAATCCTGGGAAAATACCATGCAGCGCCTTCATTCTAAAAAGGAGCAATTGAAAGCTTTTCTCTGGTAATTTAAGCACACATGCAGCTACCTTTGCAAAAGCCCAGTTGCTAAATTATCCCCTCGGCTACTCATTTTGCAGGAAGGGAAAGGAAGAAAACTGGAGAGAAAAAAAAAAGAGAGAGAGAGAGACCGTTGTAAGAAAAAAGACTGTACTAAGAAAGGAGACTGTTGGCTTAGTGTTCCATCTTATTCTTCCCCGCCTCCTCTGAATTCAGCTCCTGGTGCAACGTGATCTGCTACTTTTCCTTTTAATGTTTTAAATGCCACAAATGCTTGTCATAAACCACCTTCTTAATTATGCAGAAGTTGAGCTGAATGGTTAGTTAGCAGTGCTATTGCAATTACTGCACTTTTTCAGGTTGGCTGCTGTTTTATGTGGCACTGTTTTCTAAGTTGCTGATTAAGATGATGTAGTGGGTGGAGTCCTTCCTCTTTCTATTGGAAAGGAGCCTGGGGAGGAAGGCTGGGGTAATGAATCCTCCAGCAGTAGTTGATAGCCTGATTGAGATTGTAGTGAGATACTAATGAGGGGGGAGGAAGATATGCTTATACATTCCTGTCTTACAAGTGTTAGCTGCTTGTTCTCAGTCTGGCCTTCTCCTGTCTCCAATCCAGGCACTAGAATGTGGAGGGACAATTCTGATGGCTTTTGGAGAGCAGTCCCAATCATTTAGAATAGTACTCAAGATTTTTCCATTATCTCCAGATGTCCTCCTTCAGTGGCATTCAAATGGACCTCTTATTTCAGATATTGGAGTTCCAACACAGAAAACTTTAAGACAAGGAGGGGTTTAAATTAATGTCGATTTTGCTGTATTATCTCTCCCTGCCTGAGTTCTCTCCCCTATGAAATGCTGACTGCTCATCTTCAGCCTTGAAGAGCTGTGCTTTCAAGATTATTTTAGGTACCAATAAAAATGTAAATATCTGAAGTGAAAAGCAGCATGGTCTTATAGAACGATCGCTCATGGAGGTCCCAAGCATGCCTACTATGTCCTGGCCTCCGTGCAGGCCTAGCATAATAGCAGTTGCCTGCATGAAAGCAACAACCAGGGGTATGGACGTTTAGCTATGGATGAATCCATAAATACCTTAAAGGATGGTTAGTGTAATGAGGAAGAAAATGCTGTGGAGGAATGGACAATTGGCTCAGGGACTGTGACTGGAGGAGGCTTCTTTGTCCTAATAGCATTGAAAGGACCCTGATGGAGCAAGGGAAGAACCACAAAGAATATCCAGGACAGCATTCCAACTTGGGTAATCACAGGTACAGTCTCCCCAACAAATGTGTGTATTTGATTTCTTTAAGAGATAGCTGGGAACTAAAACATCAGGACATAGCAGAGTTAAAACAGAGTCCAGGGGTGTCTCGTTGAATGAATTTGTGGATAAACAAAATGACTTTGGACTTAATAAAAAGTTAAAACTCATGTTTTTAAAAGAGCATCCTGACTGATTTTCTATTATAGTTTTTTAAAAGTGGAAAAATGAGGCATGAGGAAGGTACTCTAGGGGTCCAGGCAAGAGTGGCTGTCCCAGAGGACTAGTACTGAGCACATTGCAACATTATCATGATGCCCTCTGCTTTCTTAAGTGTTGGCTTCATAAATCAGAACAAGAATATGCACCTTTACCAAATGGTGAAGTGTTGCTGGTTCTGATGCTGACAATTACTGGTCTTTTCTGTAAGCTGACATAAAATATTTAAAAAGATTGGTTATGTTTGTTTTTATTTATTAAATACTAGACTGGGGATAAAACTGTGTAGCCCTAGAGAAATTAATATTACCAGCTATTATTACACCATGATTGAGAAGTGAGCTTGATCAGCCTCCTTTTTGCCCCAGGGATCTCTTCTTTGTCCTTGGAGCCATATCACATGAGCACACTCCTAACTGATATAAAGGACCATGGTATTGCTACCTCAAATGTTGGTTTTGGGCTATAGGGGATGTGCTCTTACAAGTCCAAAGAAGTTATATTTTAAGAACAATGATTGGTTAACTGTGAGATGCATGCATTGGGGCAAGTGCATATTGATAAGCTTGTCCTGGGTAACTGTTTGTTTTCCTAATTCCTCCCCCTCTATTTTTGTTAAAGGAAGCAATTTGAGGAGCAAAATGATATGGCGGTTCGGACATTAGTTGGTTTTGTTAATCTTCACAGAAGGCGCACAAAAAATCCTGCATCTCTACTTTTCTCTTTCATTCACCCTATTAGACCCAGATGTTCCTATTCCTTCTGTGTAGTGAGCGTGTGTGTGTGTGTGTGTGTGTGTGTGTGTGTGTACATGTCTGTATGTGAAGGCTAAACTCTGACATTGACAATAGGTATCTTTTTAAATTATTCTCCATCTTTTGTTTTTTGAGACAAGATTTCTTAGTAAATCTGGAGCTCATCATTTTAGCAAGACAGCTAGGCAGTGACCTTCCAGTCTCCATCACTCAGCACTATGATTACAGATGTGTGCCATCATTCCTCATTTTCTATGGTTGTCTTTGGAATCTAAACTCAAATCCTCATACTTGCATGGCAAGCACATTAACAACTGAACTGTATCCCTAACTAACCCTCATATTCTTGTTTAATAAGCATCGGAAGAGAAAGGTCAGGCTGTCTTCTACACTGCTTTTCCTTTTTTTTTTTTAAAGTGGCCTGGAATTGTCATTTGTTTTAGTCCCAATCTAAAACACCAAGTAAATGTGCATTATTATATTCATATATTAAAAGATTATGCAATCAAATGACTGTATCACTATTGTATGAATTATATATCATATATAATATCATATATTATACTATATTAATCACAACTTGGTTCTCCTAGGTCCCTATTATCACTGGCTAGCTGATCTTCTGAATTTATCTGAAATCATTCCTACCATTTGTGGGACTCACCAGTGCTGCCTGTAGTCATTACTTCTATGATCTTACTTACCTTCTACTTAGCATTGGCTACCTACTTACACTGTTTATATTTCATTTGTTGGCTTAGTGCTGAGACCCTTTCTTTGTACTTGCTAGCTTGGACAAACCTTCCTCCTTGTTCCATTATGTTTTTTCTATCAACTCTTCTGAACCGAGTAATTAGATTCTTTAGAGAAAATGCTGCAGTGATGCATCTTCATATGCTCCATGTCTCTATCATGAATGTGTTTGCAATCATGAGAGCTGGGATTAGGTTTCTTCAAGTAGGTAGGTGGTAACCGAATTCTTTTTGTAGCTTGTAGAATCAAAACAAATAATATGAGGGAAAGACTAAACAGAATCAAGGAATCTCAAGTCATCATCATAGAAAGTAATAATAATAACCTTGTTAGGTTATATCTACTGGAAGGCACGAGCTCCATTCCAAATACTTCCCCATTTTTAAAACAGTCTGCTGAAGCTTGGAGATGTTGGGCCATGCATTCATGCCATGGTAAGGGAACCACATAAAAGTTGCATTTGACAGTTGGAGGTGCCTATAAACTGTGGAAAGAGATGTAACTTTTCTTGAAGAAAATGAGAGCAAGGGGTACCTTCTAACTAACTCTCAACAAATTACTAAATGGTCAGTTGTCATATCAAACAGTATCAAATGACATTGGAGCTGTGCACAGGCTTGGTGTCAGTGATGGTGACAATAAAGAAACTAGTCCTCACAGCCAGAATAGCAAGCAGATCCTGTGGCATGTCCACATGCAATGTTGGTATGAGTTCACAGTTCTTTCCTTTTGGATATTGAGGTTTGGGGAATGCTTTCGCAAAGGCCACAGTAATAAATATGTATTGTGCCATGGACCAGGAGCTATATTGGCTGAATAGGATTCAAAAATAAGGATATCTATTGAACCACTTGTGCTGTGTCCTCTTTAGCCCCACGGGTGTAACTGAAGCATTGTCTTGGTTGGTATTTTCTGTGATTTGCATCCTTATTTTCTCACATTCTAGTTGCAACTGCCCTGAGGTGAGGCTAATATAAAAACCATTATCTTCTGTAGTTTACTGTTAGGATGACGCATCTTAGTCACACATGTTCATGTACCATTTTCACTCACAACTAGTTGTGTGTGTGTGTGTGTGTGTGTGTATGTCTACATGTGTCCATATACTGTAAATAATCTTAGGAAAATATGCTGCCATCAAAACCATTAAAAATGCTCCACACATTTTACAACAAATTACAGGCTAAAGAATATATTTTCTTCCAATTCTGTCATATAATTTCTACTTCCAAGATTTCAATTTCCTGAACTTAAGCTTCCCCTATAGTTAGTGAACATATTATTTTAAGAACAATTTAAATTGGACTTCATTGTAAAACTGGCTACTGAATCTGAGTGGAGACCTTCTTCTGGAGGGAGGTAATTAAATATTCTTCATTGATGCTATTTCAAATGTGTTGAATGAAAGGAGTTAATTATACAGCAGGGAACATGGCAGACTTCTGACTAATAATGAGCTGTGTTTAATATCTTCATTTTTGTTAGAATCATTAAAGTTGTTTGAATCAATCAGATGGATGAAGTGAATATAGACTCAAAACTAACTAGCCCCAAATGGAAGACCCACACAGATGCAGAAGCTCAAGTCCCTAATGGCGACTTCAAGCAGAGGCTAGAGAAATATGGCTTTGTGCTAAGTATTTGATTTTCTTTGGCCTTCCATTGTGGAAGAATGTTCAGGGAGAAACTATAAGTACTGTTGTTTCAAGGAATGCCAGTCATTACAGTGAAATGATGTTTATACCTAAGATTTATGTCAGAATGTGTCGCAATAGTGAAAATTCTATACTGCCAAGACTTCAGGAGATAAGTCCAGTTTGCACCTTGGGATGCCCAATAAGCATTAGAAGACCAGATATCATCCTAAAGAACCTGTAGAAATTTTATGTCAGACTGGACATATTCTGTCGCTATTTTGTTCTCTGTCATTATGCCACTTTTGCAAAATTAGAGCCATTTAAATTTGTTTTTTCTTAAATGTATCATCTGTGTAATTGCTTCATTGAATGGTGTATTTTCTTCCTATTTGTAGACCTTTCAAGATTCTGTTTGGTTCTTGCTATGTTGGAGGATATAGCCCTGCCTTTTCAATGGCAGACGATCAAGAAACGTACCTTTTCATTTGCTTTATTCTCAATGGGGGTAACTTACCTGCTTGCAAGGAGTTGGAACAATGGTTGGCTAGGAGATGAGCATATATGTGATCTTTAATTTTCTCATTCTGTTGGACAAGTAGAATTATAAATGTTTCATAGTCCCAGATAACAAGTATGTATGGGGAAAAGGGAGTCAACATTAGAACAGAAGAGAAGCCTTCTTTGGAAAGGAAAATCTCAAGTGCATTGCCCCATCTAGTATGAGTATAAAGACTATTCCTTAAAGGTGTTATGGTGATCTTGAAGGGAGAGGTCAGCAGTGGTCCCCATAAGAACACAATATATATCAGTCGTACTTTTAAACTTATAACTTTTTCACTGAACTAACTATACAAAACCACACAGAGCTCTAATTTCATTCTTTGATATTGCAGTAGAACACACACACACAGAGAGAGAGAGAGAGAGAGAGAGAGAGAGAGAGACTGTGCCCACTGTTGTAGAACCCTGTAGGTCTTCTACTAGCCATATAATTTTGGACAGATTGTGTGTCCTCTCTAAGCCTATTGTACAATCTTTAAAATGGGGGTAGAGTAATACCTGCCTGCCTAGGTCTGAACGGATTCAATGAGGTAATTCATGTAATTGTTTATGATGAGAGATGTGGTGGGTGAAGATTGTGCTACTATTTAGATGGATCTAATTAAAATCTTTCATTTTGTGTATCTGAGTCTTCTACACACTGTAATTTTTCCCTCTGAGTCTTGCTGCTCATCCCAACTGGAGAGCTAAGATAACTATCTTCTTTTTATGTTTGTTAATTATTTGATGTGTTTCTTCTCAAATTAAGAGAAAATGTCTATTTCTTAGTCACTGTTTAGAATGAAAATGTGGAACTGACTGTTTTTCAATTTGTAAAATAAAGAACATGGTTTGGGCATACAGTAGGGAAATTCACTTTAAGATGCAAAAAGCACTGCCAGTTTTGGAGAGGAGAAATTAGGAATACATCATTCCTCATATCCCCAATGACTTCTCTTTGAGATGGCACATCACAGCTTGTGAGGAGGTCACTAGAGTGCCATGAGCCAAGGTTACCTTCACAGTCACAGCTTTTGTATGACCAGAAAACTTTGTAGTCAATGATGATGTGAGATTTTCATATAAGTTACACAAACTGTACCCTAAGAAAATCCCATCTAGTCAGCTAAGAATCATAGCATATATTTCACATATGTGGAAATGCTGGGCATTCACTATTGCTTTTCCAGCTCGTACATAAATTGGACTCTCCAGGAGGGTGTTAAGATCAGGTGTCTGGGAACTCAGTCAAAGTTGGCTTTGGAGACAGCTTGGATACAGTATTTCTAACTAGCCTAGAGATTATACTGTCCACCCTAATATTCTGCTTTTCAAATTATGGTTGTTGGATCATCAGTCTGCCATCCCCTGAGACTTTGATGAGAGAAATAAAATCCATTAGATCCTATCCAAATCCAGTAGGCCTGTGTCTAACATAGGCTCCTTAGGTGATAACACACTAAAGTTTAAGCAACACAGACCCAGTGATTATAGGCAAAGGGCTACAGAATTCAGTAGTCACTTCAATCAGGAGCCACACCTAAGCGATGCTGAGCCCTGACTTTCAAATTTCATCTGAGAAATTGGGATGATCATACACTGAGTTGTTGTGACTGTAAAATGTGATAGTATATGTAGACTTCAGATAATTAGCGGTGTTGTGAAATGATGTCATCCTCTCCTGTCATGTGTCCTGTGAAGCCATTAGGAACAGCTGTTTGAAGGAGGTGTTTGAAATTCTCTCTGAAGTGTTTTCACCGGTCCTGCTTTAAGAGATGCTATTTTCACAGTGCAGACAGCATGGGATGGGCCTTACAGTGTTATTTTGTCTGTGAGAGACAGCTGTACGGAGATTGAAGGGAACAAAGTTGCTACCTCGCAGCTTCCTGCTTTGGCCTCTGAATTTGAGGATTCACTCATGTGTATGAGATAGAAAAACAGATATTTTGTTGGAGGAGGAGCATGGAAGAAAACCTAGTACATTCCCTTTCTTCCCTAAAAATTAGTATAAGAATTTTACAAATCAAATTAAATTTGATTGTTGGTGCCTGATACCACCGGGTAACAAGTTCCAGTCTTAGTCAGATATTACAAAACAAGCACTATGTCAATTAATAAAGCATCTCTAGAGCACCAAGAGATAGATGCTATATGAAATTGAGCATTTGATATTTATAGTATTTAAATCTCTTAACAATATTTTCTTTTTTTAACCAACTAAAATTGTAATGTTTGGTAGCTCTTTACTGACACTGTTGGCTACCATATACACAGGCTTCTTAGGACAGCATACACAGGTACCTAACTTACATGGCATTTATATTTTTAGACTCTACAGTTACAGATTTCTATGTGTATTCAGTACACAGGGTGATCTTTACCAACTATAACAGCATTTGAAGCTTGTAAGGTACATTGCCCTCTGACCTCGGGCAAGCAGGATAGGTATGTGAATGGAAGGAAAGGAGACAAAGTGTGGGCCCTGGCACAACAGACTCTGTATGCCATTGTGATTCATGGTGGGGTCTGTGGGATGCCATTTTCAGCATCACTTGGAAGCTGGTTATAAGTGCAGAATCCAAGCTACTGGATTTTTCATGTCCCTTGAAATAGAAACTTTAGTTTAACGGGATTGGCAGACTACTGCTTGAGGAGCAATCCTTCAATATGCCGTCTCTTAGGAGAGAAAAGTTGAATCAAGTGAACATCTAAGATCTTTTGAACTTCAGATTCAGAGAATGCAATTAGGTATTACAAGCACAGAAAGATTACTGATTGATCATAATCCACTTGATCACCTCAAATCTAAAAGTACATTTGATTTGGAGATCAGTTGTCCATTCTACATTACTTTTCTCATCAGTTTGATGAAGGCAAGTCTAGCTAAGCCAAGCCATGTTGACACCAGAGGCTAAAGTAAAACACAAATGGCAATGCCATAAAGAATTGCCAGACATGGTTAATCCCGAAAGAAATAGAACCGTTTTTCTATTGTTCAGAATGAGGATGCATCGCAGAGATTCTTCAGTGTTTGGAGCCCACATGTAGAAGCTGGAGTCCAGAGGATTCTTCCTGTGTCTAATGCAGTATCCTACTAGATACTGGAAACATTTACTTTCGGTTTTCTTGTCGGTAGCGTAGCTGGGGATGGGATATTATTGACAACTCTGTGGCAGGGCAGGTTCTCATCCTGAGCACTTTTCCCAGCAGATAATTTTCTAATTGATTTATGCAATTTATTCCCTCATTACATGATGTAGAGAATCGGGATGCATTACATGGTCCACCTGAGAGCAAGGGCCAGAGTGCTTAAATAGTCTCTAAGATGAGGACAGATGGAGTTGGTACTCTACCATCTAGCTCATGGCATTGTACCAGTCTTGTTTTTCTGATAATAGAATCTGGGTGCTCCTCTGAGCCAAATGCATTATTTGGTTTTATAACAAATTCTATTACCCTAAAGATTATTCAGAGATACAGTGAAGCTATTGAACAGCATAAGAAAAGGTTTTACGTCTGCACCCAAGTATATTCTAGTGCATTCCAGGAGGAGGATCTAAATCCTATGTCATGACCAATCAGCACAGTTTATATTCATTTTGCTGGGGACTTCTTTGGAGCTCTGTCCACCTGAGCTTTGCTCTTTGCTGGATTTCTTTAAGTAGATTAGTTAAGATACTCTGGAGTATGAAGAACAGCAAATCTGCCTTAAATTGCCCAAATCAAAACCAAACCAAGCCACAGACTCACTGACTGAAAAGGAGTGGTCTGGCTCTCTGCCTTCAGATTTGATGCAGGGTACAAAGATGTCACCTACAACAGTATTTCTTGGTCACTTTCTCTGGTGTCTTTCTTAGATCTGCCAGATAAATGAACCATCACATGGTCAGGCCATGGTCAACAGCTCTAGGACTACTGTTACCACATACTTTTTGAGACAGAGAGGAGTAGAATTCTAAAGCTGTCAACCACTTTCGAGAGTCGAGATTCATTGAGATTGGACTTGCAGAGGCTACCTATGTGTGCATCCTTGTGAGAAAAAAATCCCTTTGTCAGGAGAGAGAGAGAGAGAGAGAGAGAGAGAGAGAGAGAGAGAGAGAGAG
>JADRCH010000018.1:11978610-12099085 GCA_019843965.1 Rhynchomys soricoides | reverse complement strand
GAGAGAGAGAGAGAGAGAGAGAGAGAGAGAGAGAGAGAGAGAGAGAGAGAGAGAGATTAGCCAGAACAGCCAGAACATTTGCCGTAGCTTTGGAGCTGCTGTACCTTTGCTAGAACTTCATGGATTCCACATGACACCCTGGGGAAATAAATTCTGAGAAGTACAAAATGTCTAGCAGCCTCACTTTCCCCGACTTTTAAGACTCATCAACCCCAGGAGGCAAGCACTGTCCTCATCCGTTCTACTGGATACATCTGCGAGCTCTGAAGTCAAAAGCCCATAAATGAAATAGCCAGGATTGTGATACAGGTTTGCTGACCTCAGAGCCTGCCAGGATTCAGCTGATCACAGAGGAGCCCTTATTAATGGAGAGGCAATCCAGGTGGTCTCTGCAAAAAGACTGAGTGAGACACACCTGGCAGCCCCCCTTCTGTTCTACTGTGTGGTCAGTAGAACGGATCCACTTATTTGCTTGCTGGGTTTGTTTACCAAATCCCTTTTGTCTATTGTTTACAATAGGAAGAAAGAACTTCCTCAACACTGTTCCATTTCCTTTAATATTTGGAAAACATAGCCAACAACTGTTTATATGAAAGATTTAAAATAATATGGTGAAAATCTTTTTCTATTATAGTTCATTGATATACTAAACCCCTGTGTCTTGCATACGGATTGAAAACCAGTTAAAACATTTAAACATTGATTTTTTTTTTTTCTGTTAGTAAATTTATTGAGTAGTTTAGCGGTAATAAAAAAAAAAACAAAACAAAACAAAAACTAATCAGCTCCAAAAATATAAATCATGATTTACACTTTTAACTAAAGACTTGTGATAAAAATTATCTTCTTTGAACCCAAAATATAGCTTTAATTGAAACTTGCCGTAGAATGTGTTAGAAAAATCTTTGATAGAATAGTTGAAAGAAATTCTTAAGACCATGGAAGTTACATAAGTTCTGGAGTTTCTCCTGGGTGGACTAAGATTTTATTACTTAGAAATACAACAGGGATGTTGTATGACAGAGGAACCAAACTATTTGATAACTATCACATTGATCACAATCTCTGAAGAGAATTCCCATGGATTGCGCCCAGTATGCATTCTTAACTCCTTCTAATATGCTTTATACACCAAGAAGATAAGAGAACCTTGGCAGTTTAGCTGCTTTTACCCTATTTTTGTCAAATTCCTCCATTGAATGTGTCTTTTTTAGCATCAATTACCCAGGAGATTGCTAGTTAAATATCTTTGCCTGGCAATCTCTGTCACTTAACACTTAGGATAAAAGACAAGGTACAGCACTGGAACAAATTTGCGCAGCTTGCTTGATAGACATTGAACTCCTGTTCATGTTCCTAATATCTCTAGAAACATTCATTCCTCATTTTTGATATTAAAATTGTAGAGAACAGTTGAACGACACCTTAGAAGAGGGCAAGGGAGGATATATTGATGCGTGTTTCCTATGGATACTGTCCCAAGCTGTGTGGTGAGGTTGCACGCAGTTTCTGACATAGGTCCTGTTGCCAGGGTTTTGAAAAAACTGATATGAATTAGATTATTTGTATTATCCACCAGCAAGATTAATCTACTCAACTCCAAACAAGTCACAAATTTATTCTCAGCATTCTGATTGATCACTACCAAGCTAGTCTAGACTGCCATTATTTCTTACCTAGACAACAGCTCTAGCCCCATCACTGATCTCTAGTCTTCATTATTGTTTTGTGTCCAAGTATCTTCCACCTGGAACTACAGTGAATTATTTAAAATGCGAAACATCTCATAGAACACTTCATTGTCAAAGAGAAGTGCCAATGATATCCCAAAGCACTTACAATCAAAATCAAAATTCCTCTTTGTTGGGAAGTTTTAGCACAGTCTTCGCAATGCCCCAAACTCAGATATCAGTCGCCACAGTTATGGTATTGGAGTTTCCACCAACTTTGGTTTTTGAAAGACAACTTAGAACTTGCCCTTGTTTCTGTGTGAAATATGTTTTCCTCTCTATGTATAAGTAGAAGGCATCACTCATATATTATTTTTGTGAAGATACTTGACTCAACCACCTGTCTAAAAATGTCTCATACAGAAACTTGTTTATATGGATGGTACATTTCCCAACTTCAGTGTGTTTGCTTTTGTGTGTCACTTTTGTTTATCATTCTGTCCCCAACATCTTAAAGCATCTTCCATAAAGTAGGCTCTCAGTAACCCAGGGTGACCCCAATTAGTGTCCTAGAACATGTTCTAGGACTTAAGATAAATGTAAAAATATTAGACCTTGATTATTCATGGACCATCATGAGGAGTTACATAAATTGAAGGAAGACACTTGAAATTAAATAGTAAATTAATAGGCCCAGAGAAAGAATATCTCTATTTTCTTTATAGAAAGATACTACTCACATCTCATATCTCAAATCAAATTGAAAAATATGGGATGGATTTGTTTCAGATTAAAAAAAAATCAGCCATGACTACTTTTAAATGTATGAGAACATCGTTTTTAATTACAGAAGTTTGAAAAATGAATGCAAAGTGAAAGAAAATCATATATAATGCCTTAACAAAGTTTTCATTTGATCTAGTTCCATGGAATGGTTTTATGAGGCCATATGACAAAATGATTGTTCAGTCACTGTTCCATTCCTGGGGTTTTCCAGCAATGATCTGGAACAGTTTTTACAAGGAGACAGCATCACCCCCCATCTCAGATGGTGACCCAGGAAAGCTCATAGGCAAAGGCAATGGGCCAAAGCTGCAAGCCTTGATCCACGTGTTTTAAAAACATTGCAGCCACCTCAAGAAGCATTTGAAGGCATTTGAATGGAAGGCATTCTTGTTCTTGCATTTGCTTCCATTTCAGACCATTCACAAACAGCTATTGGCAGTGACATAACAGTGAAATATTTCACACTCAAGTCCCAGCCTACCTCTATGTACATTATTTAAATTAAATGAATATACATATAAATTTTCAAATTATATTTTTCTATTTTCCTAGCCTTTTGAGCTTTACATAACCTTTGTGTTTTCTTGTTCTATTAATCCTTCAAATGCCAGAGTCCTGCTGAGAGAGAATTCTGTGCTGTATTTCATCACTGTCAACAAAGCCACATGAACCTTTCAGGATAGTGGGATTACCCATCCATGAGACAACAGTACCTTAGCTTTGTAATTATTTAGTACATTTTTATTTAACAATATGATGTAAACTCCCCCATAATGTTTTATTACCACATGAAACACAGGTATGTATTTTATTTTAATTTAAATAATAAATAGACAAAAGACCTGAAATTTCCTAAAGCAAGTACATTTTCGGTAGTTAGTTCTATAGTAAATCTTCTTAATATATCATTTCCTGTAGGGCAATTACCAGTATATGGAAATGAGCCAGAATTACTCTATTACTGGGAAGTGACTATAAGTTTAGGCCTGTACTAAGAAAATATGCAAAACTGCTTAAGCATCTATATTTCCAATTTTTGCTGTATTTTTTTTCCCAATAAACTCCATATATCCTATTAAGCCTCAAATTGTCATTTTTCTAGCTCCCTATCAAACTGTCTATTCTTCTGTTGCGGGAGTTGGCTAGTGCTGCCTTTAATTTAATTGAGAATGTTTGATCAATAAGGTCAATTTTATGGCAAATCATTAGTTATCGTTATGTAGATCATCCTGGATTTGCCATGAAAAGTGAAAAAAGTGAATTGCTGTTTTGATTTTCTGGAGCATAATGTACTTACCACTTTTCTATGACTTTTCTGGGAGTAAATGGTATAGCTCATGGTTTGAGTACTTGCCTAGCATGCACTGAGACCCTGTGTTTGATCTTTAGATTTTATATATCTATACCTCTATTTCTATCTCTATCTATATCAGCTATATCTGTATCTATCGATATATCTATATCTAATTTATATCTGGGCACGAGAGAGTGTGTGTGTGTGTGTGTGTGTATTTTATACAGAGTTACTTAGTGCCAGGTTTTGAATTTTATGCTACAATTTCTCCAAGAATCTAGAAATATGTATGTTTAGCTGGGCATACTAAAAGGATGAAATTTTAACATTATAATCTGTGAAGTATTTGGACTAAAAATATCATCAACATAGTCATCAGTGGCATCCCAGTAGACAACAAGTATGGAAAGAACACTGGAAGAAGCAAAGAGAAAGGAATGATCCTGTTTCCAGAAAACGACTAGTCACTAAGGAAGGTCAGTAAGGAAGGTGTGTCTCTTCTTCTGGGGACCTCAGTGTACTTTGGATATTGCACAGACAGACTGTTGTCTTATGAAAACATCATGTGATGTTCAATCTGCTAATATGTTACAGTGTGACTTTATGTGGATGAACCCTTTTTCCAGAAGCAATCAAGTTAAAATGAAAGATGGGTCTTAATCAACCTGGACTTGTCTCCTTATAAAAACCAGAAGGAAATTTGGAATCAGACAGAAGAGACACACAGAAGCTACACACCTGTTAGCCAAGAAAAAGAGAGTTGGGAAGGATCTCAACAGTATTCCAAATGATCCCATTCTACTAACATCTTCATCTTAGCCTCTAGTCTCCAGAACTATGAGAAAATAAAATTCCATTGTTTAAAATGTATCAGATTTGTACATTCATAGTAAAGTAATACAGCCTATAAACTCTCACTAAAATTTCATCTTAAAATTTGTGACCCCCCCCTCTCTGTGTGTGTGTGTGTATTTCTAGTTCTATTTCTTTGCTTTCTGTTTATTTATTTTGACTCTTTTTGTCTGTGTGTTTTCTTAAGTGAGAGAGAAAGAAGGTGTACAGTTGGAAGGGAGAGGAATTGGGGATGACATGCAAAGAGATGAGGGAGGGAAAACTGTGATCAGACTATGTTGTATGAAAATAAATTTATTTTCAATTTAAAAACTGCCACATAGAAGCTCCCTAGACATCAGAATACAAAGAATTGTGGGTTGTGTTAACTATTTCACTGAATTTCAATATGTAAAATCTAAAGATACCAAGGGTCTAAACAGATTTGCATCAAACATTTGTAATCAAAGATTCAAGTGCATCTGATTGGGAGAATTGATTTCCATATCTGTCTTTTAAGAAGAAAACTTCTGTTCTTTGTGGTGATGGGACTAGAGTTCAGCAAAGCTGATTCTGAATGTTAAGTAAGTCAAGAGTGAGGAACTAAGATTTATAGGAATCGAGTCAAATGGCTTCTGTTCTACTATGGGACCCTGGCATGGCAATGTGAATACATCATAGAGATTTATCCTGAACTAGCTTACATCTGGACCAAAGGTGATCCATCAGATGTGTCATTTTGTATTGAAGTCCATAAACTCTATGTTCTACATTGTGGATTTTGTGAGCATGTGCAACGTAGCACAGATCGATCTTTGATGGTTGTTGGTGGGATGAGTGAGCTTTCTTGTTTAGGAGTGATAAGCCAACACCATCTTATTGATTCTTCTGGATATTAGACCTATTAATTATTAATGAGGAGAGAGGTATTACACTTGGAATCAGGGCCAACCCTGAATCACAGGATGAAGATAGAGGCAGATTTCTGGGAGTCACTGTTTGTGTCAATTTTAGGTATTTCATTAAGAATCCAGAAGTCTCCAGGTATATGATGTTGGTTAGAGCTACTTAAGTGCTTTACTTGTGAGACATCATGGATTACACAAAGCTTTGTCTTTATGCTGACATCAATTCTCTGATATTAATGCTATTATTACCCTCAGTATGCAGAAGCAACTGATGCTTAAGGCAATTACATATCACAAAGTAATGAGTGCTGAGCAATGACTTGAATCTAGGCTGATATAGAGCTGATCTTTGTAAATAACAATCTTTTGGGAATCAGAATTCTCCATCAAATCCCTCTTGCCCAGTTTGTTTGTCTTAATAATGCCATGGTGGGTCACAGTGGTCTCTTTGTTGTTGAAAGGGTGTTCACATAACTTAACACTAAGTAAAAAGAAGTGAAACTGACCCCTTTCATTTTACCTGATTGCCCTGTCCAGCCTTGATGTGAAACTCTGTGCCTCAGTTTACTGGAACTTGTTATAGCATGTTCAGTTGCTATCCCTGGGAAGCCTGCTCTTTTCTGAAGGGAAACTGAGGAGCAGTGGATCTGAAGGACAGAGGAGGCGGGGAGACTGAGAGGAGTGTAGGGAAGAGCAACTGTGGTCAGGGCGTAACATACAAGAGAAGAATAAATATAAAAAATAAAAATGAGAGCATTTGTTTTAGTGACAAGACGTGTATTCTTAACAAAGTTAAGTGGGTAGGGAAGTGGGTGTGTCTGGGAGGATTTGGGAAGTATGAATACCATCCATTACATTGCACAAAATCCTCAAAGAACTGAACATGAGGGGAGAAACGTGTAATCGTAGACAACTAATGAGCTGTCTGATGTTCTGCCATCTATGAATGCCATTGCTGGCTTAAGTACTTTCTGAAGATGTCCTCTAGGTTTAAGCCATTAGCCTTCTTTCCCCAGTACATACTGCTTTTATGCTCTGGGTATGCTTAGTCCGCTATTGAAATTTTTATTATTTTTCATTTTTTTTTTATTTTTGAGAATTTTATATTTCCTACAGTAAAATAAGGTCATATAGACTTCCCATTTACCCTTCCCAATTCCCCTGTGGTCTAGGCAACACAAACCTTTCCTACTTTCATATCATGTTTGTTTGTGTTTTTTATTTTTGTATTTCCTGTGTTCATTAAGTACTGCCTGTTTATACGAGGATGTGTGGGGCCATCCACGGGAACATAGGAAACTTATCAGTGGCCACATCTTTAACAAACAATAATTCTCCCTCTTACCGAAACGAAGTGTGGTTCACAGCTTTTCAGTAAGGGGTAGGGTCTGGAGATAATCTACACCTTCTGTGGAGTAGACTGTGTGTAAGTCTTATTCAGGTAACTATAGCTGCTGTGAGGTCATGGATGCAGTGGCCTTGTCATGTCTAGAACTTAGCATTTCACTGTACTCTTCTCCATCCTGTAGGTCTTTGCATTCTTTCTGCCTTCTCTTCCACAATGTTTCCTGAGCCTTGGGAGTGATTGGCTTAATATAGATGCCCCATTGTCTCACTCAGGATAAACACTCACTCTCCTTCCCAGCACTTTGACCAACATATCTCATTGTGTCCTCTGCAAAAAGAATTCTCTGACCAAAGTTGAGAGGAACCCAGATCGATGGATATGCATAAATGTTTATAAGGTAACTGACAACATGAGCAGTTAGCCCAATAAGAATTTCTGTAGTAGGATCTATGATTTTCATAGCCATAGAATTTTGACCAAGATAATAGCCCCAGATATAAAATGATCTCCTGTGGAAAATGACTCAAATCCAATCAGAAAACGCTTAGTTACCCTGATAAGAGTCATGCCACTATTGCCTGGAAGGTCATTATTGAAACATGCCACAACCCGATTGGATAAGACTGTTCATGTCCCCACTGAACCCCAGTAGCCTGCATCATGCCGTCTAACACTAAGAGTTCACCCGCAGGACAAGTGGCCAGTGCAGGATAAAAAATTGTGATAGATATAGGAACTGACAAGTGATTTACTAACATCAGCTTCTTCATCTAGAAAAGACTATTAAGAGCACACACCTGGTAGGCTCAATGCTATACCTTCTTAGTTAAGTGCTTGGAAAAGGGCAAGTGGTCAGGAGCTGTAGCTTAAATGGCAAGTTAGTTGTTAGAGTGATCAAGTCTGTTATTAACTTTCTGGGGTCTTGAAAGGTATCTATAGTTATAGATGACTCACCCCATCATGACTACTTTCTTATGAGGCATTTGATTGAAAGGGCATGTGTTAACTTTGTATTCTACAGACACTTGTGTCTCACTAAAGCCCGGCAGTATTTATATCAGGCAGTATATCACCCATGTGTTCATTTATGCATGCAGACTTTCACCCCCTCTAAGCTGTGTAAAAAATAGGCACTTTAATAGTCTGAAGCAAGAGGGATATTAGCTCCATGAATCTTTATTTTAAATTACATTTCTGAGTTAGTAGTGTCAAAATAGTAGAACATGTTAAATGAGATTGTAATCCCCAGTAGGGCTATTGACGTTGGTTACAAATAAATTGCTGGTGCAGGTGATGATAGTGAAGTCCCCACCATCTTTTGTTTAGCACAGTATTTTTCTTGTTAACAGCTCTTTCTGAACACTTTCCTTTCTTCTGTTTCACATCAATCATATTGACACATCGTTCAGTCTCTCTTTCTTTCTCAGTGTACGTGTGTGTGTATGCATGTGTGTGTATGTGTGTGAGTACATGCCTGAATGCATGTGTGTGTATGTCTGTGAGCGCGCATGTGCGTGTGTTTGAGTGTGTGTGTGTGTGTGTGTGTGCAGCTTTTGTTTAACCAGCCAGTTATTTGGGCTCAGAATAGCCGAAGCACCTGGAAGTGCAATTGAATGCTGTTTTCTTTAATCCACTTACACTTGTGTTGTTACATTATTAGTCGCAGCCAAAGAACAAAGCCCAGAATTATTTCTTGTATTAGGAGAAAGATCACAGGACCTAGGACCCGAAGTCTCAGGCTAAGGCCTCCTTGGTCCTCTCAACAGTTATACAGCCTTGGGCAGAATTAGGATCAATTGACACAATGCGTTTACAATCGTTATATAGATTGGAGAAACTCAAGTTTAGAGAATCCTCAACTTCCTCATATAGTAGTCAGGTAAAGTTTGCCTTCTGGAAAAGAAGTTAAAAAGAAATAAAGATAAATAGATTTTATTATCCTAGATCTCAGGGCAAGAACAATAATAGCAGAGATATAGCAAGTATAAACAATATTTCACAAACTTATATGTGCTTCTGTTTCTTTAAACCTAGAAATAATATTGGGAAGAAAAACTATTGGTTTTTTTTTTTTTTCCCATTTTATAAAATGAAGTCACTTCTGACCATAGATGGGGTAGTTAACAAATTTCTTGCTGGGGCTAGAACATCAAGAGTTAACTCTAGACAGTTCAATTCTAGAGGCTGTGTCCTAAAATGTGTACTTTTTGTCTCAGAGCATTATTATCAATCAATAGCTGTGGGTTTGGTTTTTTGTAAAATGGGGTTGGCATGACCTACCTTAAAAATTGCATGGAAACCAAGACACTGTGTGAAGCATTTAATAGTGTTGACTTGTGTTCAGTCCTGAATAAACTGTAAGAGCACTTGCTTTTACTCTGCTGTACAATATATGAGGTCAAACGAGAACTGAAAGAGAGATTTCATTGATACACTATGTTCCTCAAATCTTAATTCCTGAGAACTCATCCCAAGGAGCCCCCTTTTTTTGGAATATATCCTTAAAAGGTTAAAATTATCTGATTGTTTCTTGATGTCAACTATTTGTTGCAACAACTGAAAGTATATTATACATATAAAATTATATGTGTGTGTGTGTGTGTGTGTGTGTGTTGTATATATACTCGCATGTATCAATCCAATGGAAATCAATTTCTGAGTAGAAAGAAGTCCTATTCATTTTTTGTTCTCCTTCAGGTGGTTTTGTTCTGAGTACCTGTTAAGGGAAGGAATATTCTAAGCTTGCTTTCCCTTCATGTCCCATCCCCCCACCCCCACTCTCTTCTTATCTTCAGTTTCACAAAAATCTCATAGCCTTTTGTTTTCTTTTGTGGTCTCTGTATCAAGGTTTCAAATAAGTTTCAATATGTCTCATAAATAAAAATAAAGCTTACTAACCTGATTGATTGTCAATGTTCTATCCACCAGACCATGCCTTATTGCTATTACTAGTAATTATAATAACCAAATCTCCCTCTTATTGTCTCTCTCTAGTGGCTCCAGGCATTGATGCATGTTCCTGAATTCATTTTCTGATTTAAATATTAGAAGTTCCTGTGATGGACATTAGCATGCCAATAAGCAACTTGTTCTGCTCACTATTTCTTTATATGCTCTGGGATGATCTTTGACCACCTGCTAGATTGAGCTCCTTTTTGGCATCCTTCCTTCATCTTGTCTGAGGAGTATGTTTATAATTAGGAATTAAATTTGGCCATCTAGTGTGATAGGCAAAGATAGTTCAGTTGTTTTTAAGAGATGGTCCAGTGTGATAATGTTTTGTGTGGCTGTTTTCTGTAACAGTTGAAATGTCTTTTGTCAACACCCAGCTGATTAAATTGCAAGCTTATGATGTTTTCAGATCCAAAATGAAAGCTACACATTCTTGTTCTTTTAGTGGCCTCATAAAAGTCAAATGTTTAATCTTGGGAGAAAATTTAGAAGATGATAGTAAAACCTTAATGACATGCCACATAAATAATAGAAGTCCCTTTGCAGGAAATGACTTGTTATGAGGTTTCTTCAAAGAAATAAGACATAAACCACAACATTTTACAAATCTAAAATAACCAGTAAACAGTACTTTTCAAAAACAAAGCTCAGTAAGAATAGGCAAGAGATGTTAGACCATTATCCAGGTCAATGTTACTTTCCCAAAATATTAGACATGTATCACCAAAATTATACTTGTTTTAAAAATTGCATGACTTAATTACTTTTAGTGGATGAAGACTGAGAAATAACCTGGCCATAGCAAAGAGTTGGTTTTCTTTCTGAGTCTTCTACCCAGTCTTTTTGTGTGACTAGTACCCCCCTGTTTATGCTGTACATGTGCATGCACATGTGCAGAGAGATGGTCCAGCCATTGTTTCTCTCTGCATGTCTGCATTAAAGGAACTCTTCAGATACACCCCTTTCTCATCACAGTATTCTTGTTTGAACTTGTAGCTGACAAAGAGAAAACACCAATCCTAGGTTGTTAAAAGGCGATAGGGAAATGTGTACCCTATCATCATTTCCTTTTAGGATTCTAATCACTCCGAAATGCCCTCATTTGCCAGTCTAGAAATAATATAATTGCTCAACTTGTATTGAGTCTGCAAAGAACAGTTTGCTAAGGACATGACTTTTATGCAACCCTGGTGGCAGATGCTGATGCCCAAGGTTTGTCTAAGATGAATAGTGAGTTTGGCTTCTGCTCCTTGCATACAGATTTTATTTCAGATATGGATGGTTATTGTTGGTTACGGTGATTATACTTACAAAGTTAGGTTAATAAGCATGTTTAGGGATAGTTCTTCTAATTTTTCCTTGGAAACTTAAATCGTATTATTTTCTAAAGCAGAAGGGTAATATTTGTTTATTGGCCAAATGAAAAATGTTAAAGTGGATTTACTGGTCTTGGTACTGCCTTTGGGTAAGATGTAGTTAATCACAAAATTACCTTATGTCTAGTTATAACCTTAGAAGGATCTAGCCTGAAAAGGGGCTATAACATAGTTGAAACACCGCTGTACTTCTAGAGATACTGATGTCCTCAACAAGCTAAATGCCTTCTCAGGTTTTCACACCAGATTTTGTAAGAATACATTGACATTATCTGTTGATGCTGATATCTTTCTTCTACTAGTAATGAAGACAACTGACTGAATATGAGCAGGCACATGTATGGCTTCCTTTCCCTTCTTAGCTTACTTTCTGCTTGGGCCTTAATTGGTAGTTAGTTCATGATGCTGTGAAGAAATACACAGTCCTCCTTGCCCACATGCTGAAACATAAGACCATGGGCAAATATGAGGCACACTGGGGTGTCTTTTGTACTTTGTACAATGAGAAAGTATTAGTTCACATAACTTTTTTCCAGGATTGTTATAAAGGGTTTTTTAATATTTCATTTAGGTTTTTGTTGGTGGTGGTGGTGGTAGTGGGGTGTGTGTGTGTGTGTGTGTGTGTGTGTGTGTTGCATGCGTATGACTGTGTGGATGCATCGTGCTTGCCCATGTGGAGATCAGGTCATTCTCCATCTTATTCTGTCTTACCGTGTTGAGACAGCTTGTCTCACTAAACCAGAGGCTCTTCTTTTATTTCTGTTGCTTGGCCAGTGAGCTTCTATCATCTCCCTCTCTCTTCTTCTCTTCCTTAATGCTGAGTAGACACAAGCACCACTATCCAAAGCTTATACCAAACCAGGAATTCGAACACAGGATCTCACACTTTTAAAACAACCATTTTAACTCATGTGGTTATTTTCTAAGGCCCTGTTGTAAACTTTATATTTATCAAATTTTAGTTCCCTGAGTGCAGGATAGTCTGCAGCACACTAGAACAAAGAGGGCTCCCTCGGTGTAAGGTGTGCTGCTTATGTTTCCTGCGGTGTGGCTTATTTTCTTCCTGGAGTAACTCTGAAACTCCAAATCCTGGTGGCAATAGTCTTCCATCAGGAAGGACCTGTCAGTCCTGGCAAAGTAAAACAGTTGGCTCTCAAAGACCTAAGTGAATATTCCTCATCCTTCCTTTTATTGTTATGATTATTAACAAAGTCTTTGCTGTAGTCCTGGAGGGAAAAAAAAAACCAGGCACTCAATCATTATTGATTACTTTCTTGGTTCCTATCTATAAGATTGTTTCTTTTTCAGATAAAGCATTTAGTTCTTTCTGCCCTTTCATTCTTTTTAAAAAGTACTCTGTACTGGTCTGCATAGTTCACACATGGATAGCCCTGGCCTGAAACTCCAGTCATTCTTTTCTCTTTGTTTCTTGACTGGGTTTGAAAACTTACAGAGTAGTAAAATTCCCCTATGCAAGTCTAGGAAAAGGGCAAAGGTCGGAGATTATGACTTAAACGTATGTGTTTCCCATTATATGTGATGCAATTCATAGTGTGTGTGTGTGTGTGTGTGTGTGTGTGTGTGTGTGTGTGTGTGATTTGTGAAGTCCTGATGAAAACAGGGTTTAACTGTGATTGAAAACTTATAGAGTGGTGACAATCCCCCATGCAAACTTGAAAAAGGGCAAAGGTCAGAGATCAGGACTTAGATGGAAGTATGTTCTGTTATAGTTACAGTTCATAGTGTCCTGTATACACTGTGAAGTCCCTGAACAGGGAAAGTCAAACTCTCTAGGCTAATCTTTAAAATGTCTTACTGATATTCTTCTTGTGAGTCGAAACCAACAGTGAGCTTTCCCACAGCAAAGAGTACAACAATGAAAAATGTCGTTATATAAACAACTAAATTAGATGACATTTATTTTTTTCCCATTGTGTCTCCTTCAACAATAACCAGGTGGCCTAATTAAAATCCGCCTCCTCTGCCACCTCTTCCAATCTCAAGAAAAAGGGCACAATAACCCTTAGTTTCTCCTGCTAGCTTCTGTTTGGAGTAGGTGTGGCTGTTGTCTGGGTGGGTATTGCTCTCATCCTGGAGACCATGAGACCCCTACGCTGATCCTTTTATTTCTCATGCCATGTCAAACCATATCTCTTGCTTTGCCTTGGAACACACAGCTGACTCCTAACTCCTGGCACAGCAGGACTGCTTCAGTGCTCCTTTGCTGTGCTTCGGAAGCCCAAAAAATGTCTGCACAAAATCTACTGCTAACCTCAGTGTTCTTAAAAATAATTGCTGAACATAAAAGGATATTAATAGAGAAGGAACTCTCTAGCATCGATAAGGGTTTTAGAGTCTCAGTTCATCAATGCAATGGTTTGGATGGTAGTGACTGCCTATCATGAGGGTCTTAAGTCCACATCTACCTCTCCTTACTCACTGTACTAAAGCTCTGGGTGATAAGGTCAATGAATGTAGTGTAGTAAAGTTAATATGAAAGGTATGAATCCTTGTTTATATCTGATCTCAATGTTTATTATGGCTAATCCTGATGGATTTGTGACTTTTATGAAACCCACATTGGAAGTCTTTACATATTGTTATTAACTAATATAAAATGCTTTTCAAGAAATAAAAATCTTGTAGTCTTCACTTGTTCTCACCAACTTTGTATGTATGTATGAAAATAAATGTAAATAAATATATTTTAAAATGTAGGTTTTTATATATGTACATCAAATATAAATCAATATGAATTAAAATATATTTCTGTATTAAAATGTAACTGGAAGGAGTTCCTGAAAGTATAAGTCAGTCTTAACTTTTGGGGGTCTTCATGATATACCACAAATTCTTTTAAGTTGTTAAGGAATGTGTTAACTTATAATCCTTTAATTAAGCAAATAAACATTGGCATAGCAGGCAGTATTTGATCTGGTTTGGCTCAGTCAATCTTAGGGGGATCAATCATTCCAGTTTACCTGGTTTGGAACCAATTGTAGTACTAGAAATTTCACACCCCAGGGATCCTCCTGCGAGGTTTTACTTCTGGGAAAAATTAGAGGCCTGTCCACACTAATTTAAATATAATATGGGTTGCTATGTCACATAGAAACAATAATGACATTAGGCTAACTTCTAGAAGTACATTCACTGTTTAACTGGGTTTAGGGATCCATTTATGGATGTTGAATACATGGCTGGGGCTGGAGGGCTAGGGCAGTTAGAACATTTACCGGAATATCCTTAGACTTCTCACAGTTCGATCAAGACATCCCTGAAACACCAGGCTCGTCTTCAGAGTGCCAACTGCTGAATCTCAAGTCGTCACCTAAGGATTTCTGCAAGACCTTCCAGTAAGACCTTAGATACTTTCTCAGCTCTTCCTAGGGACCATAAATGGATTCTATCTCAGCTTTGCATTCCTTTGTCTTCAAATTTGTGGGAAAAAAAATCAAAACTCTATAGACAGTGTGTTTTCCTAAAAGTGAATTTTACAGAGGATGCTAATGACTACGTTCCTTCATTTATGCCATCACAGATGTGAATGTCCCTCCTATAACTGAGATGAACACACCTTTTAAACTTTGTATATATTGCTTTGGGAGTTAATTGGTTTATTTTTATTTTCTTTCTTGTTTGTCTCTGTGTATGCATACATACATTCATGCACGTGCACAATCACACACACACAAACTTTTTAAGTGGAATACCATCCTTTTGCTCTGTTCCTGTTCTCTTGCCCTTGCTCAGTTACCATGGGAACACTTCTGCCTCTCTAGGAAGAGGTTAGTGACATCAAGCAGTGGGGTTTGAAGTTAGTTTGTGCCTTGGGTTTGAAGTCATGCTCAGGTCTCAGATATACAGGATACTGTGTGATATGATAGTTTATTCTGGCCTCTGCTATACATGGTGTGTCTGTCAGTCTTAAAATAAGCAAAGGGACTTGGGAGGTAAGCCCTACTGCTTTCATCTCTTGTCACCAGGACTCAGCACTTCCTTCAGATTAGACAAAAATAACAGAAAATGTCCCTGAATGCTCAATTCATCCTGGAACAAAGAGTCAAGAGCTGTTAGTAGGAAGTGTATTAAAAGAGATGAAAAGATTTGGGGGGGGGCATATGTGGTGTCAGCCGCATAGTGCTCACTCTCACTGATACTGCTTTCATTAGCATCTCCCTCAAATCTCCCATCACTCTCCTTCCTGAGCTGCCCTACCTTCACACGCTTCCATCTGTAGCCCACTAACCCTTTTTAAATCCCTACACCCTGCACACAGATTCTAAAATGTTCCTAAAATTAAAATGAAATTATATGTCTACTTTCTTCATAAAGAGTAAAGGGAAGAAAGACATTTGTAGTTTAGAAAGTAAATGGAAGATAGATTTCAAGCCCAGAATGCACTAATGTACACTAATATACCACCTGGATTTGTGGCTTTAAGTTAAATAACTGTATTTGTTTAGAACATAATTCTCTTCATAATCACATTAGACTCAATGGGAGAAAATTTGTATTAGTTTCTATAATTGAAAATGCCAAGTGCCTATTTTCTTCTACAGGGTGTTTTGGGTTTAGGTAGTAAAGCCAACTCTTCTAAAATAGACCTGTTCTCTTTAAGTCTAATCGGTTTATAAAGACATTAAGTATTTTTCCATTTTTCTGCTTCGTGGAAGTCACCTTTCGAGTAAAAGCAGAGGTGACTGTTCTTGTCAATTTTTAAGTAACTGGCTCGCAAGAATGATTCCCTATGGAGCTATTTTGTGTGTGGATTCCCTCTGGGTTTAGATGTGGGAGAGGAATTGCAGTGTATTTTAGAGCAGTCATTTGCTCTAATAATTAGCATCATAGTACAGCATGTGGTCTGTTGCCTGTTGAGGCCTAGATATCTATACATAATATAGATTTTCCCACATTTGCTACTGGGCTGATTGGGTGTATTGTTCCTGGGTTTGAACAAAATTGAATTATTTTTAAATCAAAACCATTGTTTTCATGATAATGATTAGCACTTATTCTATGCACATTATTAAGCAACTACTGTGTGCTAACAGGACAAAGGTAAAAGAGTAACATTGGCTCTCAAACCAAGCTTTCTAAGTTTGCTGAAGGATAGGTGCTCAGTTAAGTGACTCCCGTACCTGAAGTTGTAGTTAATCAAATCTTGGAGGAAAAGTATCATTCATGTAGGATTTGGTTATTGACTTCTTTAAAAAGAGCCATGTTTGGAGGATGTGGAAGAGGACTTAGTGATAATGCACTTATGATACAAGTATGGAGACCTAAGTTCAGATCCCTTGAACCTACTTAGAACTAGATATGGTAACACGCTCATGTGTAAACATTGGTGCCTCTCTACTGCAAGATAGGAGGTAGAGACAGGAGACTTTCTTAAAGGTTACAGTTCAGCTAGTCTATTGAGACATTGTGCAAAACCACAAGATGCCATGTCTTAAACAAGGTGGACAGAGTTGATTGACAACCCAAGTTAGTTTCTGACCTCCACACAAATGCCATGTCAAGATGTGCCTGTACAGACACATATGGTGCACATATGTACAAAACACTAAAAATGAGCCACATTTCAATTAGACATTCTGAGTATGAATAATTAACTTTTCCCAGATAAACCTTAGCATCAAGAGATTAACAGACATATTCGTCTAGCTATCATCCTCTTCAATGTTATGATATCGGAAAATTTAAACAATGGTATCGTAGAATCTCAGTATTCTTATCTATAGATTAGAAGACTATTCTGATTCGAATATTAAAATAATGTGTAAAATTCTGATCTATTTGGTTGCTCAATAAACAGTAGTGGACTTCATTGTGTTTAAATGAGTGTAAGAATATCATGCAAGCTCTAGTTCTTTAAATATGAATGAGGAAGATGAATCACTTGTATGTATGTTATTAGAGTTGATAGTTGTGATCACACTGTGAAGGAAAGATTGTTCTTCTCTGGAGGGTAATTTAATTACAATGATAGTACTTTGAAGAGGTAATATGCTAGATGAAATCATCAATGGCCCCCAAGTGTTAACAAGGTTCTGGGAAAGGAGCCATTTAATCAATCCTAAGATAAAGCATAACACAGAAACAGTATGATATTGAGATAGCTGGGTGTTGGTCAACCTTAGCATGCTCTCTCCAACCCATTTTTCTTGTGCCCTGATTTCTCACTCCTCAAGATTCTATGGAATTCATAGCTGATGAATCCAATTGACACAATCTCTTGCTATCAATTAAATGCTTATTCTTGCTCCCGGCTCCCCACCAAAAAATTGATGAAAAGCACATATATTCAGGGTATTCCAGGAAGACATGACAAGCAAAAGTTTAACCCATATATGAGGTGGTTATCATACCAAACTGATTTTGACAGATGACTTTGAGAGTAATGAGCAGATATAAGGAAATCGTGTGGTTTTGTTCACGTATAGATATGGAGTTTATAACCATTCAGAGAATGAGACAGTGGCCCTGAAGATTAAGCAGTATGGGTAAAGCCTAAGTATCCACAGTCCTCTTACGATTTAATTGTTACAACTTCCAGTGTTTGAAAGGCTAAGAGTATGAATTTTGTACTTTTAAGTCAACTGTTAAAGAATAGTGCTTGAAAATAATGTTTCTTTGGCTGGCTATCCAGTCAGGTTAGAGGTTCCAGGACAGTCATGTTTGACGTCCCTCATCTCTCCTGCAGTTCAGACTACTTGGTTAATCTCAGTAGAGCTGAAATTAAATAATCATTTGAACAGATTACACATTAAAATAATTTGTTGTAAAGAAACTGAAGTGCATATATAGTGACACACTCATCTCAGAATGCTCAGGAGGCTGAGACAAGAGGACCACAAGTTCAAATTTGGATTACATGGTGGGATTCTGTTTTGAAACAAAAGAACAAAACTCTTCAAAGGTTAAGGGGCAAAACAACCATGTATAACTTAAATGATTAGGCATACAACATACAGTGTGTATTAGTTTGCTAAATAACATTTTCTCAAACAGAACCCAAATAGAAAGTGCTACCTGTATTCCACATTTAACTATTCCTTGAAAGTGTTGAGAAAGGCATTGTGATAGTTGAGCATCCGAGTAAGAGGAAGGACAGGCTGCGACACAGATACTAGGAAGGCAGACCCAGGCACTGTGTGCAAAGACACAGGCAGCGTGAAGGTCACCATTCTCCCCTGCTCTGAAATCAGGCTCCCTCTCCACACCTCTCAAGGTTTCAGCAGCCCATTAACTTTACCGTGACTACATTATAGAGCAGAGTGGCATCTGCCCTTATTTCAGGATGCCAAATAACATTTCCATCCGCAGAGTCCTGGCAGAACGAGGTTTAGATTAGGGCAGTAGATAAAAATATGGAGGGTATATTTTGAGATGTATATGATAGATGAAAATGGTAAGGGACCATTTAAAAATCATCCTTTTTTAGTATTTCCTAGAGCAATCTGGCTCATTTAGATTGAAATATCTGTCAGAAACTATGTCTCAGTTCAATTGATCTCCACATTAAAATGTCTCTACATATTTTCCCTGTCTTTCCCTTTCCAGCTTGATAGCTATAATTAAGCTCGGTGGTGGGGGCAGAGAACCAACTAGAGGACCAGCTACGTGCTCTGCAGCAGCTTTCAACAGCTAAAGAGATTCTCTCCATTTCCCCTGTCTCGTGTACTGTTTACACCTCTCACCAAATAAATAAACAACACTTACAACACAGAAAAGAGAACATCGAAGACAAACTATTCCTTTCAAAAAAAATCATCATTTTATTTTATTTCAAAGGAGTACTTGTTAAGCATTGGTCAGAACAGATTGGAAGAATATTTGGATTCTAAGTCCTGAGTAGAATATATTAGTGCCTTTTCGATTGCTTTAGGGAGCTTGCAACAATACAATACTGCTAAATCTAACACCATCTTGAACTCTTCCATGGCTGTATTCTGATAAGAAATTTATCCTGGCACAGGTTTATCTCTGTTGATAATGGACTTCGTGGCTGTAGGGAAATGTTGATACAGAGAACTAGCATTGATCATTTTGACACCCACTCTTTAGCAGACATGGAGAAAAATGAGTGCTTGAAGTTGGATGCAACCTTAGAAGAGAAAGTCAGCTATCATTATACGAGAACCCAGTGGGGGGCACCTTTGAGTTTTTGTTGTGAATTTATCTCTATGAATCTCCCCTTTTCCTCTTCTTCTTTCTTATTTTCCTTCAACAGTTTCTCTCATTTGTTGCTTCAAGTCACTCCATTCTCTCTCAGCTCTGGCTGGTTTTACTGTCTTTCATGATTCGAGATAGAAATATGGTGAGCCTTTAATAGCTTTCTGTCTCTTCACAATTCTTTCGTTGGGTACAATGGTCCCTTGGAAGTTTAGTGATAATTGATTAGGTTCTGAGAGGCAAAATCAAAGAACACCTGTCAAACCCTCATGAGGGTGATACAAACATGTTAAGTCTAGTGCTAATTCAACAAGTTTGATTTTTCATCTTAACTCAATTCCTGACCTTTCCACCTGCATCAGAACTAGTTAACTAATTCATTGCACGTAGGCAAATGATCTCATACTTTGACTTTATAAGGAAATTATTTATAATGCCAATGTACAAGGAGTATCAAATCAATTACATATTGAGAAATTAGATAAAATAAGCTTACATTAAAGCAAAGATCAAAAAATTTGAATAGCTAAACAGTCTGTTTAGAAATATAAAATATTCCATTTCTAAGAAATCAATTTGGTAAAAATGAAATATTTAGACTAAATAAGTGCAAAGAGAATTGTAAAATGTCACGTCTCATTATATACATTTGTATTACATGTTGAATATTTCATTAGAATAATGGTTTTCAAATTTTATTTTTCCTTTCAAGAGTGCACAGATCTGCAGGTGCTAAATGGGAGTTTTTTAGCTATTGAAAATGCAATTTGCTTAGGTAAATTAGTAGAGACCCTTTGCTTTCATGGCTGAATATGAATTCCCCTACTTGCCATTCAAAGATCTCAGGTCCCCCATGCTTATAAATCATAATGTCTGCATTCTTCATCAATCTACAGTCATAGCTATTTTATTATAAAATGTAGAACAGGCTATGTTTTTTGACAGAGTGTAAAAAATGTTTCTTCCAAAAAAAATCCTACTTTAATATTTATAGTAGCCAAGGAAAAGGACAGATGGTCTGTAGTGGTGTTAAATCTGTGGGGTGCTCCCTATGATTGGATTGACCTAGGAGTGGAGAACTTTGAGAACCATTGACCAGGAAAATGGATTTCTCATTGTTCTCCTTGATATCTTTCTTTCTAGAAGTCACAAGATACCTATGCAGAGTGGGTTGAGAATAGAGAGAGGGAGAGGAAAATTACAAAATTTCTACTTGGCCAAGCTTGTGGGAAAGTGCACAGAAGAGAAGGTCACCTTTGGAACAAAGCTAATGTTTTCTTTCTCATCTTCTCCCCATGTATGATTATCTGCTGAATTATTAAATACAATGCATTTTGCTTTTCATCTTTTCATTGGATCTAGCTGTGCTTGCAAGAATTTTATTTGTGAAAGCATCTAACGTAGATAGTTATATATGGTAGATTTTTACATTTATTTGAGTACATATCAGACACAGGTGATATTGTTTGTAGGAAGATCAGAGAACAGATTTTAAGTCAGTTCCTTTCCTCTAGCATGTGGATCCTGGGGTGGGAACTAAGGTTATCCATAGGCATTTGATGGCAAGTACCTATACATGCTGAGTCATCTCACCAACATCATGTAATATTTTAAAAATTCCCTTCCAAATTTTTACACAATGGCATATTTAAAATTAGTATTTCTTCAAGGGAGATTAAGACTGGATAATTTTCTGGTTACCTAGATCAAATGGAATTTTGTTCAATAAATGTTTATTAAGTATTTATTATAAGACAGCTTCTACAGTCTAATCAAAATGATTCAAAAGAATCAGACAAGGGCCCATCTCATCAAATCTTCTGTGTATAAAAAGATATTCAACATGCTGTGATTAACTTCAGGAGAATCCTTTCTCCTTGCTAGTATAAATATTGAAGTAGGCCTCTAGGGAAGAATCTTTAAAAAAAAACTCTCAAAAATAATCTATTTTGGATTTTTATAATAAAATATTCCTATTGTCCTAGGGTTCCTGGGATTTCCTGATAATTTTTTTATCATGTACATATTTATTCTTAATATAAACATTCTTATCTGCCCTTTCCCCTTCTTACCTGATTTTTTTTACATCACATCTCCTTTATAGTCTGCAGAACAGAATTCCTACTACTAAATTTATAATTGTATTACAAAATCCAAAGAACACTCATTTTTCTTATTTTCTACTTTTTAGGGGGTATCTTTACCCTCATTACAGAGATAAAGCATATGCATACCACATAGAAGAGCCTTGAATGATAGAAATTTTCTGCTAGAATGTATTGTTTGCGAGAGATTTGGTTACAGCAATGCATGTCATTTTAACTTTTCTATACCAAGGTTAAAAATACCTTTCAACAACTAGATGTATAATCAGTTTCTAAAAGCTGAATAGATATAAGGACTTAAGTCCTCACTCCTATTAGTAAAATAGCATATGTTTTATTGAGCAGCTGCCGTACTAGATGGTACAGGGTATTTAGCATTTCAGTCAAAGGCCTATAGATTAGATTCATATTCTGCATATCCTATTTAACTCAATCTCTAAAAGTTCTGTTTCTCTATCTCTGTGTTCACTTATGTATGGAAGAGACAGAAGAGATAATAGGAAGCCAGTTTGGGAACCAGATAAAAATTTCAGATTTCACACTCTTATTTCATGCCTCATGGAAGAAAGCTATGTAGATGGAAAAAGGAATAGTGGTTCCTATTGATTGAGCACTGAAGTTCATCCTAGGTACAGAGCCTTTATTTGCATTATTTTTATATCTTCTCTACAAATAAACTAACATGTATTTCTCATTTTACAGATGAGGGACCAAACAACCTTAGTAAGCTCATTGTTCTAGCAAAGACACGTTTAGTACTTAAGGACATTCATACTGGTGGTTTGTCTGTTGGCTTAAACCTTGTTGGGGAAAGAAATTTGGCAAGGCTACTCCTCTGGTCCTTCTGTATCTGGTATACAGTAATCTTCAATCAGAGTGAGTCCTTGAGTTGTCTCCTGGACCCTCTGAACCATCTTTTGGATATTCCATACATAAGCAAGCCATTCTGAAACTGCTCATCATCACTGGGATCATCATTACATTGGTTTTTAAGGGGTTTAGCAAAGCACATATTTTGCCAATAAAGATACAGGTTAGAATGAGTTTTCTTTTCTTTTTTTCTTTTCTTTTTTCTTTCTTTCTTTTTTTTAAAAGATTTATTCATTTTATTTATATGTGTATACTGTAGCTTTCTTCAGAGTCTTCAGACACACCAGATGAGGGCATTGGATCCCATTACAGATGGTCATGAGCCACCATGTGGTTGCTGAGAACCGAACTCAGGACCTCTGGAGGAGCAGTCAGTGCTCTTAACTGCTGAGCCATCTCTCCAGCCCTTAGAATGAGTTTCTGTGGGGATAAGAGTAGTGGGACATATTATGTTCCTTAAAATCCCCTAGCTCAAAATTTTGAGTTACTGCATAATAAAGTAGCTTATTAAAACAATTAAGAGGATTAAGGCAGACCATTTTATAGATCTATTACTTCTTAGTCCCTGAAATGAACTTAATGTTATTTGCACAATCATTTATTAAGCACTTATATTCTTTACCATAGTTGGTGCTAGATGTTGAGGCTATTAATGCATATGAATTATATTTTAATAAGCATAGAATAGTTAAAAGAAAACTCATCTTCCTAATATTTTTCTGTAAGGGACTTTAATCTCTGTCCTTGTGTACCATAACCACAAAAGGCATGCTGCTGTAAGTCTAGGGATTCATGACTCATCTTGGACCAGTACTCTGCACAATATCATTGCAATTCCTGATGGAATGAAGGGTAAAGAGCTACCTTTCTCGGCTGTCTGCTAAGAGGATATTTGGCTGCTGTCAGCACATTTGTGCCTCTGTCAAACAAACAAAAACCAGGCATTAAAAGCAATAGAAAAACACAACTTCTTACTTAATCATTCAACACATATCCATGAGAGTTCAGACAAGAGATAAAAACAGCAACAACAACTAAAATTTTATTAAAAGTGGTACTATATGGAGATTTTGAGCCTCCTTTCTATGTTGCATTAATACATTTTATCAGGTGAAAATTTTGTGGTCTCTATTTTCTAAAGCAGAACCAAAGTCATCGTATCAAAAGGTCCCCGAAATCAGTGAACTTTCCCAGAAAGAAACATTTCATGTAACAACTTTTACACTAATAGGTACAAAAATGCATTTTGTCATTTAATAAAAGAAATTTGAAGTTATACAAACATAGTAAAAAGATAAATAAGCAAAAAAAGGAATTAAGTGTAGGATTGCATGTCTCAGGGCTTGATGCACAAGCCTGAGAAGTAACATTATGATTCCAGCACCCACATAAATTCCAGATGAAAATAGAGGTTCACCTGTAATATCAACATTTAGAAGACAGAAGCAAAGGATTCCTGGAGTGATCTACTAAGTTAAACTAACTGAATGGGGGAAGTTCCAGATTCAACAAGAGACTGTGCCTCAGTACATAAAGTACAGAGAAATGTAGGAAGATACCCAGTGACAACCTCTGGACCCTGAATACATGCATGTATATTCTTCTATATATGTGCATCCATATGTACACACACACACACACACACACACACACACACACTAATGCACATAGGCATACAGAAGAATAAATCCAAAAAATGATACAAGCAATGTTTGTAAATAGTGTTGACAGATGGCAAATCAATAGAGATGTGGTGAGGATGAACTTGTGTGATGATACAGGACTTTTTAAAAATATGTCAGTGTAAGACAAAAAGATCATGAAACAATCCTGAAGAGAGAAGAGTTCCATCAAGAAATGGCTGGAAGATAGGGAAAGATTTTAGAAGTAGCCAATTTGGTGGAACCTTCGTTCTATCAAATTTTGGCTTCGTATTTATATGTGACAATTATTCATTGCTCTGTTTCATAGCAAAGGCGATTGGCAGTGACTTTAGTATAGTAAAGAATTTTGTAAAACCCATGAAATGTCTATGGTATATTAGGGATGCTTTATTGTGAATATTACTTGGGAAGTAAGTACTTGAGAATCACTTGAAAGACATTCACAGAAAGACAAAGGTTTGATAACCCGGTGGGTGGAATGAGACAGAGACACTGAGAAATTGTCCCAGCATGAAGGAGAACAAAATGTTACAAGGATGTTTAATTGGAATGAGAATAGAGTTCTTACAGATCATCAGGAACAGCCTGAGGAGGAAGAGATTACTCAGCTGCTGCTGATATAAAAATTCCACTCCTGCCGTGGCCACTGAATGAGTGACTCACCATTTGGCCAGTGGCATCTCACTTAACTTATGCATACTTTTAGATTTTTTTCATTGAAAAATCTATATTACTATGACACATTATAGCAAAAAAAAATCACAAGATTAGGTTAAAAGATATAATTCAGAACAATAGAACTGGAAAAGGTCAACCTCCTTGATTTTCCATCACAATTCTAAATTGGCATGCCTACTTGGATTATGCAAGGTTTTACCAATTATTCCCTTTAAATTGTATAGCAATTCAAGCTCATTTATTCTTTTTGCTGCTTATAACCTGGGTTACTGAGCCAGAGTTCTGAGCTCATATAAAATCATAGACCAATGTTAAGTCCCAATATAAAAAATTATCTCTGGTACATCTAATTTTTATGAGTTCATTTGATACTCTGTATCCAACTTGTCTTCTCTAGTATTTTTGAAAACTGGACTCTCAGAGAGATACAAACCTTTATAAGAACAGAGATAGTGCCAGGCATGATACCACCTATTTGAATCCCATCCCTCAGGAAGTAGAGTCTGGAAAATTACTGAGTTCTACAGCCTTGTTTACATAGTGAGACCATGTCTCATAAAAGGGGGGGGGGGGAACATGAGTGACATAGAAGGTGTGATACACAACTGATAATGTGCCTAGTGACTGTCATTTATTCTACCACTGGCCCACTGCATGTTCATGGGTCACTATGCTGTTGTTGCATTGTTTGGATTTCAGCATGTTCTTCTTTTGTATTTAACTAGTGTATTGGTTTCATTTGGAATGTTTCTACTTCCTATTGACCTTCACATGATGTTTGATAATTTTTTACCAATTTGCTTCTCATCAGAGACAAACAAACAAACATGGACAAAGGAGAGTCCTTCTGTGTTGTGCCTCCTTGAACCTGCCTTTGTTTCTATCTCTACTATTTTGTGAGGAGAAATAGTTTTAATTTGCCATATTAAAAAGAGACATTCAATTCACATTATTACTTTTAACCCTTACTGAGTTCAATCCATTAAATGCATCATCGCGTGAATGAAGTTAATATTATTACAAACAAACAAACCTTATGCCTTCCATAAAGCTTCTTGCCTAAGTGTGTATGTTGGGATGCTTAGGCCTCTAGCCTATGCGTCTAAACCACATGACTACCAACTTGTCACTACCTCTGTCTTCTGTTAGAAACAGGAATGAATCTTTTCTTCATGGGCTTTCTTTCTCTGTCCAACTTTTAAAGAAGGATGTTTGCACAAGATGACTTGGCTTCTTTCACACTTCATATAAGTTACTAGTAATAAAAATAGCTAGTTTGTATGGAGGTTCTAATGTGTCCTAAGCTCTATAACAGTTCTTTGGGTTATCTCCAACCCATTTCAAAAGCCCATAAAATAAGGGTTGTTTTATTTTATCGCCTAAATGTGTTGGCTGGGAACCTCAATAACATCTTTAAAGTTATACAGAGAAGTCAAATTATTTAACTCTCAAGTCTCTCATGTCATGTGAGAAAGTATAATCAATAAGAGAATGTTTTTCCAGCCATTCCAGTTACCACTGAGCATTTGCCAACTGTCTTTCAGATGAGACAAGCTTTACTATCAGTTCTGAAAGGCAGAGCTGGTGGCTACACAGTCCCTGCACTTGTGAAGCCTGCTTTGCCCATGTTTCTTCTTTCCTGTTACTTTTGTGTTTGCAAGGAATAGTGCTAAAATATACTCTGCAGCAAGAAAATATTGGATAAAAGTGTGAAGGATCTGGGGATATGTATCACAAATCAGCCTCCTGGCCTCTCATGTGAGGTAGGTTTCTTCTTTTATGTGCGTCTCTAAAAGAGACATTTGTATGATTTTTCAATCCAAAACTGTTCATGTTAAATGAATCCTTAAACAACATTCATTTAAATGACCATCAAGTGTTCATAGTTCTGATAAAAATAATTGCCATGTCTTTTTTGAGAAATGTAAAAAGAATGATGTTTAAGTAGATTCCTAGGTTGAAACTTTGTCTGGTCTAGAAGGAAACTGCTCCCATGATTTTCTCAGTTTGATAGTAAGCAGATCATTGTAGAAAAATTGTGCCTACAGTTTACACTGTCAATTGTCTCTTGATGGCACAGAGCTGAGTGGACTATGTGGACCATTGAATAGCAATGAATACATTGTTTGTGGGGAAAATATCATGAGTCAGAGTAGTGATGCTGTTCATTCATTTTGGGGAAAACTAAATACAAACTATACAGCAGTAACATCATTTTCATAGATCTACAACTTGAAATTAACAATTTATTAATCTCACTGTGAATTAGATGTTTGTAAAACTTTAAAATAAGCAGAATTACATATGAATGACTAAATGTCTAAATAGCTTTTAAATTGATTTTTACTTTGTTTCACAATTGATGTACTAATATAAATGTCCATTTTTACAGTATTAAAAATGCATGTATAATTATACATACACAACTTAAGTCACAGAAAAAAGGAAAGTGTCCAAACCTAAAAGCCCACTGTCTTGAATGTCTAAAGGTTTACATTATGAAAATAGACCCAACAATTTCTTTAAAGCATTTTTTTTAACAGTGAACTTAAATGGTCTAATTGCATATACAAGGTCTCTATTCTTTCATATGTACTTCTAAAAGAATCTATTTTATTTGTTTGCATTTCAAAAGTTATATCCCTTCCCCTTCCTGGTTTTCCCTCCATAAACCCCCTCTTCTTTGTCTCTAAGAGTGTGCTCCCCCACACCTCCACCCACTTCCACCTCACTCCTCTAGCACCCTCTTTCTCTGGGGCAGCAATTCTCCCCAGGATCAAGTGTCTCCCCTTTCACTGATACCAGATAAGGGCAGTCCTCTGCTACATATGTAGCAGGACCCTGAACCTGCCCATGTATACTCTCTCCTTGGTGGTTTAGTCCCTAGGAGGTCTGAAGAATCTAGCTAAATTATCTGTTGTTCTTCCTATGGACTGTTATATACTTTTAATTGCATGCATGTAAGCATATTTGTAAGGGTGACACTAGCCATGGTATGCACACAGAAGGCAGAGGACAATTTTCAGGAGTCAGTTCTCTACTTCCCCAATGTTGGGCTCTAGGACTGAACTCAGGTTTCAGGCTTGGTGTCAAGTACCTTTACCCACTAAGCTATCTTACCAACATGGCTCTCTAACCTCATAACTCCTCTTCATTCACTTATGTGTCTCCGCAAGTCACCTCATCATCCTTTTTCTTTCTCTCTGACAAAATAAAACAATTCTCAAGGCCAGATTCTATTTCACAAGAACTTTGCCCCACGAGGAGACCATTCATCTTCTTAATTCATTACATCTTATAGACATCTCTCATAAGAAAACTGAAGACAGATCAAGCTACATGGCAATTGTGCCCAACTACTCCTTTGCCACTGACCAGTACAGGCATTTATAAAATATGTAGGGCTACTTCTCTATTGATTGCCAATTTTATAGATCAAGCAATATATTACTTTTACTTTTTTTTGGTTGTTTCTAAAATATTATTAGTTAAAGTAAACTTTAATAGGTGAAGAGTTTTAATATTAGCCCAAATAAAATTTCATTAGACATATAAATATTCTAACTCCTACACTCAACTTCTACTCTTCTGTATCCCTTTATATCATTAATTCTCAACATCACATATTCTTTTTATTTATTTTTGTGATGCATTATCACTTCTTCTATCCAGGTAAGTATAATTGAGTATCATTGATCACACAACTGTGTAAAAACATTTTCATGGTGTGTTTTAAAGTAGTGCCTGTGATGAATATCAAAACAGCCCTCAGGGTTTCTCTTTTTAATGAACAAACTGCCTCCCTACCTTAATTCTGTGATGCTGACATGCTCTGCAGCACCTCTGATTGCGCTCAACAAATTCTGAACCATCTATTGATGAATGGAATGTTCTTGCCAAATTCGAACATGGTTTGCTTATTCTGATACATAGAAATGCCCAGTCTTCCCCAAATGTGGCTCTTAGTTCTAAGACTCCTAATTAGAGACACAAATTTTTGCAGCTCAAGAAATACCCACTGAAGTATATATTATTTCCCTCATTAAATAGCATGCTCATGAAAAACACTCTATCAATCCCAATTTTACTCTAGAAGAAAAAAGGAATAGAAAAAGGAGGGGGAAAGAAACTGAAGAAAGAGAAATCCTGGAGTGTTTGACCAGGCTGTTTATGGCTGTTAAATAATATGTACTCATAAGAAATGTGACAAACTAATGAAACTCAGCTGAGCATTTGTTAAGGAAATGAAAACATGGCCATAAAAGATTCTGAGAAGTGCTTCACTTTCTATATTAATTCCCTATCTCTTTATAACGCTACTGTTTGGTTTCTATTTACATACCGAGTTGAATCTTTTGCATCTGGATTTTGCACAATTCTTTCAATAATGTATGGTTCAGTGGCTATAATTACAGGATTGCTAAAGTTCACATTTTACTATTCATCTTGTTATCTCTCGTAATGGAAGGTTGAAATAAATGCACATAATTACATGGTTGGTGCTAAATTATTTTTATATTGCTCTCACTAGGGTACACTCGAAAAGCAACATTTGTTCTCTGAGATTTATTTTTGGAGGTAGTGATTCTAGTAAAATAAAAGTAATAAATACATAAATGGATTGGTCCCATGAGCTTACTATCTATATTCTTTTCAAGTTAATTCTAACTCATTCATCTCTCTAAGTTTGCTGGGGCCAAGAGCTACTTGCAGTCTGTGGAAGTAATCATGTCATGTTTCAGTACTCTGACAACAGGAGAATTTCCCTCGTGGTGTATCTATCATTTTATCTGTCAGTCTACACAGCTACTTCAGAAGACCTTTGAGGCTTCCCAGTCTATGTGCCAACTTACCTTACTAGGTGTTTAAATAAGTCTGATGTCAACCTAAAAGAATACCATAGCTTGAAACTAAGGTGGCTTGCTTGCTTGCTTCCTTCCTTCCTTCCTTCCTTCCTCCCTCCCTCCTTCTCTTCTCCCCCCCCTCTCTTTCTTTCTTTCTTTGTCTTCTTTTCTTGTCTTTATTATATTAGAAGTAATTTCTTAGTGCCACACTTCTACTCAGTGCATTGTTTGAGACATTTGACTTTTCTGGCTATAGTTATTAGTAGCAACTACCCTCAACGAAACCCCTTATCAATATGTTCATTATGTATGGTTACGTATTCATACGGTATTTGTGTGTGTATGTGTGTGTGTTCTCATGGGTGAGTGCAGGCACATGTACTATGGTAAGTGTGTAGAAGTCAGAAGACAATCTTGGGTATCTGTCACTTTCTTTTTGTTTATGAGACAACTCTTTCTTGGTCTCCATAGCTATTTTATGGCAAAGAAGCAAGCCTGCAAGCTTGTAGACATGTGCTATTGCCTCCTGATTTTACAAGGGTCTGGAGAGTCAAACTCTAGGACAGGCTTTTGAAGGAAGCACTTTACCCACTGAGTCATCTCCTCTAGCCTTAAATATCTTTTGAAGTCATATTATGTATCAGCTACTGGCCTTGATCCTAGAATTAATCTTGTTTGACGCCCATGAGATCCTTTTAACTTAAAGAAATATGTGAGTTTATTTAATCATTATAGAAGTCTAAAGCATTAAATTGATTACCTGCAAACGACCAATCAACTTTACATCCTCTGATTACATAATTGTCTCAAGTATGTTTACTAAATAGCATTATTTTCATAGAATAAGAGATAAAGTTTCATAAATAATCTACTTTTTCAATCTTATCCAAAAAGAAATGGAAAAGAAGATGAGAAAAGCATTCTGTATGTTCAGACTGTCCCTGTGCCACCTCATGAGCATCATTTATTTGTTGTTTGATATTGATGCTTTCTAGAGCTATATATGTCTGTTGAGTCAATAGGACATGCCTATGTACCTCACCAATGGGCCTAGAATCATGATATACAGCTAACCTTTCTTTTAAGGGTGACTTTGTTGTTCTTCAAATGAGTGGCTACATATTAAGATTAGATTAGCTTATACACAGCAACATTTTTAACCGCCAACTTCAAATCTCTTAGCCATTTGCTTGTCAGTCTTCCTCAGGCATAAAATTCAGTTTAACAAATGGTGTGTGGCATTGTTTCTCATCAATATGTAAAACCTAAAGGAAATTTTGAGGCCTGTTTATTTTGGCTATGCGAGTTGGAATTTGATCTTATGAGCATAGAGCATTCTTAGAACAGTTGGTTTTTAATTTCCCACCAAACTAGTCTGTTTCAAAATGCATGAACATTGTTGAAAGAATGGAGGGTACTCACTTACTTATACTTACTTTCTTTGTCAATTCATTTGTCCTTAGTTCAGCCCCTTTAACAATGTCTCTATAATATACATTGTTACTTCCTCAACTCACTATTCCCCATCTATCAAATAAGTATCAAGCAAATATTTTACTGACACAGTTGAAGTCATTCATATGAAAATGTAGCTCCCAGTCTTTCTTTAAATTCCCCAAATCCAATTAAATTGTTGCAAAGATGGATACATGTCTGCTTCTGTATGATGCAAACATGAGGAAAGGCTAATGACAGGACTTCCACAGATCCCTTTGAAAGAAAAAAAAGATGTTCCTAGGAGTGGTGGATGTTGTCATTGATGTCATTGAACAGGCAAGAATAGCAAGTTAAGAATTGTAAAAGTTATTTAATTTGACCCACATATTTGTAAAATCCTCCCCTATCCTTCTCCCCCCACTTCTCTGTCTCAGACTGGGATCTCTCAAAAGTTTAGTATGTTGCATACTTGCTATGTATGTGACAATGATAAATATGGATGGCTCTGGTGTGTTTTCATTCTCAGTGCACTGTCGCCAGCCTAGATTTATAGGCGAGCAGCAACGATGTTGATGCAATGGGGTTCTATTAATCTAGCATATTGCTTTTATAGATTAGAGCTTCTCAGATTCTACCTTTTGCTTCGATGCTTTAAATCTCCAATGCTATCAAATTGCTTCATGATATAAAACTGTTAAGTGGGAGATACTTGAACATTCTATTGGCTGACTGATAAATGTTTATTTGGCAGTTACTCTGTGCCCAACAAAATAGTAAGAATTCCACAGATAGTATAGAAGCTTCAAAGATACTCCTATGAACATGGCTTCTTTAAAAAAAAAAAAAAAAAGGAAAGAAAAAAAAAGAACACACATGAGAAAACAATCAAACTTTCTCACTGTATGATCCTAAGATTCCCAATGTAGCACACTACTGGTGGAATTTCCTATCAAGATTTCTTGCTTATCCCATATACAACTTGAATTCTTGTTACATAAATAAACTCTATGAAGACTATTTTTAAAATGCAACCTGATAATGATTGAAGACTCTAAACCTTGCAGAATGCCCAAGTACAGACCAACAAGTTTGCATTTAAAGTTTGAGGAACAGAAGTGGTGGCACATGCCTGGTACCATTGTTTTGAGATTTACATTTTTCAGACTACTTGCATCCAAGTACTATAAGCATCACTTTACGATTGGTATTTGCATTCATTCACTAAGCAGTAAAGTGAAAAATACAGGAACGAATGGAGTGTGTGAATATGAGATGACTTGCAAAATGTGGCATTGAAAAGAATAGGTTTAGTGTGAAATATCAGTTATGTATTGAAAGAAATTCTTTGGCATGCTGCACTCTTAGAGGTTTTCTTTGATGGAGGGTGTGGTAGATAGGCTGGGTATGGTGCTGGCTTGCTATACTCCTAGCACTAAGGACTAAGAAAGCAGGAGGATCGCTGCAAGTTTGAGACAAGTTTGGTTAGCAGAAGTAGTTTCAAGACACCCTAAGCTACATAGCAAAGATCTGTCTCATAAAAACCAAGGGCTACAACAATAACAGCAAAGGAAGTTGTCATGAACAATTTCATATAAAGCTCCTTGAAAATCAGAAGAAATGTGCTTGTCATATGTGGTCGTTAGACTTCAATGTCAATTTGACTAGAATGAAGATCACCTAGGAGATTGGTGATGCACATGATCTGTGCATGTCTGTGACAGTTACCGGGGACGATTAACTGAGGAAGGAAACCTTATGTTAAATGTTGGAAGCTCCACCCCATAGTCTTTGAAGGAAATACAGAGGGAAGAGGAGAAAACCAGGTGAATGCCAGAATCCCCTTCTCTCTGTGAAAGCCTACCCCACATGTTCTCATTCTACAAAGACACGAGTTCAACAACCATAGATTGATTAGCTTTCTGCAATCCTGAACCTAAATAAAGCTTTTCTCTCTTTAGTTGTTCTGTCAAGCATTCTGCTATTGTGACAGAGGAGTATCTATTATGAGATGGTGACTCCTAACATGGAATTTTATCTTCTAATTTTAAAACTAAACAAATGTCTCAGGAGGTGACCCATCCTTTGCTAGCAATGTTCGTGTAATTTTCTTCCTAGTGATCTATTTCTTGTCTCATCCCAGAGATCAAGTGGCCAGGCAAAATGTTCCCCTGGGGAGGACTCTGACACAAAGGATTCATGCAGTTTGCTGAGTTTCACATCCAGCCTGCTGTCAGCTCAGCCACAGAGGAGACATTCTGAGCCAGCGCTGCATCCAATACCAGTCATGGGGTCACTGCTGTCTGATGCCTCCTGCTGGGTGGCTGATTAGAACCTAGTGTCAGGGAGCTGCTCCTGTCATTGTATTCCTTGTTCAGATGTCAATGTATCATCAGTAGAACAAAACAAAAATGAATTGTGAAAATAAAGAGTTCATGCCGGGAAGCTAGAAAGCAGCGGTATGTTTCTATAGCATTTTATATGCAGTTCTGTAGTCTGTTTTCCTGTGTGTACATATGCATGTAACCACTTAAACCATAAGATTTGAGTATACAGAGGACAAGTCTGATTATCCTTTATCCTTAGCTCCTAGTAGGAGCTGGTGTACATGGTAAGCCTTGAACAATTGATACTCTCTCATTTTATTGAATGAATAGATAATGATTAAAATTGAAGTTTGCATCTTCTGATTATAGAGCTTAACTCATAATGAGCCCATTAACATCCTGAAATACAAGCTGAATGAGGGACTAGAGAACACAAAAAAATAACCCAGAAAGGCCAGCCTTAATTGCTTTCTCGTTTTCGAAGTTGCTATGTGTTATCTGTTTTGAGTTGATTGCAGGAATCAAACAAGTATTTCAAAAGACGTTTTCATTTCTTGCCTTAGGTTCTGCACATGGACAATAGGTGGTTTTCATCTCAACTTTCCTATTTCATTTACTGTGTACTTACCTTTAGACACATATTTATTATTACTTTTTTTTTAAAAAAAAAAATTCCCCTCATAATCTAGAAAATTCTCCCTCTTCTCCTTTTCCTGCTCCTCGGCCTCCTCCTCCCCCTCCTCCTCCTCCCCCCTCCTCCTCCTCTTCCTCCTTCTCCTGTTTCTCCTTCTTTGTCATCTTCTTTCCTTTCAGTACAGAATCTTCAATCTATTTGAAAATAATTTTGTTTTCTAAAATAATCTCTGAGCTGAATGCTTTGAGGCTCCTAGAGTGATTTGTGAATCCCTGGGCATAAGGTGTTCACTTTGTAGCAGTGTCTTCTGCTGGATGAAGGAAAGTGATAGAATGAGGGGCTCCTGCTAAGATAGCTGTCAGGTGAGAACTTTGCAAGGTGTGCTCAATAGTGTGTTCTGGCAAGTACAGGTTGATGTTTAAGGCTGCTAGCAAAGCTGGATCACTGCAGTCCTCCCCATGTTCCAATGACAGCTGCTTCTGCCCTCAGATGGCAGAAACTTGATGTAAGATCTGCCTACTTTCAGCAACAGCCTAATGTGCATGCAAACGTCCCCTACTGTGGTGCTGAAATACCTGTGGCTGCATCTCAGAATTACAACTGTGGGAATATAATTACGTGGACTGTAATCTTAAGTTTGAAAGTTGTCAACTTTAACATAGCCATTTGTGGAAGGGACTTGGATATTGGCATGGCACAGTGAGGCAAATTGTGAACATTTAATTGGCTTTGGACCATTTTCTCCAATTGTGTTTTTCTGCTCTAGAATACATACTTCCCATCTTCAACTGATAAAACTATTACAACAACAACAACAACAACTACTACTACTACTATTACTACTACTATTACTTGAGTTTTTGATACAAAGTTTTCCTGTGTAACCTTGACTATCATGAATTTCGTCTACAGACCAGACTGGCCTTGAACTCACAGATCCATCTGCCTCTGCCTCCCGAGTGCTGGGATTAAATATGTGTGCTCCCACTGCCTGGATTAGCCTTTTCTGATGAGCTTCCATTCTTTTCTATATTTAATTACTCTTCCTATTACAATACTGATATATGTGATATTGACCCTGTGTGTTCTGCATGTGAGTCAGATGGGTGAGAACACAGCAAAGGTGAAAGTAGAAACAATCCATCGGGATCTCTACATGTAGTTCCTTGGATGTTGGAACTTAGAAGAATCTAGAAATTGTTTAACACAGCTTTTCTTTTAAAAATAATAATAAATTCGTGTTAGGAGATTTTTTGAGCTGGAGCCCTGTCTCATCACAGAAACGTGCTGAGACATTAGATTCTACTTCCAGCATATCTGTAGTCATTGGCAACCATGTTGACTTCCTTAGGCAGTAGTTTCCTGTTTCAGTGAAGAGGAGGAATTATGCCTTGTTGGCTTCAGAGGCAGGCAAGTAATGGATATATGTGTGTCCGTGGATGACAGTAGTTCAGCCACTTTAATGTTTTCAAAGCACATTTCAAGGTTCTATCCGGTGCTGACAGGTGTTTCAAGGAATAAAAGTAATTTTGATATAAATGAATTTAGACAAACTCTGAATACACAAAACTATAAACATGTATTCTGTTTTTCTTCTCACAAGAGTACCTCTCAGAAGTCTTCCTGTACTGTTCTGCCTTACCTATTTCCAAACGGTAGGCTATGTTCTATTTCTCAGTTTATTTAAGAGTGAAATGCACTTGGGACACAGTATCTCTGTAGGCCAGTGTTCCTCGAAAGACTTTGTGAAATACTGAAGTCTTTGATCTCTGAAAGTTCTTGAATTCTCTATTATCACCAGAAAAACAGGAGCTTCCAAGTCTTTGCTCTTCAGTCACAAAATCGTGACTCTACTTGCTATCTAGACTTTGTCTTTTATGCTTCTTTTTCTCTGGAAAGTATAGACCTGGAATGCCTTCTCATTACCCCTAAAAATGGGAATTTTCCATTCTTTATGTCTTAGAATCTATGAATAATTCAACTTTAACTACTAAAGAAATGCCGTTACTTAAGTGTGCAAAGGTTGGTGCCCTTGTTTCCTGTCTACTTTTGTAATTTCACAACATTAAGAGGAATAAACCATAAGGAAATAATAGATATTCAATAACCTACTGTGTTTATCATAAACCTGAATGCAAAAACAAATTATGTTGTATCATGTCAACATGCTTGCATGTAATATGCAACATGAATTACTAGGAAAATTACATAATGCATCAGGAAGTTAGTGGCAACTGGTCTAATGTTTGACCATGATGATTAAGAACTCGTATACTATTTTCTTGGATAATACTCATGTTTTCATATTCTTTACTCTATAAGACTTTTATTATCACCTGAGTACTTATTACTAATCCTTTATATTGTAAAACAAAATCATCTAGACATCATTAGTGGGTTATAATTTTAGCTTCATAACATATTTAACTGTTTGGCTTCTTTGTGCCCCACTTTTGTCCTCTATGAAATAGGACTGCAGATTCCTAATCATTGTAAGCTGCTCAGAGTTCTCACTAGCACAGGTTTTCCTTCACTGGGCTTTTCTATAATTGTGCAAATAAAATTGTGTGTAGAATTCAATACTCTTCTATTTTTATTTACCAAAATATTCATTGAATTTTTTCATGGTATGTATTTGGTAAAAAAGTATATATTTTATTTCCTAAGTAAAAAAAAAAAAAAAAAGAATTAAATGAGTAAATACATGTAAAGTACACTACATTCCTACATTATCAATCCTCATGAATTTTTATTAAACTAATAGACATAGAATATCTCTGAAAGGATACACAGGATATTGGTAGCTATTACTGCCTCTGTACAACTGTAGGAGGGAAAGGGAATCTGCAAGATAAGCTTAGAGGAGGAAACAGAGTCTTGTTTCCTTGTTCAGGAATTTATATTGTTAAATATTTGAAATTAATGTGCTTTTCCAATTAATAAAGGAATAAAGCAAATCAGGTATAATATATCTACTTTGCAAATAAAAAATTAGAGTTTCAACTTTATGATTAATTTTCTTATCTTACATTGGTAAAAGATATTGAAATCAAATTTGGAATTGGAATCATAGATTTAAACTCTGAAACCTGTACTTATGGGGAAAGATAAAGACAGAGAGTCAGAGCTGGTTTTGGATAGTTTGGGCAAATTTTTGATAATATCAAATTGCTTCCCTGATTTCTATGTATTTTATCATGGAGTATTCATTCTTTCATTTCTTAAATAAACTTCTATTACCCACCCTTTCCTTTAACACTGACCCTCAGCAGACTAGAAAGGGTGGGTACAGCAGGGTGAAATTTTGTGACACAGTGAAAAATATAAATACACCTACAGTTAGCACACATTAGCTTGGCATCCAAGCTTCCTGTGCCTGGAAATTGCTCTGCACATTAAGCTTCTCATTTGTACCTGTCCCTTTGGTGATGAAATGGATATGTAAATTCTCTAAACATATTCACCCTCTTCTCTCTAAGGACAAAGGAAGAAACTGTGGTATGATTCCATCATGTGTCTCATGGAGGCAAACCTAATGTTTGTCTCTGAATCGCCTTTCATTCATTCCTTTTCATGCAAGAAACAAAATTGACGCTTCCTTTTTTTCATAGCCTGTAAATTCTATGAAGTTCCATTGTTTTTCGTTTTACCTGATTTTGTAGCCCAAAATGGAAAAGAGTTCTCATTGTTCACCAGTGCAAAACCACAATGCTTGCAGCTCCTCCATCCTAGCTACAGCATAAATTTAAAGTTTCTGCAGAACTGTTAGAATAATAAATCACAGAGCGGGACTGTTCATCCAGTCTCTTCTGCCCTTCTGCCTGTACTGGCCTCAGATTTATCATATCAGAATGGAGCTGGCTGTAATGCATGCTTCCCTTCATTATCTTGTGTAAGCTTTCTAGATAAATTTAAATTCTCATAGATTCATTTCCTCTTACTATTCACTGCTTTCCCAAGAGGTTTTATTAATGTTATGATACTTGAATTGTCGAATTCCCTCCTCCCCTTTAAAATGTAACTGCACTAGTTGACACTTTGTAGATTTATCATCACTGTGGTTCAAATCGAGTGAGTGATTTTTCCTTCACTATATTGGCTGTCCTCTTAAGTACAAAATCTAGCCTGATTTCACCTGACCCATAACTTTTGGCAAATGATTTTTAGCTGTGGTTTGCAAAGCAGGAACTGACAAATTTCACACATGCCCTAACCTATAATTTCTGGTGGCTTTGATTCCTGTAACCAGTTAACCCATTTAAAGAATAATCAATTATTACTTTGAGTATACAATATGTGTGTGTGTGTGAGAGAGAGAGTGAGCATACACTCTCTGTCTCATAGATGACAGAGGGATTTGGGGAAGCCATTCTCTCCTTCCCCCTTTATGTGGGTTTTGGGGGTTGAATTACTATACTGATTACACCCTTTGGCTAGCCTCTCATTTAATGTATTTAAAAGATATCATTGAGAGGAGTGTCACTTAGCTTAAGGATTGGCCTCAAAGGAACTTTCTGCCTGGTTGTGGTTTTGGGTAGGGAAGAGGAGACAGCTATGTAAGCAAAACTACCCAGTGGAAGATATTTTCTGGTATGCTGAGCACAGTCTAAGATATAGTGGAAATGTTACAAAGGAACCTCTTGACATGGAGACTTGAGAATGAGTTTTTTTCCACTTAAATAATCTATATATTAAGAACACCCTCTACATTGTTCTCTGGATCACAGACTTACTACTCTTCTTTTAAATTAGACCACACACAAGAAAAATCACCTGAGCAGGAGTTCAGCATATAGAGGCTCTTCAAAGTCAAACCCTATTAACCCAACAGAGATGGCAAGACTTTCTCAAGTTAGCAATCTGTCAACCTGAAGTTGTGGTCTTGTTTCTCAATAAGGTGCTACACACTTTAGAATGAAACACTTTTAACTTACTTTGTAATTGTGAAGATATTTAGGATCATAGAGCCTTTTTGTATTTATGGGCATGACATGTGTGTGTGTGTATGTGTGTGTGTGTGTGTGTGTGTGTGTGTGTGTGTAATATGCGTTCATATGTGTGTGTGTTCAGGATCTATGTGCTACAGAATGTAAGAACATATATGGAAGTCAAAGGACAACCTTGGGTGTTGCTCCCTGCCTTCTACCTTCTCTGAGATAATGTGTCTCTGTTGTTCACTGATGGTAGGCAAACTTCCCAGCATTCTCCCACCTTGACCTTTTACCTCTCTATAAAAAAAGGACTGGATTACAGACCGGTGTTATGGTGCCCAGCTTTCACATGGATCCCAGGGATTCAAACTCAGATTGTCCTGCTTATATGACAAGTGCTTTGCCCACTAACACATCTCCTCAGCGTCCTATCTATGACATTTCAGAGCCTGCAAGTCTTGAGTTAAAAGCTCTCCTGAACAAAATATGACTGAATGATGGGTAAAAAATTGATCAGGTTTGTTGATCCTGTCTCTTGACCAATGAAGCAGGACCAGTGATACAGTTAAAATTAAAATAGTTCAAATTAGATAGTGTAGTTAAGTAATAGATTTAAAATTAAATCCTATACTATAGTTAAATAAAAATTATGCATTTAACACTTTTGCCATTATAGCTGACTTAATATAAAATTCCAATGAATATTAAACTTTGCTATAGTTATTGTTAGTACTGGTTAGATTTTCAGTTTGTTTCTACAAAGGTCTCTAGTTTGCTTTCTCTACTCAAACAGTATAAGACTTTGAATATTATTTAAATTATTTAAATAGTGTTCAAATCAGCAACTTCTGCTTTGCGTATTGTATTTCTATGTGTCTCTTTTATTGAGAGTATAATTTTTAATTTATTTTTATTTTTATTTATAATTTTATTGATACTTTATTTACTTTTCAAATGTTTTCCCCTTTCCAGATCTTCCATTTGGAACCTCCATATCCCTTCCCCCTCTCCCTACCACTGTGGGGGTATTCCCCCAACCCACCCACCTACCCTCTCTCGTCTTCCCTCCTTGGCATTCTCTTATACTGGAACATCTAACACCCTCAGGCCCAAGGGCCTCACCACCCCCTGATGGCTAACAAGACCCTCCTCTGCCACATATGTGGTTAGCACCATGGGTCCTTCCATGTGTATTCTTTGGTTGGTGGATCAGTCTCCAGGAGTATCAGGGGGTCAGGCCAGTTGCCACTGTTGCTGCCTTTCTGGAGATGCAGACTCCCTCAGCTCCTTCAGTCCCTTCTCCAAGTCCTCCATCTGGGACCTCCCACTCAGCCCTACTGTTGCTGTGAAGTGACTCTTGTGTATTTCGAACTCTTGGGCTAATAACCACTTAACAGTGAATATATACCATGTTCATTCTTTTGTGACTGCATTACCTCACTCAGGATGATATTTTCAAGATCCATCCATTTGTCTGCAAATTTCATGAAGTCATTGTTTTTAATTGCTAAGTAGTATTCCATTGTGTAAATGTACCACATTTTCTGTATCCATTCCTCTGTGGAGGGACATCTGGGTTGTTTCCAGATTCTGGCCATTATAAATATGGTTGCGACGAACATAGTGGAGCATGTGTCTTTATTACATGTTGGCGCATCTTCTGGGTATATGCCCAGGAGTGGAATAGCTAGGTCCTCAGGTAGTATTATGTTCATTTTTCTGAGGGTCCACCAAACTGATTTCCAGAGAGGTTGTATCAACTTGCATTCCCACCAGTAATGGAGGAGTGTTCCTCTTTCGCCACATCCTCGCCAACATCTGCTGTCACCTGAGTTTTTGATCTTAGCCATTCTGACTGGTGTGAGGTGAAATCTCAGGATTGTTTTGATTTGCATTTCCCTGATGACTAAGGATGTTGAACAGTTCTTTAGGTGCTTCTCAGCCATTCGAGTTTCCTCAGTCAAGAATTCTCTGTTTAGCTCTCTTCCTCATTTTTTGATAGGGTTATTTGGATCTCTAGAGTCTAGCTTCTTGAGTTCTTTGTATACATTGGATATTAGCCCTCTATTGGATGTAGGATTGGTAAAGATCTTTTCCCAATCTGTAGGTTGCCATTTTGTCCTATTTACAGTGTCCTTTGCCTTACAGAAGCTTTTTAATTTTATGAGGTCCCATCTGTCGATTCTTGATCTTAGGGCACAAGCCATTGGTGTTCTGTTCAAGAACTTTTCCCCTGTGCCCATGTGTTCTAGACTTTTCCCCATTTTCTCTTCTATTAGATTCAGTGTATCTGGTTTTATGTGGAGGTCCTTGATCCACTTGGACTTGAGCTTTGTACAGGGAGATAGGAATGGATATTTAATGGTCCTTTAAGTTGGGAATCTTCACTCTCTTCTATACCTATTATCCTCAGGTTCTGTCTTCTCATTGTATCCTGGATATCCTGGATGTTTTGGGTTAGTAGTTTTTTGCATTTTGTGTTTTCTTTGACTGTTGTGACCATGTTTTCTATGGTATCTTCTGCACCTGAGATTCTCTCTTCTCTCTCTTGTATTCTGTTGGTGATGCTTGCATCTATGACTTCTGATTTCTTTCATAGGTTTTCTAACTCCAGGGTTGTCGCCCTTTGTGATTTCTTTATTGTTTCTATTTCTGTTTTTAGTTCTGGATGGTTTTGTTAATTTCCTTCGTCTGTTTGATTGTGTTTTCCTATAATTATGACTGTTTGAATGTGTTTTCCAGTAATTCTTTACAGGATTTTTGTGTGTCCTCTTTAAGGGCTTCTAGTTGTTTACCTGTGTTCTCTTGTATTTCTTTAAGGAAGTTATTTATTTCCTTCTTAAAATCTTTTTTCATCCTCATGAGATGTGATTATAAGTCTGAGTCTTGCTTTTCTTGTGTGTTCCGGTATCCAGGGTTTGCTGTGGTAGGAGAGCTGGGTTCTGATGATGCCAAGTAGCCTTGGTTTCTGTTTCTTATGTTCTTGCCCTTGCCTTTTGCCATCTGGTTATCTCTGGTGTTAGCTGGTCTTACTCTCTCTGACTGTGGTTGTCTTTCCTGCAAGCCTATGTGTCAATACTCCTTGAAGATCAGTTCTCTCTGAGAGGAATTTGGGTTTGGAGAGCTGTGGTACAGAGTCACCTCTAGGGTGCAGACAGAAACCAGAAGGATCTTGTCCCCAGCTGTCCCTTGTTTCCTGTATCCTGATGGCTCTGCAAGGGTCCCTCTTGATCGAGTGAATTTGAACAGAAGTGTTGGTCTTGCCTGTGCTTGAAGGTGTGTCAGCACTTCTGGGATACCAGCTCTCTCCTGGCACTACTTGAGTATGGAGCCCTGTGTCATATGATCCGATCCCTGGCCACCGAAAGAAACTAGAAGACCACTCCTCAGTCCCTGTGTCCTGGGGATTCCAGGTGGGTCCCTCTGAGCAGACAGGCTTGTCCACACTCCTGGGAGGCTATCTTTCTCCCAGCACAATTTGGCTATGGAGCCCTGGTGGCCCAGGGCGAGGTCTCCCGCCACAGATGGAAATCAGAAGGCTCCCCCCAACCCCCTCCACCCCCCACCCCACTCTTCCTCAGTCCCTGTGTCCCAAGGATTCAGGGAGAGTCTTGCTGAGCAGTGTTACTCCTCTTACACCCTCTCAAGGCCTTTTCCACAATCCTGGGAGGGAGGCTAGCTTTCTCCCAGCACAATTTGGCTATGGAGCCCTGGTGGCCCAGGCAGAGGTCTCCTGCCACAGATGGAAACCAGAAGGCTCCTTCCCTCCCAGCTGTTCCTCAGTCCCTGTGTCCCAAGGATTCCGGGTGAGTTGAGAGTATATTTTCTATCTTCCAGGTTCTATCTGTATATGATTTATGGCTATGCCTTTCCCTGCTCATCCCCATCAACTTCTGAGTGTGTGGGAATCCATGTGAGAGTCGGTCCTCTCCTAAGTGATTTCCTTAGGAACCCAAGACGGTTCCCTCCATCAAATGATCTTATTTGTCTATCTCCCTCTGGCATTTTGTGGTATATAATGACAGCATGATAGAGTGATTCATGGCTTTCAGCTCAGAACTGGATCCAGGTTTCTTCTCTACTGAGAGCTGCCAAGGCTTTACATCCATCATCATTCAGACCTCTCTTGTTGATATTTGCCTGGTTCTCAGGTATTCTGGTGTGAGCAAAAGTTCCCTCTTCTGTGTGTCGTGATCATCAGAGCCACTGCTGAGAAGTTCGATTTACTTCCCATTCCTCGCTGCTTATGAATCATGCATGCCAGTCAATGGGAGCCAACTCTACAGCATGTGAAAAAGGAAGTAAGATGGATTTGAGACTTTTTATGCTACCTTTTTCCTGGCAAGTCTTCTGAGGGTTCTCTCCCTTGCCTTTCAAATGGAGGGAAACAAGTAATTACATGTGGGTATGCTCTGTGAATCCCAGGCTTCACACACAGCAAGGACTTATCATTGCTTGTTTGCTATATCAGTTACAGGTAGCATTATATTATAGAAACTCTGGTTTTAATTAAAACCTGACTCTCAGAGGGTCTGTGCCTTAGTTTTGTCCTTGAAACACACAAGGAGGCTGCTAGATGAAAGAAAGATCTCTTTCAGACTAACCAAAAACTGTGAACGGAACTTGTGAAAGGCAGCCTTAAAGAATCCCACGTTGGTGGACTTAGACACATCAAAGAAAAGGTGTTTCTAGGTGGTATTTTATCTGTTGCCTGGAAAAGTTCTCTTCAACTTCCATTTTGTTTATTCCTTGTATCATTTGTTTTCCATTCCCAGGTGGCACTCACCCCATACTGTCTGCTGCCACAGGGAAAACCTAACCATACTTCTGAAAACATGTAAACAGAGGTCAGAAATAAGGCAGAACCATGTCAACAATGTTGGTGTATATCTTCTGAAAGAGTGGTCTCCCCTCAATATTAGTGAATGTAACCCTTTCATGGCAACTAAGGAACTCCTTTATTTTAAATGCTAGAAAGCTGGAAGTGGAGCTTTGAGGTGGGGTAATATTTATTTTGGGAAAAGGACAACTCTTGAGAAAGTCATATAACATTTATTAAGTCAATATGTGTACAGAAATTTATTTTTTTTAATCACTACGTTTACTGAAATAAGTGAAACAGACCAGAGTGGCCTACATTTCAAAAGTGTGGCTACAGAGATTTTAATATTTTATTCCATGGTAAATTTTAAAACTTTCTACACATTGGAGATTTTATCTCTGATAGAGTATGAAAATCAAATAGGATTCATTTGGAGGGCAATAGATGAATCCCCATTATTGGAGTACTTGCCATGGCTATACTTTTCAGTATGATGCGGACTCAGAGCAGGCCACTTAGAGCTCTGGCCACTCCATTTTCCTTTTCTTTAAAATAGAGTGAATGTTTCCATCCTCTTTTACTCATGGCACTAAAATAAACTACGGATTTTGAAAACACCCTGGAACCTGCAACACAATATTACTTTACAAACAGTTAGAAGTGTGTACTTAGTGTCTTCAAGAACTTGCATAAATATAAAATCAAAAGGTATACAATATTAGAGCTGGAAAAACACTGAATGAAATTGAACTATCGGTCACATGTAGATAGGCTCTAATAATTTTTATTTGAAAAAATTTCAAACAATGTCTTTTGATTATACTCTTCCACAAATTCGCTTAGATCCTCCCTACTTCCCTACTTACCCAACTTTACTTTATGCTCCTCTCTCTCTCTCTCTCTCTCTCTGTCTCTCTGTCAAATACAAAAATATCCAAGCAAGCAAACAGACAGACACAAAAGTGCACACACATACACTTGAGCACATACACATATACACACATTACAAAACAGAGAATGGTAGCACATGGTTAAAGAAAATGATTACTGAAAATCACATAAGTTGAAATCTTGCCTTTTAACCCTTCATTCCTGTCTTATACTGTGACATGAAATTGACTTGGTTTTTCACCAAGTGATTGCTGATGGTGGTTTTTCTCAGCTGAACATGTCATAGTATATCTGTCTAATATAGCATTCTGGTATTCTGCTTTCAGAAAAAGGTAGATTCTGGCTTTTTCTGCCCCTAGAGAAAAAAGTATAAAAAGCTGTGTCCTCCATTCCCTCCTAGAGGGGAGGGATTTCTTTAGTACTAGGCAGGTGATCTTCCCACAGTGGAAGTAATGAGTAACCTGGCTGATAATTGTTATTCTAGGTAGTGTAAGGATAGCAGCATTGCACACAGGATGATGTGTGTCCAGATAGACACTGTAATCACAGTAGAGCAAATTGCCATAGTCTTTTAGAGAATTACATAGAGAGCAAGAAACACAGATGCCAAAGGCTCTGTCCCAGAAATGAGGAGAAAGGCAAGAAATCAGAGCAAGAAATTCTGCATTCCATTTAGAGCAAAGAACAAGGACGACAGCATGGGAAGGCCTTTATAAGACTGCAGTGTAAAGCAAGGAGAGAGACAAAACATATCCCTCACTAATGGTATTATGTATGCAATGGCGGCAGGATTGACTTTTAAAATATCCAGTGGAAGGAAGAACATGTTTAATAGACTATTTAAAAGGATGCTTTAAAAAGCATATATTGATTAAAACAAAAGTGAAATTTTGCAAGATTTACTATATACAAGTCAGCACTGACCCAAATATATGAGTGTTACTGGAATTTTTTTTTTACCATGGGTGTTTATTGAGTCCATCTATTTTTGTAGGATAATTATACTAGATCCAGTAGGCTAAAGATCAGAAATTTTTATCTAAGAGAGAGAGAGAGAGAGGGAGAGAGAGAGAGAGAGAAAGAGAGAGAGAGAATCACTTGATTGAATTAGTTATTTCAAATCAGCATGCTGTTCTTTGAGTAATACATTCTGAAAGGAAATACTAATCTAGGTAGAATGTATGTGGCATAGCATATAGAGAAATCAAAAAATAAAACATCATGAATCTTTAAAAAATTGTCCTGAAAAGCATCATCATTTATGTTGGTACCTAATGGCATGGGTGCCCTTCGTACATGGTTCTGAGGTCAGCAGAAAATGAAAGTAATACTGATAATAACATTAGCCCATATCTATGTCAAACACAGTATATTCAACCACCATATGAAATTACCTAGAATATTTTTTATTCCTCTTGAAGACAAATAGACATACCAGTTTACATCAAGTTTTCAGATGCAGATAGTCAAGTTCTAAGAACTGGAAGAATTTATTCTGCATCACAGAGCTAACTGATAGACAATGTAGTGGGCTTTTTACCCTAACCATCTTAAGAAAATATTTCTTCAAATATTTCCTGTTAACAACCAGCTATTAAGATAATATTTGCATACATTGGTTATCTTACTGGGGTACACTTCACAGGCTTTCAACTGGGGAGCATTTTGAAATTCTTACGTCAAGGACCTACATTAGCTAGAGCAATTCAAAACCTCAGGAGACTCGGGCAGAATTTGGCTGCAGTCTTTTTAAAATATAAACATTAGTCTATATAAATGTAATATAAACATCATCATTTTAAAAAATGTCCCAGGAGATTCTAACAGTCAGGTTTCTAAATCACTGCATTTACTATTCAATGTAGAAATCGATACATTTGTATCATTCCTATTTAATTTATGAGGACTGAGTGATTGAATTCTGATGCTGACATATTCCATCAAGGTCACTTATCTGGTAAACAGCTAAGGTGGTCCATAAATGCACAACTGTCAGGCTCAGAAGTCCACATTCTCCTTGATGCCTCAATCTTGTGTCTAGCCATTTTATTGGCGCAATGAATCTCTTATTCCTATTACTTGGTGTTTATTGCAGAACTTAGTTAGCTTTGGCCTCAATTTTGTTGAATTGGTTAGTAAAAACCCACAAACAGAGCCAGATAACAGACTGTTTTAAACAACTGTCCCAGATAGAGCATTGTGTTAGTTTTTGTGTGAACAAACAGAACAGATATCCACCATCCCTATCTCAGTGATCTTTTTCTTTGCGTAAGGAATCAGACTTGGAATCTTCAATCTTGTCCATTGAATGGCTCACGAAAACCTCATGAATTCCTGGAGGCACATGCAGTTTTCACCATATTGTATGATAAATAGCCACAAGCCAAAGTTCTTTTTTATGTAAGAGGTGTGGTCCAGTTGTGGTGGTGCCTCCTCCTGAACTGTCTTCATGAGACAAATGAGAACCCTTGTGAGGTGGTTTTGAGCTTTATAGTCTTTCAAAATCCATTTTCATATTTAAAACCATTGCTTTCAGTTGGTTTTCTAACCCAAAAAATTAAAAATGACAGCTCTTTGCAACTACATCTAGGAAAGACTATTCCATCTTGTGTGCATGCCTTTTTAAAATATAGTATGAATATAAAAGAATACAATTTCATTTTTGGTTCAGAAACTAAACCTCAACAAAGATTTTGTTCTAGCAATAAAACACAATTGAGAAAAGTAATAACATGAGGTAATACCTTAAAGAATTATATTCACTTGCACAATTCCATTGCAAGTAAATCCACATGCATACATTCAAACTAAGTGCATATGTGCAATATTCATGCAATGCTCATGATATGCATGGACAGAGATATACTGATATGTATTATAATATTGACTTTATTATTCCATAATATTTTATTGGATATAATCCACAGTTTTAAAATATAGTGACTGTCTTGATATCGATTAAAATTTAAATGAAAAAAGACATAATGTTTTATATATTTACCTTAGGAACATATTAGAAGTAACATATGATTGTAGATCCATATATTTTTAAAGTATCTGACATAATTAAGTATAAAATTGCAATTATCTATGAAAGGAAGTATGCCGGACAAGGGACATATACCAGGTAAAGGAACACCATAGGAGAAGTAAGCCCTCTAGGAGCCCATACTATGTCAGATGTTTTGAATATCTTACCCAATTTGTACAAAAGATCCACAGTTATCATTCATGTCAGAGTGAATGTTTTCACTATATTTCAAACTTGATCTTATTTTTCCACTCTTGCATATTGGACCTAGAAGGAGACATTTGTAAAATAGAAAACTCCCTACTATGGTCCACTGGTCAAGAGGGGACTTTAAACACTCTGTTATCCCATGAAAGATAGGCCACCTTAGCGACAAAGAATGAAATAAAAATCTGATGTTTGATCTTTCTGTGGAATCCAAGCAAAAGAAGACTAATCTCCTGGAGAGAAGTATATGGAAAGCCCACAGCAATCTCAGAGAAACAAGAAGATGTCAGTAGAACAGAGCATAGTTTTAGTGTTGCAAAGGCACAGCTATCCCTTTAAACATATTTTTAATCTTGTGATGAAATGTAATGTTCATGAACCTTAACCAAAATTTGATCACTGTTGCCAAATGGACCATTCCATCTTCTAATCCCTTGAGAAGGCATCTGGCCACATTTGATTTTCCTTTAATGGTTTGTGTGTCTGATTTTCAACTGCAAGAAATTGGTACTGGAAGCCATATCTTAATCACCCTAATTGGAATTCTACAAATGTTTATTGAGAGAATGAATCAATATCCGAATGTTCAAATCAGCAATAATAGCCACAGACCATTGAGTCTTGAGTATTTGTTTATTGGTGGAGCATTACTTCATATAAACTTCTTCATGTTTCTCTTGAGTACCATTATTTAGTATCTAAATCACATAAGGCTTGTATAAAAAGTAAAACTCTAAAGATATACTTTGTACCTGAACCATTGATATTCCCCTTTTCTTTATTTAAGAAAGACATAAAAATATTCAAATTCCAGACTTCATGAATTTGTCTAAATGTTAGAGTTTATTTCCAGCACTTTGTTTGGGATGAGTGGCCAGAGGACTGTAAGGAGAGCTTGTGCAGCATGATTTGAAGTCTGTGAGTGATTAAGGACAAGACTCCATGTCTTCTAAGAGGCACATTGACAGCGGTCAGACAATCTTTAGCTAAAAGTCACTGGCTGATAGCTAGGCCAGTCAAACTGTAATTTACATAGAATGCAAATGAAGTGTTGGACAACCTCTCAAAGCCCTCTTGCTTAATAAGCTTCTGTGCCTGCTTAAAGGGTCAGCAGGCTGATTTACAAGTCACATTTCAGTTTGTAGACGTAGTCTTGATAATGACCCTTAGCTAATGTATAATACTCTTCGCTCTTCGTTTGCTCTAACAATGTCTATCAGCCACCATCCTAGATCAAAGAAGAGACACTAAGTTGACAGGTGGCTCAATCTTCAGAGCTCTCTGTGGGCTGTCTATTCTTTCCCCTGGCTATATCTTCAATGAGTGCAAACAAATACAGCATCCCCAGGAGAGGTTAGAGCAGTATAGTCTGCTTCCTTCTCTGGGAGCTTGTCCTGTGAACTTTCCCAGGCCACCCTAAACAGTAGTCGCCTGACGCCTCTATTTTTCTTTTAAATCAATTATGGTATACTATGACACTCCTGGCATGTCCTGTGGAGAAGCCTTCGCAAGATGTCTTAGCTGAGCAATACAATGTAGAGGATGGGGATGCTTGCTTCAAAACTGGAACTTAGCAACTCCGATCATTTCAGCCAAGGCACTCGAAAGCCAGCAGAACTATACTCACCACCTCTCTAGAAGGTAAATAGATAGAAGACACTTGTTTTAACCAACCATATCAGAAAGGATGATTTGAATTCTTCAAGGTTCTTAGAGGCTTGACACTAATGCTTTCAGCAAATCTTTTCATTACTTTCCCATCCCGAATTTGTGACTATATCAAAGATAAAAGTGTGAGTTAATTAATTTTGAAACATTTCTCATTTATATGGCATAGGTTGGCTTCAATCTCATTAGGTAGCCCTGGCTGGCCTCTGGTATGTCATCCTCCTGCTTCAACCCCCAAAGCACTAGAGATCACAGGTATGTGCTACCATGCCTACCAGGAATTGTGCTTGGAAGAGAAACATGTGACAGAAGGAATAAAGGAATTTCAGAAGTTAAACATCGAACCTAGAGTTCCATAGACCTTCAAAGAGCACAGGCAACTCAATTTGGTGTTAGAGGCCACACCCCCTTAAGTCTTCATTATTTTCAGAGCTTTACAATGCCTGTACCTTTCTGCTACTCTGATGAACTCTCCACGCACAACTGTTCTGCTCCAATGTAGTCTCTCTCCACTTCCAAGAGTGTAATCTCATTAACTTGTATTCTAGTAGCACAAGTGAAATGCCAATTCTCCATTCAAATCCCATCCTCAAACTATTCATTCACCACATAGTAATTTGAACCCCCCCTCCCCAAGCTGGGGAAGCCTATTTCTTTCTTATAGAATATAAAATATTAAAAATGTGCTCTTGTTCCTAATACTCATTTTACTCCACTTTGTCAGAATTGTTCTAGAATGGACAAATCCTACATCATCTTATCTCAAAATATATTTTCTCTTCTAGCTGGAAGGAGAAAGAAAGGGAGAGAGAGAGAGAGAGAGAGAGAGAGAGAGAGGAGAGAGACAGAGGAGAGAATCCAAGTACCATTTTATGTGGTATATAGAGAAATCAATGACCATTTAGTGAACATTTGTTAAATATCTACTACTGGTCTGATGTTGAGTATAAGAGAGGCAAGTGAGATTCATGTTCTATATCTGGGGCATCCAAAAAACGTGCCTGGAAGACATTGCATTGAAGAAATATTATAAATCCAAATATTGTAAACTCAAGCACTGCAGTAATGTGTGAGCCATGAGACAAATACTTATTGAAAACCTATTTTGCAAAAGTTGTGTACTCAAGATTAGGGAGTACAAATAGCTTCAAATATAATTAAATTTTAATTTTCTTGAGATCTGTGAAAACATACAAAGGAAAGGAAATAGAAGTAACATAAATATGTGTTTCAAAGCTCAAAGTCAAGGACTATTCTTCTTTGGGGACCACAGCAAAGAATCATTCCATCCCTTTTCCTAGGTTTTGGTGGCTAGTAATGGTGGTGATAATTGTGTCCATTGATGCTCATTGTTCTTTGGCTGTTGGCAGCATCTGTTCTGTCTCAGTGGCTATGTGGTCTTCTCGCTTATGTACATACACATGTGCCTCTTCATGGCCTTCTAATTGAAACCAGCCATTATATTAAATGTTGGTCTTAATCCACCGTGCTATCAATTTAAGAAGTGACAACTTAAAGTATCTGTTCATAAGACCTCAATTTTGTGTTGCTGGTGGGACTCCTTTTAAAACTCTTTAGTGATCAGCCCTGAAATTATAAGCAAACAAGAAATATTACTTGGATGGGAAGATTGTATTTATATATTTAGAACTTGTGGTGTGTGTGTGTGTGTGTGTGTGTGTGTGTGTGTGTGTGTGTTTGCATTATTTTCACTCTTGAGATAGGAAACCAGATGAGGAATTTAATGAACTGAGAAGCTAGAGACAGGGACTCAAACCAGGCCCAAGATCTCTCCTGAAGTTCAAACCTGTTTATGGTCGGTGGTAGTAAAAACAGAACATATATTTCAGACATTTTGTAATTTTGACATTAGTGAAAACATTTGCCATGATCATATTCAAAACTGGGATGGAGAGATCCGTCTTCCTGAGTGTGTAGACTTAACATGCTATACCTGTGAATTATCTTTTAGTATCTGTTAGAGAGAAGACAGTCAGATAAATGTCAGTGTATTAAATTTATTAAACTTCTAATGCCTTTAAAGATAGAAAGTGGCTTTTAAAAACTTGGCTATGTCTGCATATGTACACTTTTATCTCCTCCTTATTTCCCCATATTTTTTTGAATTATAAAATGTATACACACAGTCATTGAATATATGCAGGTCTGAGCAGAAAGAACTTTTTGGATTTTGTTGTTATTGTTTTCTTTCTTTTTCATTTGTTTTAGAAGCTAACTATTTTTTATTATATGTTAAGTTAGTTTCTAACTTTTTTATACAGTAGATTTTAATATTTTTCCTGAGCTCGTCTCATGTTCTCTGTCTCTGTGTCTCTCTCTCTCTTTCTCAAAATTCAAATAACAAAAGACAAAAGGACGAAACCCAGAAACCATAACATAAACAACAAAAGTACCAACAATTATGCAGTCTGTTTGAGATGATCAATTACTCCTGGGCATGGAGCCTGCCCCGGAGTGTGGTTGATATACTCAGTGCAACTTCACTGGAGAAAACTAATTTTTCCTTTCCCAGAAGGTGTTGGTTATAAATAGCTTCTTATTTGCCAGTGGGACTTTTGCCTGTACCCCTCATATGTGTTGGAATTTTGTTTGTTTTGAACATGTGCAGGTCTTGTATGTACCGTTATAGTCTATGTGAGTTTATATGTATCTCAGCCCTGCTGTGTCTGGAAGTTGTTCACCACATTTGGTTCTTAAATGTCTTTCTACCACCTCTTTTGAATAGATCTCTTTGAGGCTTGAGGGAAGGAATCTGATAAGGACCTCCCATTTAGGGCTGAGTTCAGAGCATAACTTCTGAACTACCCACTAGTTTACATAAGCAGTTACATTTGCAACAGCTAATTTGCAGTATTCCTGCATTAGCTAGATTCAGGCACTCATTGTCACAGTGAGACATTATTTAAATGATGGGCTACATGCTAATGTGGTCACATACTGCACTAATCACAAAGGTTTCTTATAGGCTACATCTTTCTCATGGAGCTGTTTTGTCTACGTATGTGACCTTAGATAACCTTGGGATTTGGCTGATGTTAAAAAGACAGGTGTCCTCTGAATTCTCATATCATTATTTATCTGTGGCCTGAATTATATAGTTATGCTAGTCCCCTAGTTTTCAGAAGTTCTGTCTGCCATGCTCAGTTTAGAAAAGTGGCTTTCAATGTCTGCTCCCAGTAGAGACAACATCAACATTACCTGGGACTTGGTAGGAACACAAATCTCTAACCAGTCTTGTCTTAGTGACTGGAACCCAGACCCCATTGTTTTAGCAGGGCTTCATGTGATTGAGATATGTGCCATCACTTGAGAAGCACTAAGAACAGATAACTTATACCTTCTTGTGGTGAAGAGTAGCATCTGCCAAGGGCCAGATGTCTGATGATTATCTGTCCAGTCATGAACCTTTGTGAGATGTCTCAGGTCTGTGTGGTCTCCACACCAAACCCTGCTAACCTGGATCCCATAGCACCAATGCCACCAGGAAGTATGCTGGAGCTTGTTCATGGCCACACTCTTAGTGCCCTAGACTCAGTCCTCCTTCCTCCATACCTCACTGATTCATATTTTCTTTGTTATTTTGTAAACTGAAATTACACACACACACACACACACATGCACACACATGCGCACACACATACGCACACACACATACGCACACACACACACATGCGCACACACACACACGCGCACACACACATACACACACATGCGCACACACACATGCGCACACACACACGCACACACACATGCGCGCACACACATACACACACACATGCACACACATGCGCACACACACACGCACACACACATACACACACACATGCGCACACACACGCACACACACGTGCGCACACACACACACATGCGCACACACACATGCACACACACATACACACACACATGCGCACACACACACACATATGCGCACACACACACACGCGCACACACACATGCGTGCACACACACACACACATGCGCGCGCACACACACACACACACACACACGCACACACACATGATTTAACTTTCCTGGTAAGGTAAAATAAGGAATAACAACTATGCTTGCCTTCATAATAGTTCCACTATTCTCCCTTATCTATTTTTACATATACTTAATTTCTCACCCATTCTGCTGTCAGATATACCAATAAACCTACAGCTACAATGCTGGTTCATTTTGAAACACAGGAATGTGTGAAACAAATGCATATTCACCATAAGAATCTCCTTTCTCTAACTCTGGAGAGGTAAGAATCCACTCCTGGCTGTAAAAAGTAAATCATATAATTCCTGTCAAATGTTGCAAGTACTATATATACTGTATATAAGGCTACATTGAGTTGGAAAGGGCTTACATTTAATGGGGTGAATTAGCATAAGGAATATTAATCAGCTTGTAGTTCTTAAATGTAAATGCCATTTTGAAGCAGCCAAGAAAGGAATGTCTCTAACCTCGTTTAGTTGATGAGGTGAAATATTTGGCAAGCTATCTTATTCAGTTTTGTTTCAATATGTTGCTTATATTCTACATTTTAAAAGGTAATATTCACATTAAAGGGATTCTCAGAATAGGCTTAAAGAGCAATTCATTGATTCATTGATTTATTCATTCATTCATAAAATATTGTCAGTTGGAGGCTCACATGTTTTCCTACTATTCAAATAGCTACCAAGTGCAGTACAAAGTAGAACCTCAGTCTCAAAGAAGGCCCTAATTCCAAAAGATTTTCAGAATTTTAATTTTTAAACTAATCCAACTTGCCAATCAACATGTTTTGGATTGTATGAAAATAATTATTTAACAATACCTGCAACATAAAGATATAGTGTATAGAGAGAGCTTACAATTTGAGAACCATCAATTTTTGAAATTTGGAAAAGAGACTCTTCCTTGCACCCTTCATCTGATTTTCTTGGGAGATGCAGATCAGTTGTATCTAGAAAACCTGGCTGTAGGAGTACATTTAAATCTGTCTTTTAGTCAAAACTGAATTTTATTGTTATTTGTGAACAAGAAACCTTGATGCAGAGAGATTAAAATGAGTCATCTAAAGCCACTATCTGTGAGTAGATAGTATAAGAATGATCAAACTCTCAGATCTACTGCATCTGGCCAAGGGTATGAACCAACATAATTTCACATGGTAAAGAACATTTCAAAGATGATGTAAAGTTGATAAAGAGCTAGGGGAAGGAAGAGAAGGGAGAACCAAGTTTCCCATTGGGTTGTAAGTCTGTGGCCTAGGTCACCACTGTTGTTGTCTCTTTGCCACTCATGATTAGCTCCTTCATTCTGTTCCCAAGGCTCTAACTAAGGTGTAATAGAACTGCACAATGGTCCTGTTCTCAGTTATGCACAGATAGAAAGACCAAGCGCCTCCTATCTGGACTGATGTTTTGCTGTCCATGCATGATGGGCTATGGCAGGTTCTCAACATTTTCTAATGCTGCCACCCTTTAATGCAGTTCCTCATGTTCTGGTGACCCCCAATAACAAAATTATTTCATTGCAACTTTATAACTGTAATTTTGCTGCTTTTAAATTTTTATTATTTATTTATTTTGGTTTCTTTTTCAAGACAGGGTTTCTCTTTAGCCCTAGCTTTTCTTGATATCATTCTGTAGGCCAGGCTAGACTAGAACCCACAACAATCTGACTGCCTCTACTTCCCAAGTCCTGGAATTAACGTCGTGTGTAATTTCGCTATTGTTATGAGACATAAAGTAGATACTTGATATGCAGGATATTAGATATGCAAACCCTGTGAAAGGGTAGTTCATCCCCCAGATGGGCCGTGACCCACAAGTTGAAAATCACGGGTGTATAACTATGGGAGAAAATGTGATTTATTGTAAGCCAATCTCCCTTTTAGAATAACTTTGACCCCTCTATTCAAATGTTGATTAATTGCCCAAAATAGAACCCGTGAGAATTTCAACATGGGTCCACACATCAAAGAAACATTGCTGGGCCTTAGAAGTGGGAGCAGATGCAAACCTCGAAAGATGTTGACGAGGATGGGGTAAACAGGGACAATAGAAAAAAAATCTTCCTTTGCTGTCGTCTCTTCCATTTTGTCCTAACCCTATCACAATAAATTTGATCACATAACACGGACCTATAATGGTAATGTCCATGTGTACAGTAATACTTTGATTACTTTTTTAAAAAGGTATTGAAGACTAGGAGCTTACAAGTTTATTTAAAATAACTTACACATCTTGTAAGTTTCATTTTAGAACATTCTTTCAAAAGTCATCATTTTCCTTTAGTTTTAGCTCCAAGTAACTGTTGGGAATAACTAACGTCACTGCTAATTTAGAGCTTAAGAATATGAGGTACAGAATGAGAGAATGATTTTCTCAGATATATTGATCACTAGGTGCATGTTTTTCCTCACATTCAAGGAAAACTTTTAGAAAAAGTTGGTACACATTCAGAATGAAAAAATAAATATATGTCCTAGAAAGAGGATGCACCCAGGGTTTGAGTTTCTCTAATGGAAGTTAGGCGACAATAGATTTAAACTAGGACCACATGCTATATTTATAGTTGGACAGAAATGTTCTTAGATTTAAAGATGAACAAAGATCTGGTAGGGATGAGAAACTAGAAAGACACTTGGAGGCAAGCAGAAATAGTGTGGGCAGAGCAAAGCCAGTTGAGACCCTTACTTGATTTCCTACTTTAAAACTGTTGGAAGTATTTTGTTTTCCAAGCTTAACTTTTCATGGGGACAGTAGAAAGACTCGTATTTCCCACAATTTGTTTGCTTCCTTCTCTCATGTATCTGTCCTGGCAAAATACATACCTGCGTGGGTATATGTTCATGTGTACACACATATGCATGCACACGCACAAAGCAATTGAGAGCAGGAAGAAGTCAGTGGGTGGTAAAGAGAGATGGGGCAGAACCGCTGCATTAGGATGCCTAAATCCATGTGATGATCAAGTTTATAGCATTTTCCCCAGGAGACTGTATCATATTCCAGTGAACGGGCATATGGCAGAAGGTTACCATGGCAACAAAAGGCCTGAAATATTGACTCTGACTAGCAGCAGGCCAGTGAAACAGCCTAACTAGGATTTATGGCACATTATAGTGTGAAAAGCAGGAGAAAATTACTGTAAAGGCAGGAATTATAGCACAACAGAACATATAAACTCCTAGATCCATCTTCCTAATTAAAACAGCATATTCCAGGGGAGGGCGCACAGTGAGGCTGTTACAAACGGGGATGTCCCATCACTGCTTTGTTACAAAGGTTATTGTCTTTAAGATTAACTGTGTGTTCTCTGCAGAGGAAGGGGAGGATGGGGTAGGGGGAAGGTAAAAGCATAGTCCAGGGAGCTTGAATCTTTATCTTGATAATAAAATATTTCTTTAAATACTAGCGTCTGGTCCAACAGAGCATTCCGTGGAGGTGTTGGGATCCCTCTATTTGTAAATAATCATTACTCTCCAGCCACAATTGCTGAAATAATAATACTTTAGTAAATTCAAGTCAAATCCTCCAAGGAAGGAGAAAGAATAGAAAAATCACTAACGAGGTTTATTCTTGAGAAAATAGATTTTATGTTTCACAACAACAACAACAACAACAACAGCAAAAGAATCCTCAACATCTCCATATCTAAGACACTGCGAATCAAAAGAGTTGAGAAATCTTATCACATTAACTTCGTAAAAATATTCCATTTCCTAAATTTCTGATAAAGACAAAAACAGTAAAACAGGACTTCATAAATATGCAAATCATGTCCATTTGAGCGAATGTTTTTATTTATTTCATACAGAAGATAAATCTAGTAAGGTTCAAATTCAGGAGTTATATATTTAAATATGTAAAAAAAGCTAGAGCTGTCAGTAAAGGAAAGAAAATATCAATGTTGCACACCAGTTAGAAATAGTCAAGAGAAGAACATCAATACAAGTTCAGTATAGTTCACATTTTTGAAAAGCATTGTGCAGATCAGGATTCAAGGACATGGGCCCATTCTGGGGTGCATATGTCTTTTGAACAGATAAGCTTCAAGAACAATGTTGCTAAAGTTGTAAGAGACTCTAGGTAAAAATTTAAGATGTAGCCCAGAAGAAGTAAATACGAAAAAGTGAGATGTCCCCTAGTGCAGCAAGAGAATTCTAAGAAATTTGTCTCTTGGGAAATTTAAGCTACGGGTTGCTCCTGTTATTCAGTGACTTATTATTATTTTGAGACAAGGTTTCAGGTAACCCAGTACAGCTTTGAACTCATCATAGAATCGAGGATGGCTTTGAATATTTTATCCTCCTATCTCTACATGCTGAGTAGTGAGATTAAGGTATTCACCACCATGCCAATACAGATAATTTTCTTCTTTTAAATGGCTATTTAAGATTCCAAGAGAGGAGAGTAATTCCCCTCCATGCCACTGTTATAACCCTTTCTTCATGTCATAGCTTGACTCTAAGCTGGAAAGTTTGCCGTGCCTGAGATTTCCCCAGTTTTAGAGTCTTTATTTTGTGTTATCTATACTAGAGGCCCATGCTTTCCCAGACTCTAGTGTAAAAAGTTCTCAGTCTGCAGCCAGATCAAGGATAAGGAGAATGCTATTTGTGCACAAATATATTACTTATTCAAGTATTTACTGAGAACCTTCCAATCTGGGAAATACTGGGAATATACTCAGGAATGTGATAGATACAGTTTTTGCTCATTTAAGATAATCAGACATTAAACAATGAACATAAATAATTATATAATAAGTATATCTGATACACAAAAGAAAGTACAGAATATTTTTAAGTTTTTAGTAGGTCTTCAAGTAATCCTGTCTTTATTTTCTTAAAAGTATGGCTGCCAAAGTAACAGACATCCTTCACGTTTGAGATGTTTTAGAAGCCTGCGTCCATATAGCATATTACAGCGTATTTTCAATATCATCATTTTTAGTACTCTGTTTCTCTTTCTTTCCCTCCCTTTGTGCCTGGTGTGTGTGTGTGTGTGTGTGTGTGTGTGTGAGAGTGTGTGTGTGTGTGCATGTGTGTGTGTGCATGTGTGTGTGTAAATATCTGGAAAGCATTAGTAGAATATTTTCTGCATGTGTATCTGATACATGAATACATCTTTGTAGTCTTTGGTTTTACATCTGTTTTTCCACTACCGTTACAGTTGAAGAAAGAAATATTATCATGGTTTCTTAGCAGTGGTGATGAAGAAATGTGAGGTTTGTCAGTAGCAAAGTAAACATATATAGTGAATATCCTAAACCATACATGATTAAAGCATTGTTTATGCTTTATTTAAGAGTATTTGCTACCAATAACAGCCCCCTGAAGCAAGATTCACCAGTATTTCCACAGCATCTGGGACTTTTGATATAGATTAATAATGCCATGATATTTTATTTAATGAAGCTGTAAATGATTGCTTTATTTTAACAAAGGGGCCTCTACATCTCCCTTGAGGGTGAGCCCTGAATGCAGGCAATCAGGGATGCTATTTCTCGGCTGTCTTCTTGTCCACGATGACTCTCCGTGGGATTTCATCGTTTCTGCCTGAAATTCATTGTTTCCTCTCAGGAGGAATTGAGAGAATTTATAGGGATATTCTTCAACTTAGGCACAAAAGCAGTTTTCTAAATGTGTGTGTGTGTGTGTGTGTGTGTGCGCGCGTGCGCACGCGAGCACATATGCATTGTGTCCCCATATTGAATTACTTGATATTCTCTCTCCCATCCTCCCCAGTTTCTTTACTTTTAAGTCTACATCTTACTTATGGTGCTAGGCACATGGTAAGTGTTCAGAAGTAAGCATTAGTAGATACTATTTTTGGACCTTTAAAAATTCTATTTCTTTTTAAAAAGAATTTCTCAAAATGCTATGTATGTTTTCCTGTACACTTTTTCCTGTTTAATTGAAGAGTTATTTTTCACATAATATATTTGGATTACAGTTTCCCCTTCATCTGCTCTTCCCAGGACTTCCTCACCTGTCCTCCTGTGTGGATCCACCCCTTTCTGTCTCCCATTTGAAAAAATACAGGCATTGAAGTGATAGTAATAAAATATAATAAGAAAACAAAAACTAGTGCATAGGAATAGAACAAGTCAACAAACAGAGGGAAAAGAGCCCAAGAAAAGTCATGAGAAACACATAGACACAGGGGCCTACCCATACTCACTTGTTCATACATAAAAGCAGTAACCTAGAAGCCACAATATAAATACAAAGAACCTGTAAGGTAAAAAAACAGTGAAAACACACACACTAAAACTAAAACAGAAACAAAGAAAGAAAGAAAAAGAAAGAAAGAAAGAAAATGAACTCAAAGGAAAAGAAAAGAGAGAGCCCTGGCATGGCATAATGAGAAAAGGAACCTCCTAAGACACCACTGAGTTCATCTTCGTTGGCCATCTACTGCTGGGCATATGCCCTACCCTTAAGAGTAGCTTGTTTTTCAGTATAATGTTCTTGGAGAAAACTAAATTTTCATTTTCAAGTGGGCATCAATTGGAGATAGCTTCTATGTAAAGGATGGGCACATAGATTCACATTTTTCAGCAGTGCAGGCCCTGTAAATTCTGCCTCAGTCTCTGAGTTTGTATGAGCATCAGTCTTGTTGATTAAGAGGGCCTTGGTGTCATCTATTTCTCTGTGGCTTTTTAATTCTTTCTGCCTCTTTTTCTCTTCTGTGTGGTTCCCACAGCACTGAGGGGAAGGATTTGATGGAGACATCCTGGCTAAGGCTGAATATTCCAAGGTCTCTCACTCTACATAATATGTCTGTGGGTCTTTTTATTTGTTCTCATCTGCTGCTGGAGGAAGCCTCTCTGGTGATGGATGAACAAGATTCAGCTCTACGAGTATAGCACAGTGTCATTAGGAGTCATTTTATTACTACATTTTTATTGTTGTTTGTTTTTTTTAATTGTTGGTCATTTGGGTTTTTTGTTTGTTTTTGTTTTTAGAATAGTAAATAGTATTTAGTTTTACCCTAAGTAGCTGGAATACACAGTCCCTGGTTCTTGGTCACCCAAGCAGTGTCAGGTATAGGTTCCATCTTGTGGAGTAGTTCTTAAGGTATTTACATTTCTCTTTTGGTAGCCTTGCAGAGTACCTTCCCATACCAAAGATGCTGCTGCCACTATGTGGACGTGAAAGCTCGGTGTAGGCACCATTTTTACTTCTCTGTGTTCAATGATTTGGTTAAGTGTTCTCTTTAGCAATGGAACCTTGCTATCATTTTGAAGGGAACAACCTCTAGTCTTGTCAATAGCCAGGTTTGTTTGGAAGTTCCTTCTGGCCAACAACTCAATTTGATATAACCCAATTCCAGTAAAGAAAGTTTCATTTGGAGACAATTCACATTTTCGTTTGCTTTACAAAGGACCCTCTTCTCCATTAGAATAGTTACTAAGAAGTTTTTTGTCTCTGGAAAGAAAATCCTTTAGAACTTTAGGTTGAAAGCAGTTCCTCTTCCTCATCTGAATTGAGTAGGTGTGGACTTGAAGACTGTTAAGATTTTTCAACTGAGGGAACAACTTGCAGTCTTCCCAGAGTTAATTACTATGTAAATACTTGCTAACAGAAGTTAACACATTTTTCAATTAACATAACAACAGGATAATAGACTACTTATACATAGATTTAGTGCTCCCCAAAATTTCATCTGGAGTAATTTTAAAATAAAACATTAAATGCCTGAATTATGCAGAGATCTATATGGTACCAACACTGAATGCTAACGTTCACTCATTCCATTTCTACACTGCCATTTCCCAATCCCTAGACTTTTATTGAGCACTATACCTGATTCTTCATGCTGATTTGTTATAGTGGACAGTTTGCTATAATGTTCTTTTGACATTTTAGAATTAGAAAGTTTCATATTTTCACATTAAGCATACATATTTTTTTTCTTTTTAAGTTTGTTTGGTAATAGTACATACACTTAACTTCTTGTTTTGTCTTTAGATAAGACACAGATTTTATATTTAACATAAGTTTGTACTACCCGGTGGTCATGTTCACACTTCTGATTTGTCTAAGTAATATTTCATGTTTTGCCTGTTTCTATTGGGTCTTTATTGGAATATTACAGCCAGATAGCTAAAGATGAGTGCCTTCAATATAGCCTGTCTAAAATAAAATTCTTGATTCTTCTTCATTACCATAAAATGCAGCACTTATTAACATGTATATGTATGCATACATGTTACCTAAGTAACTACATGTAACTATTTTTAATCTTCTCCTTAATTAGACCAGCTACATTCTTAATGTTGCTTTCTTTTTAACATTGATTTATTAAATTCATTCATACAGAGTACTCCAATCTGGATGAAGAACTCAACCACTAATGTGTCATTTGTAGAAGTTTCTATAGTGTTCTTAAATGTATGAAGTTAATTATCCGATATTCACATAAACTACTCTTAAAAGGACTGGATGCTCTTTCTCCTCCTACTGTAAATTTCTTCTATAACTTAAAGCCAAGAGTTTTCCTGAAATGGCTAAGACTCTTCAGAAAATAGTAGTAGTCAGTTCTCATAGTTGTAGGCTTTCTATTTGGATTCTGACCCCTTGCTGTCTGTTTGACCTTCAGTAGTTTATTTCTTTGTGCTCCAGCTTTGTTGCTTATAAAATGAAGGTTGAATGGTTGTCATATCACACTCAGAAAACACCTATGCTGATTATAAAGCTCCTAGGAGGCTCTCTTCTTCATGTACATTTTCTCACTTTTCACACTACTCTGTTTATGAAGCCTTTGTAAAGTCTTAAACATTGTCTGATAATGCTTGATACCATCTCATGTGTTGAATCTCACCTTGGACTCTTCACATTTTTCATGCATTCTATGTTTTGACCCTTTGGGGTACATTACAAAGGCCTCTGAGAAGAAGCAGATAGGGAGTTTTGGCTCATCTAATATAGTATGTGAATTTATTCAGGGCCAGGCAGCAAGTAATGACTCCAGCCCTCTGACTTGCAAGTCAAACTCTTCTTTCTCGCTTGATGGTTTTCTTCTAGGCATTCCTATGAAGCTATTTCTCACTATTTCCATGAGTGGTTAACCAACCGTGACAACAAGTGGTAGACTTGTGGCTTCTACTCCAGAGATGGCTGGCAAAATAAGTGATGATGACGATAAGTAGTTTATACCGTAATCTAGTATTCTAACTTTTCTTTAATAATCAGAAGATTTGGGAGCATTGGGTTTATAACGAAATTAGGAAATAAATGGTCAGATAGGTCCTACTTGACTGAGGGAGGAGCTAGCTGGCACACTGTTGTCTTCATCATAATGTACTGTTGCTTCTGCTTATCACTGGGCTTACACCTTCAGATTTCTTAAAGCCTGCCTCACTATCTGGCATCTGAGTCTTTGACTCTTATTCAAACTGTGGATATGGTTGTCACTGCTCAAAATCCAAATAAAGAAGGGAATGAGCAGTACAAACAATTCTACATACTTTTCATAGTATGGGGAGAGAGAGAGAGAGAGAGAGAGAGAGAGAGAGAGAGAGAGATTGGTATAAGGAGATGTAGATATTCTCCTAGAAGTCAGAGGTTGAGGCCAAGTGTCCTCTATCATTTGCTACCTCACTTTCTCAAGACAGAATGTCTTATTGAATTCAGAAAATACCATTTGCCTATACTGCCTGGCCAACAAGCTTTGGCTATTTCCCTCTCTCTCTCCTAGCAATGGAATTTTAGAGACATACTCTCTTGCCTAGTTTTTATGTGGGTATTAGGGACTGAAATATAGGTACTCAGGTTTATACAGCAAGTACTGTATCTATTGATCCATCTTCTTAGCCCTCAAAGAACATTCTTCACAGCTATATTCTACAACTAACTAGATTTTATGGCAATTGTCCCAAATCTCTAAGCCACTATGTAATAGCATCAGATTTAGATGCAGGACAATTGATTCTTTTTCGTTTATACTCTGGCTCAACTGTTGTATATTCATTTGTTCCTTTATCCAAATGCTCATTCAATAACTAACTAACAGTTGATGCATGTCAAATGCATTGCAGAACAACAGACTATCAGATTGTTTGTAGTGGGTCCTGATATGTGCTATAAAGTACTGAGGATCTGGACAAGGTGTCTTGTTAACAGCAAGGAGCATGTAATTAATTTTGTCTGTAGTTCAGACACACCTCTGCTACAAAAAGGAGAGATATAATTGACTAGGGACTCCGCTAGGCTTCCTGTGGTGAAGGTGGTAAAAGTAAATGTCCCTGAAGATCATATCTTCATAGAAGCAGGAGACAAAAGATGTAAAAAGAAACAAATCGGAAATCAGAGCAAGTATCCAGCCCTGGGCCGGATACTTCCTAGATACTTGAAAATCAGAAAAGTGAAAGTTATGTCTAAATTTTTTTAAAGATAAAAATAAGACCAGAGAGGGGCTATACTATAGCAAAGAAAATAAGCATGGGGCAGTCAGGTCTATTACTAGGCTGCAAAAGATTTGAGATTGTATACATGCTTTATTATAAGCAGTGTTGTGGCTAACAGAACTGTACCTGTCATGGGCAACAGAGGAGAGGCATAACTGTTCTGAAATCGAAGGAAAAAATAGTCATTTTTGAGTCTAAGTGGGTAAGAAAACTGGGTTCGAGTCTTTTCAGCTAACATCATTTCCATTTGAGGAAGAAGTAGGTAGTTAACATTACAGGGAGAGAAAGCTGGCTTTTATGGCTGGAGCTGTGTGGTAAAAGCCAGCAGAACCTAGCAAGTCAAATATTTAGACTTTCTATAAATAATCGGGTGATTTTCTGAGCCATCACATAGACCTCACTGTCCTCGCCTTTCTCCTAAAAATCTGCTGGATGCTTGACCTAACTTGGCTAAGTTACTATTATAATACGTGCTGCTGTTTGGAGTAGGGTGTTGCTTATTTATCATACTGCCTCTACTGGGATTACTTCCCAGTCGTCTTTCCTTGGATGGTTTCCCAGTATCCTTTTTCCATGATCAACTATGTTTTCTTCCTTGGAGAGTTTTAGAAGTCTCCATACACCCAGGAAGCAATTTTTGATGGGCATCTAACTAAGTGATTGGGTCACCTCACAGAGCACTGGTACTCTGACGAGCATCTCTTCTATCTCACATGGGCTATTTAGCTCTAGTCTTCATATTGGTGCTTTGATGACACAGCTTTCTCACCTAACAATAATGCTGCCATCACAGAGCTATAGAATCTCTGCTGCTAGAAAGCAGCTTTATCTCTGGAAATACATTTGATAGGTATCACAGCACATTGAGCCCTCTGAAGCAAAACCAAAGGCCAATAACACACAGCTTTTAAGACTTGTCTCCTGTGTTAACATGCCTCCTTCCTGAAGCATGTAGAAGTTTCCACATAGCAGGTTCTGACCTGCATAGGTTTAAAACAAAAACACCTACTCGTATTTCCCTTTCTCTTTTAACTTATTAGTAAGCTGTAGGGAGAAGATATGTAAGTAGTTTTGGGGATGTCTGGTGGTCATCATTGCATATTTGGGTGCTTCTAATCCTGAACTCAAATCATGGTAATAGAATATAGCATGAGATATGAGTGAAGGCTCGGTGTTTATCAAGATGTCCCATATTACCTGGCCCTTTACACCTGCCAAATTTACTGAAGTTTTGAGAAAGGAGGTGAGGATGATGGTTAGAGACCATTCTCAAGCGTTGAGTTTTCTACTAAAATGTCTGTCCTGGTGGTATCTGTGTTTCTAGCGATGCTATAGAGATGTTCAAATCCCCAAACTGCGATACACAGTCTACCAGAGAATTGTTGTATTTCTTTAAGGCAAGATATGTGTGAATTGTCTTAGATCCGCGTTTTGTCCTTGAGAAACGCTTTTGTAAACATTTTAGGACATGCAGCTACGCATTCATTGACTTACATGCATATAGGTGATCAGCTGTTTCATGATACAATACTCAAATTGGTTGAAGAGGACAAAGTTTCTCAGTCTGTACAAAACAAGTGTTCTGTGCTGCTTTCGATAGAAAAACCTTTCCAGCCTCTGTCCCTGAAATTGAAGCATAGAACCTTTAATATGGACATCCCTGGAATATGCCGTAAGTTGATTTTAATGAAAACATAATTGATATGCCGACTAAGGAGAGCCAGGGTTTTATGTTCACTGTCCTGTGGAGGACACTCCGGCCTGTTTCCTTTCTTGGCCAGCCTGTCCTTGGAGACTAGAAATTGATGCTTAAGTAAGAAAGGTAGAACAGGACCATATGTTATGCAGGGTATGATAGGTGTAAGCAGGTCAGCAGCCTGCAAGGTAATGACTTTATCATTCCATCTTCTTGCCATCTGATGCTTCTCACCTCAACATTTTCCTTAGGAATTGTGTTCCATTGCTCTTAATTTCCTGAAGTCTGACCCAAGTGAAATACAGTATATTTTTACTAACACAAAACCTCATATTCAATAAATGTCAACATTTCCTCTGGATATTCTTCCCTGTTTGCTTTTAGATATTACATCTTTTAGCCCCAAACTTGAGCTACTTCAAATTCTCAATTGTAATATAAAAGCTTGTCTTTGATTTCTCCTCCAGCAAAGAAATTAACGAAACTTATAATTACTATAGAATTGAAGATTATTCTGTTCCACAGCTGTACTGAAGTATCATTAAAAACTAAAACTTATAGTACTAAGGTGTACAATGTTTCTCCATGTGTATGTTGTGAAATGACTACACTCACACCAACTTACATATCCATTTTCTTACATAGTTACTTTTAGTATTGTTTAGTGGTCATATTCCATATTCCTTAAGATTTATTCTTATGACTAATTTATAAATGTATAGTACATTATTATTTTTAAATGTAGTCATTATACTGTCTAATAGGTACTAAGAATGTATTTATTTTATAACTTTAACTTAGTGCCTTTGACCAGTATTTCCCTATTTCTTATGCTGTCTGATCCCTGGCAACCACCCTAGACTTACTGTTGCTATGTACAGTCAACTATTTAGATTGCATCTATAAGTGAAATGATATAGTATTTGTCATTTTCTGTCTGTCTTGTTTTACTTAGTGGACTGTCCTCTGGGATCATATGTGCTAGTACAGATGGAAAAACATCTTTACTTTAGAAAAATGTGTAATTTGTATTATATTTATGTCTTGATATTTTTATTATCCATTGATCTATGAACGGACATTATGATGATTCTATATCTTGGCTGTTATGAATATACTCCCTTTATGGTCTTGGATGTATGCACAGATAGGGGATTGTTATATCATGTGATCTTACTTTATTAACGTATCCATGTGGATTTCAAACTATGTTTCCATGTATATCTTTGTATCTATGTATATCACTCTATGATTTGCCCTTTTGTTGATGTATTCATGCAACTATAAAAATGACTAGAAATGCAACCTTGACTTTAGGTTTTGACTGGTTAAAACAATGTCTGTATTTTGAAGTGGCCACTACCCAGTATATAAAGATGCTGCTTCTTAAAGCATTGTTCTTAAACTGTTTAGGGTCTTCTTAGGAATATATAGCCAGAGTGCTGATATCAGAAACACTGAGTTGGAGTCTTCCCTTAACCGCTTAGTGAGTCATCGGTGTACTACAAGTTGGGACTATTACAACAAATGTCCTCCATTTTCAGTGCACGGCCTCTTCTGATAGTTAATTGAGTACAAACAAAAGCATATCAGTCACTCTGGTACTTGCAAAGTATTTCTTAACATATAACTCTACAATCATATCTAATAGACCCTGCTGTCTTCATCTTTTTAATAATTCCAGAGGCAACCTTGATATACATTACAGATGAGGTTTTGTATTGTAATGGCATTTTTCTATTTTCCTTTTTAATTCCTTTATATTAATCTCTTGTCAATCACTCCTTGCTGCCAGACCAACAAACATCATTTAATATGGTGGATCAGCTTTTGACTCTCCAGTCCCATCTGATGGAAGTTTATCTCAAATGCGAAGAAAAAAGAAGCATATTTTTTTCCCTAGTAAGTCTTTTGAGCTATTCACAATTGAATTCAGATTATAATTTTTCTAAACCTGTCCCCACTAAAAGCCAAGCACAAGTACTGTAGGCTTATAGCTCTTATAAGAGATGACAATCCCTGCAAATTTACAAACAAATACAAATAATCCCATGGGAATTAAGTTCACTATTTTAGTATGACATGTCATGCTTTGACAAGATGGCTGATCCATTTGTGAACACAACATGATTGCTATGGTGTCCATTCTTTGGGATTTGTCACAATTGCACCGTAGTGTGGCTGTGACTTCATTTGAAATTTCATTCTCAACATTTAGAATGTCATCCTATGTGTATCTTTACTTTGTGTAAGTCATATGTGTGTGTGTGTGTGTGTGTGTCATCAATTTACCTGTCTTTGTAAATTTGATCAAAGTAGTTATCAATGACAATGTTCCTTATAATTTTCAGATAAAAATGTTGGGGAAAAGTATCAATGACAACTGTGGAGACCTAGGAACATTTCCGTGATTTCTCACTCATACGTAGAGGAGGGTAGTAGAGATTAGAACACAGAAACGTCTCGGAATGTGAAGATCTAGACTATATTTCTAGTAATTCCGCTCACTAAATGTATCTCCTATGGTGTATTTTGTGGCTTTCTAGAATTTGGCTTCCTTTCTTGTATATTGGGGATGGTTATTATAACTTTCTTCTGAGGCTAGGGATTATTGGGATCTGCAAGGAAGTTCTTATTTATTGATTCAATTATCCATAGCTACATTAATTAGTGTGATAATAATTGGTACTAGCGTTACTATTTGACTATATGTTAGGACAGTGATCATACGCTAATTAGATCTCTCACATCCCTCTTCCATTTCCCTTGCTTCATTACATTCTTTAGATGTTTTCTCTTTTTGGCTGCATTCCTCTTAAGAACCGGATTATGGCACAGACTGACAGTACTCACACATCTACCTTGATTGCTGCTCTTATTCCTATCGCTGGCTCTTGATCTACTGCTGCTCCCACTGCTTTAGAGGTTTCACCTCTAAAGGATTCACTGGTGTTCAGTGGAGCCCATCCAGTGTGGGAGCTCCTCAGAATGGTGATGTCCTGGGGCTGGGTATAGCTAAGGAGAGTGATGCTTTCATTAATCGTTCCTTGTCCTTTTAATCTTCACTAATAAAGCCCGTGAGACACTGATTGAAAGTGGAGAGCATAGCTCAAGATGCAACAAGCTCCGGATTTTACTTTGCTATTAGCATCTCCCTGTATTTGTGTAATAGGGGTAGAAAAAAATGGCTCTTCATGCTAGAATGGATGTGCTCTCATACTTCCAAGTCTCTGGGTGATTTTTTGGCAAATACAGTTGTATGATTGTTGTTGTTACTAACCATGAGGTGTAAGTTCTTTGGTTTGTGCTTTTGCATCTTTTCAGTTTTCATCTGAGTGGACTTTTCATTGTCAGGTATAGCTTAGTGTATCTAGTAAAAGAATGCAGAATATGTGAAAAATATTGACAGAAAAAAAAAAAAAACCAGGAAAAAACAAGCCAAATGGGTTTCGGCTACTGAATAAAAAGAGGAGAGGTCAGCTTATGATTTGAACCAAAACTGGAAAAAAATTCTTAAAGCAGTCTTTCCATTTTCTTTGTATTTAAACACCACTGACATCCACATGAAGAAAGCATGAAAGTAGAATGGACTGCACTCCTGGCCAAGCCCTGTCTGTTCACAGTCCGTAGTCTAAGCCTGTTTTGCAACTCAAGTACTTATCTGAGTGTGTACACAAGTTATAGGTCTGTAATTACATTTTAAATTCTTTAACTCCCTTAGTGATTTGAGGCTAGATATACAGTAGCAGAAGCAGCATTAGACCTGACAGCTTGACATGCATGAGGCAGATTTAAACAACTGTTGCAAGTGGCCTCACTTTAGTGATGGGTTAAAGAATTCTGAGGGTTCTGACTATAGAGGGTCTGCACTCAGTGAATGTGTGTTTTCCTTGACAAGAAAATGAAGGCCGATACGATAGGATCAGATGAATGAGAAACAGCCACTTTGAAAGGACTTAAATGATGGCTAAGCATCAGCCTTGCCACTTGTACTTGAGCATAGAAGCCACGCTGCAATTGGAAGCCTGTGCTCCTGAGAGGTTAATGGCATTTACTAAAGTGTCCCCGCGTAACAGCAGAAGCCAAACGACCAGGATCCTCAAGACTCATATGAAAGTGGTGAAGTCACCATAGAAAGCAACAGAGGAATGGTAAGAAACTAAGAAATGGTGGAGGAAAACTCAATCTCCGTCCCAGTGAGATCAGTGGCTAGAGACTGACCTCTAGACTATTTCATACTACAAGAAGCTGAAGGTCCATAGTAATTTAGAAGATAGTTTGAGTAAAGATGTAGAGGATCCTGCTTGCTCAGTAGATATGGGAGTGGCAAAGGACATAGTGTTTATTTGGGAAGCAATCAGAATGTGATTAAATTCGATGCTTCCTTACACAAAATCATACCACTCAGCTTCCAGAATAACCTTTACCATTTGTTAAATAAAGAGTTCTAAATACAGATATGATGGCCATAAGAATAAGTTACTTTGTGAGGCTTAAATGAGTCGATATGTGCTGGAAAACACAGCGGCAGACATTCCAGACATGCGTGCAACATTCCAGAGATCTCCTATGCTGTCTTAGATCTTTGTATCTCTCCATTCAAAAACTTTTTCCAAGAGAATATGGTCTGGGTGAAGTGACAATATTCAAGGCACTCTGACCTAAAAATATAATGATCCTGAAAAAATAGATATATTTCTATTATTATCATGAAATTATGCCTTGGGCTTAAAGATTATGACCTAGTTCTGAGAGAAGAGACCTAAGATCAAATAGATGCTTAGTTTATTTGGTTTAAAATGTAAAACTGTGAGAGCTTTTAAAATCATGTGTTGACATAGGTATTAAAAAGTGAGCCGTGGTTGCTAGATAATTTTGAACAAGCAGCTCTCTTTCTTTTGTCTTTGCTAGATGCAAGTAAGAGAAGGCAAGGAATAGCAGGTTAGGATAGAAGAGACTGGGGGAGGTCTGGCCAGTGCCACTTAGTCTATTGGTCATCCATCACATCTCAGCTGAAACCCTGTGCATCTTATGAGAGTCAGTTATTCTCTATGTTATTATATCACTATATATTAGGGATCATATGAGGGTGGGGGTCCCTCTCCACTTGGAGTGAAGAACTAGATTATCGAAAGCAGTCCAACAATTTAGCACACTGCCAGGCTCAGAGCCCATGTTAGTATTATTCACAGCAAAGCATAGTGAGAATGTTGACTCTCAACAGCTGAGGCATGACGGAGACTTGAAAATGACCAAATAGGGACCTTTAAGAGGAGTTTGAGAAGGACCATCAACTACCTGCATGATTATTATGAAGAACAGGGACCCATTCATCTTGCCAACTCTAGAAAAGATCAGGACCAACAGAAGCTATTGGAAGGAACATGGAGGTTGTTTAATAGGAATATTTTCCCACTAGGAAGTATTCTAATTTTTATATGAGTATAACTTTGTGTAGTGGGTGAAGAGCTCCCAATGAAAGTATTTGTAGCAACAGCAAGTGTAAATGAGAAGGAACTCTGGGGGTATTCTGTTACTGTTCTCAGCAATCTGGATTACTTCGCAGCTTTCATGGTATGCAGGTGACACAGTTTTTCTATTAATATTCACACGTAACATGAGAAAACAGAGTACAAGGAGAACATACATAGGATCATGTTAGCACCTTAGCCTTTTATGTATTACAAAGACATGCATGACATTTTATGCATGACAATTTGTCACTATATATTTTAATGGTCTATTCTTCTCTTCCTCTCTCTTTCTCTCTCTCATCACTCTGTCCACAAAATTATAGAAATTTTAATTAAAATAATTTTTAAAAATCTTGTAGAGACCATCCAGTCTACACCCTCATTCTGTAAAAATATTTGAGTAGAGGGGAGGTACCGAAACTAACCGCAACAAGAATAAACTAGGGAACATCTATTGGAGAAATAAAAGCCCAACTCCATGAGGAAAGATTGCCTGTGCCTAGTTTATACAATCATAGGAGCTCACCATCATTGCCCTGGGTGACGATTTAGAGACTCAGGTGACTTGGGAGTTTTTCTTGAACTTTATCATGCAAGGGAATTTCATCAATCTTTTTTAGAAAGTGGTATATATAGATCCAATTTTACAAAAGATGTATACATGATATTTTAAAAAGATTTTACAAGAACTGAGTAATTTGTCTTTCATATAAGATGGGACGTTATAAGTGGGTATGATTCAACTCACTTCACATTAGCCCATTCTCCAGTCATAAGAGATGTGGTTTGCATGAAAGTAATTTAGTGTATTTCAGTGGGAAGACTCTGGTCTAAAAATGTGGGGTGTGGGAATTTACCACAAAACTTTCTCTTTGGGTCTCACTTTTCAAATCTATATAGCAAGTGATTTGATTAAACTATCTTTGTGTGCTTTAAGTTTGAACATTTTCTCTCTATTTCTTTTTATTTCCCGAGATATGCTTACTCTCACCCCTTTCATGCCAGATGGCAAAATGCCCTGGCTGGGCATGGAAGACTAAAATTGATTCGGGGAGGGAGAATGGGCCACAAATGGTCACAGAAGAATAAGGAATTTAAACAAACAGAGGTTTCTAGCTTCTTTTTTCTATTCCTGTTGTTCGTAAAATGTAGGCATAGTGCAATAGTAGGAGATATCATCTCATTATTAATAAACTTAAAAGTTGCCTGATAAGGCATACTGAGGTTGCTTCGTGCTTAGAGAACTCTAAGTTATGAGGGCTGAGGCAGATGCCACAGGGCATAAAAGTCTTAGTTTGTTATCTTTACCTTTTATTTCTATCACACTTGAAAAGCATTCATAGAAAAATGACATGTATTGGTCTATTGTTTCTGAATATGGTTCTCTCTGTGTGTCTCTGTCTCTGTCTCTGTCTCTCTCTCTCTCTCTCTCTCTCTCTCTCTCTCTCTCTCTCTCTCTGTGTGTGTGTGTTTTTATGGCTTGTGTGGAGGAGAGGATGCTCACTGTATTCCATCCTTTCTCCTGTAGGTGTTCAGTAGTAGTAGTTTTCTGGGTACATTTGTTTTGATAAGGGGCTAAGATGGCACATATGCCATTCTCCCCTATTCTTCTCCATTCTTGTTTTCTGCCATCATTTCAAAGATACAAATCCAGTAGAGTTGAGAGTGTCAAATATGTGGACAAAGGCAGTTAATCCACCTGCAGCTTCTAAGCCTACTAGTGAATGAACAATCTGATGCACACCACTAGACATGCTTTTAATCTTATCTGCTTTCTTCTCGAATCTTCTCCAGGACTAGAAATCAAAGCATAAATTAATAAGGGAGTTGAGCAAGACAGAGTCCTCATTTGGTGCTGTAGAACCAATGCATAAACTTGTCTATGACAGGAATCAACTGGGGGAAATCTCAGAATTGATGTTTCCTAATGTATAAGATAAAACAAAGGAAATATTATCTGGAAAAGACTGGAAAAACACAAAGAGATAGTTCTTTAGATTAAACACAACAATCACAATATTCTAATGTGTCAATTATAGATTGTTTGTCTTTAAGACTACTCTAAAATGATTAGCTTTGGTTTTTTTTTTTTTTCAGATAAAATGGAAGAATAAAAAAGGTTTCATATGAGTTCTTTTGGATTATTAACTCCAACTCAGATTGAACATTTGAAGTGTCTTGATTTTCCTCAAGACTTGGGCTTCTGATTCTTGTGCATGGCCAAAGATGAACTGTCTTTGATCCAGTTTAAAGCTCTGCCATGTATAGCATGTGTAGCAAGTACCACAGGCTACCACATGAGTACAATTTTCAACATAATATCTAGTAAATGTGCCTGTCATCATTTCTTTGTTACATAGATAGTGGTTTAGACTCACTAACAATTTCTTAATAATATTGTATACTGAAAAAGGACAATTATAAATGGCTAGAAGAAAACTTCTTTCTGTTTAAGACTTTTCTAAGAAAGGCTGCTACTATATGAGAGCCTTGAAGGAGTTTCTTTCTGTAAGAAAAGATCTGCTTTAATGTGGCTCACATTGTGAAGTGTCCATCCCTTGGTCTATTGTTCACTTTGGTCTACTGCTCATATCAAGTGAGCAAGCATGTTTCCATGGTAAACTCTATCCTGCAATAGACTGCATTCATAGGAGATGAGAAGTGTGTGACAAATACAGAGTACACATTACTATAGTGTATAATAGAACATGAGATAAGGAGAGCTGAAAACAAATTGCCGTTCTGCTCATTCTAAAATATTCTCTTTCATTACTTGTCATTAAATATAAAGTTGGAATGAAGCTTCCTAATGCTTTACCCAAGCAACCTTAGTGTGAGGTTTCTAATGGGAAGGCTGTGGGTAGCAAATTGTCTTAATGATCAGTTTCACTAACACTGAGTTAAAGTCGCATTCATCTCTGATAGGTACTAGAACACACACACACACACACACACACACAGAAACCAAACTCATTAAAATCAAAATAGTTACATAAGAAACACAATGAGTATTATCTAGTTTTCAGATGCAGGCCTATTTTCAAACATTGTAATCACCTGTGAAATATATTGTTTAAAAATATACAAACACCCACTGTGACTGCCACATGGGAAAGAATACATCTTAACACATATTCATGTTCAGACCATTCGTTAAATCAAAATGTAACTTCTTGAGGTCACAGCTAAAAGGGCATTGTAGACAAATATGACAGTAAGAGTCCCTTCTTAATATTCCCAATGTGCTTCAAAGAGAAGAGAAAAGGGAAGTACTGGCCATGTCAGTGCTCAGCTAAGCAACTTTAGCATTTCACATATACTTGGCAACTTAAAAATCATATTAACTGTCTGAGCTTCACCCCAAGAAAGATTTTTAAAACTTGTATTGTGTCCAACATTATTAAGAGGAAAGTTGGAGATTAAGCCCAAGCTCTCTGATTCCCAAACCAGACTCCTAATTGCTAAGTTCTGAGCATATTCTCAGAGCCTTTTACATAAAGTGTTTCCACTAAATTTAGGGTTAGATGATTCTAGCATAATCTTTCTCTAGAAAGATGCATGTCAGAATATCAGTTATTTCAACTCTCCTTTCCTTCTGCCTGTGCTTTTGACTATTTTCTTTAAGAAAGAGAGAGCAAAGCCCCTGGACATAGAAAATACTGTTTACAGTTTTTCTTTGATTGTGCACATAATCGTGTGCATAATGAACTACCAAGAGTGGACTGACTGATTGACAACAAGTCATCATGATGTAGTTTCCATGAAAAAGGGCAAGGAGGATCCCCCAAAACATCAAAAAACTATAAATGCCTCTTATACTACAGAGATGGTAGAACTTAGGGTTAATTACAAACATTTAACGAACATGTACTCAGGTTCCAAATTATATCACTGGCCTTCTAGGATTAAATATTCTTCTATGATTCATTTTTTAAGCGAGGCCAATACTAGATAAATATTGGTTATTATAGTGTATCACCATCATACATAATAGATAAATATAGTCCTCATAGGAACTGATACTAACACCTACTATTTAAGATTGCCAAGGCATTTGGTGAGCTGAGTTCTTTGAAGTGCTAGCTGAGTGTTTGTCCTATGATGAATATCCAGCAAATGTAATTTGTAGTATTTTATTTTTAAAAAGTGAGAAAATATTACTTATAAGTTTTATCTTTGCTATGAAGAGAATAATGCTGCTTTCACTGAAAAACTAAGAGTCCTCAGGAACTGCTTAGGATAAGCAAATATTGTTAATTTATTCCACATTTATTTTTCTATTTATTTTAAATTCGTGAATCTAAATTAAGTATTCTAAAAAGCCTAGCCCATGCCTATCATCTAGTTTAATCATTCTATGTTATTGTGAAATAGAAATGATTCTGCCCATGTTTAGAAATGAGAAGACCAGAAACCAAAGAAGCAGTTGGAAAGATACCCAGCTAGTAAGTAGGTAGACTGCAGCATCAGCCTAGGTCTCACCTCCATGTGTGCAGAAATAAGGATTGAGTAAGGCTGAAGAAAAAGAAATGAACTCTCAGATGAAGGTTGGGTAGAGGGCAGGCACCAGAAACAGTGTGTATAGAACACCACAGCCTTCAAATCTTGGAAACAAGAGACTCCACCAGTGATGGATCTATCTTTGATCCCTTCCAATTATTCTACTGTTAATGGTGATTAGAGTATCATTTCTGACATTAGTTAAAGACAACCTCTCTGGCCTTTTCAGGTCATTTGTGGCCTTACTATTCCCATCTATAGCATCTCCATCCCCCAGGGTTTAGCTTCCCCTTTGGGGTCTGTGGTCCCTCATGTCAAAGCTTGATTATTATGGTTCCTCTAAAGATGACAGAAAAATTCACTCCCTGAAAGGCATTTTCTTGACATTTTGACATTCTCTCAGAAAAAGGCCGATGTCTGGCCATGGGCCCCAATCATCAGACCCATCAAAGTCCAACTATATTTTCTGAGAGGTTGTCGATAGAGTGTGCATGAGATTATTATTGTTTGCCAGCACTCTATTGATCCTGGCTTTGTGAAGCTCAAAGTCTGTTTACAGCTACCCATAAAAAGCAACGGCCACTTCTTTGACTGAAGGTTAACACTCTGTGTTTATTTAATTGAATGGAAATGGCTTTGTGTTTTCCAAATGTCATTGTTAATAAATTTTCAGGGAATTTTGTATGACTAGGATGCAGGGGTGAAGAAAAGGAGAGTGGATGCTGTAGGGGTGTTAGGATGCTGGAGGCAAGAGAAAAAAGACAGAGGCTTGGTTTAGGATCTTAGAATAACTTCCCTATATATGAGTAATATTTAAAAAAAGAAGAACATACACCCTATATTAATGCTGTTTGTTAAAGTTGTCAGTAAAATTTCTCCCCTGGCTGTATTATTATTTTTTGGATTTTAATCCTTTACCTGCCTATGGTCTTATTTGTTCCTGTGGGTTTAAAAAATAGGTTTACAAATGACAGGAGAATTTTTATTTACAGTAGGTTGGGGGCTCAAACATATTCAGTTATCATTTGATTACTTTTCCCTCCTCCACAACAGATTTGACAGAATTAGCTGGAATCTGGAGTTGTATCAAATAGGGGTAGACTCTGGCAATTCCTTGGCCTGCTTTTTAAGTGATGGTGTCGACTGCCTAGAGGGAAGAGTGAACAGCTAATACCAAGTGACTTGAAGAATAATAAATAGTCTCTGAATTTGTGAAACTGTTTGTCTTTCCAGCATAAGAAATGAAAAATAGACATTCCTGCCATCCATTGAATGTTTCAGCGAGAAATTACCCAATCACTCACTATATCATTATTTCTTTCTCTAGAAGCTTTGTCCATAGATGTGGTGTACCTGGGAAAATGGGTGTTATATTTTTTCTCTCTACTCTCTTTATGCCTCAGACTCCTTAAGAGATTAAGAGACACAGTGAAGAAAGAAATTCTTAGACTTGAAGTACACCTCTGAAGGATTGTCAATTAAAAGAAACTAAGAGAACAGGAATTGTTAGCTCACTCATTCTTTTCCTTGCTGAGCAGTTCTCAGGCACCAGGCTGAGGGCCTTAAAGGAAAAGTAAGATAGATTTGAGCTAAGGAGATGGCATGGTTGCTGAAGAATTTGTGTGATGACATGCTGGTGTGAGGACTTGAGTTTGGATCTCCAGAACCCAATAAAAGCACAATATGTGTGCCTGTCTTAGTTTGTGTTTTCATTGCTATGAACAGACACCATGACCAAAGCAACTCTTGTCAAGGACAACATTTAGTTGGGGCTGGCTTACAGTTTCAGAGGTTTAGTTCATTATCAACATGGTAGGAAACATGGCATCATGTGGTCAAACTTGGCTGGAGGATCTGAAGGCAGCCAGAAGGAAACTTTCGTCCACTCTCAGTAGAGCCTGAATATAGGAGACCTCAAAGCCCACCCAGACAGTGGCACACTTCCTCAAACAAGGCTATACTTCCAGTAAGCCACGCCTCCTAATAGTACTTTGGACAAGCATTCAAACACATGACTCTGTGCAGGGAAACCTAGTCAAGCCACCACTGTGCCTATAATCCCAACTCTGGAGAAGTAGAGACTGAAATCTTCCTGACCAGCAGGTCTAATAAAATCTGTCAACTCCAAAGTCACTGAGAAACCCTGGACAAACAGTAAGGTAGAGAAGTGATTGAAACATCACCTGTGTTATAGATCTTTGGCTTACACACACACACACACACACACACACACACACACACACACACACAAGTACAGTAACCCTGTAATTCAAGGATGCTGTGTTTTGTGCCTCTGTACTGCTATGGATATATGTGCATGTGTGCAAATATCTAACAAGTCAGTAAGGGTTAGGATAGTGCCTCTCCAGGACATAATGAAAGTGGCTGGCCAATTAAGGGTATTGTATCAGCATCTGGTGATGGAGATATCCCTGTTCTCATTTCTTCCTTCACTTCCATGTTTAAATGTCATGCCTGGTTTCAAAGAATGAGCACCTATTTTGAATATTCAGGATCCTTTGGATCCTGACAGATGTGTGAGATGTGAGATGGTCAAACATTATTTTTTTTTTTGAATGTGGCTTTTGAAACAGATTTGATTATCTCAGGTTTTCCGTATTATAGGGAGAGAGAGAGAGAGAGAGAGAGAGAGAGAGAGAGAGAGAGAGAGAATGAGTATCTGCTTAAGGGTAAGTTGCTCAAGGGTAAGAGAGAGAAAACTGGTAAGTGGTATGAAGTGTGAGGAATGAATGATAAGCAAAATGCTAAGGATTTAATCAAAAGGTGATTTTCCTGAGTCTTAATACCTCCAAATCTTCTTAATTCGAAACAGATGTATAAAAGCCTATCTTCAAGACAACACAGAAGGAATGATAGGGTGAGCCACATGTTCTTGAAGAGGTGACCCTACATTCAGAATATTGTTCTTTATCAATTAAGTTTTTGCCTTTCGTGGGTTATCATTAGACTATGACACAAGGTCTTTTGAGAAAAGTGATCTCCAGGAACATATTCTGGATTGCAAATTAAAGTAAGACTGCATTATAGACCCTGACACATCGCATTCCCTTTGGCTAGCAGTGTCTTTAATGCCAGCTGCAAACTAACTAGAAGGAATATGAAATCACAGAATTTGATATTTAGTTCTTCAAAGATAGGAAAACATGTATTCCCTTAACGTTTCTAAGACACCAGGTCCCATTTTCCAGAAATTGATCTTAAGATGGTACAGCTGTAGTATCTGGCTCCTTTTCCTATTGAACATCAAGCTGCCTGGCTCATTTCTCTTATAAAGCAGTAATAGAGTAGAGTGACTAAGACCAGTGCCTCCAGAATGTGATTTCTGGATTGCAATTTTTATGTTGGATGGCCCTCACCAAATTTCTTAACCCGGTGGAGCATTACTTTTGCCATCTACAAACGATGTTACAAGCAACTTAACAGTACCTGGTAAGCAATATAATTTCATAAATCTTCATTGTTATTAGAATTTTGAATGTTTCAAGGTATGATTGCAGAACTTTCTGTACAGGAATCTGCCATTCCAGGGAGTTTGGACACTCCTTTCCTTCCTACCAGCCTCCCTCCCTTTCTTTGTTCATTTTTACTTTTTTAATTCTTTCATGATTTTCTTCAGCAGACTATTGTACTCCAAGCTAAGGGTGACTTTGCAATCTTTTTGTCTCAGCCTCTAGAGCCTGAGAATTTTAATGTGTGCCATCATACACAACCAGCTTGAAGTTGCCATTATGATGCCCAACTTCTACCAATTATAAACCAACTGACTTTAAGATTTTCAGAGATGTACACCCCTCCTTGCAATGTCATTAAGTTGCAGAGTTATCAGTAAAACTCCACCACCCCCCTTTGAAAAAATAACCAGAAAATATACTATTTATAGTGAAAGAGATGTGCATTCCCCACCCCCATAGGAAGACGGTGAGTCCTTGAGCCAAGCAAGGGCAATGCTATATATTAAAAATTACCATGTACATAATATCCTCAGAGAGGGAAACAGTTAAAAATTCTCGATGTTAGAAATTAAGACTATAATGCATTTATGTTGAAAAAAAAAAGCCACCCTCTTCAGTTTAGCACCAGTCTCTTCTTAATAGAGAAAAAACAAAAACAAAAACAACAAAAAAACACACACTTCAATAGAAAATATTTCCATCCTCCTATCTGGATACTTAGCATAATTTTCTTCATCTGAATAGATTTTTAAAAATCGATCATGTTTGAAAAGTCATTTTGAAAATTCTTTAATAGCTAGAAAACTAAGACTTAATCTGGGTTTTGTGACATTGACTTTAATAATGTAAATAGTGCAGGAGCCTGAACAAAATTTCCCACTTCTGAATCTAGGCTGGCATTTAAAATAGCATTTGAGAAGCCACCTTACATCTTGAAAATAAAAGTGTGTCTTGTTGATGAGAATTTTGTTGTTCTGCAGTTGACATCCTGATACCTCAGAAGCGAAGGGGTAGCACAGATGTACTCCTGCCACAGTTGACTTCCCACTTTTGAGAGATTCACATGCCTAAAAACAAGTAACAGAATTCTTTACACATGTGGTAGCTGTTCACTGGCTTTCCTGCAGGACCCGCAGCTTCAGCAAGTGAAGAAGATAATAACACACCTAGAACATCTTCTTGAATTCTCTTTCTTGTTTCCAGTTACCTAGAAACTATTTTAGGTCATCATGCACCCTGTATAGAGAAATTCATTAGCAGAAGTTAGTTCTACTGGTTGGATGGAGAACTCTCTTCTTACCAAAGCAGGGAAATAGCTTCTTTCTCTCATGCTCTTCTTTATTTATACTTGTTTATATGTGATATATTCTTGACTATTTTTGTAGTCCATGAGATACTGATATTTGGAGTCATCTCAATCTGCAAATGGATTGTCTCCTTCACAAGATAAGCACATCAGCCTATGACTATTCATCACGTTCCATGGAGTCACTGAAGCTATGGACTGCTTCTATGGCATTCCTCCCTCAGGACAATGTGAACACGTAGGTGCAGAGATGAATCTTAGTTTGGTGAAGGACTCAAACTTAAAAAATATTACTCTAGAACTACTGATTTGAATCATGATGCCCCCAACCCTGATCTGCCTGCAAAACAAAGATAATTTAAGTCTTTATAAGGTTTTGTTTTTAATTTTTTCCTCCTGTAAACATAAGAAGTAAGAAGTGTGAGACTAAGGCAAGAATACCTGGCTGGCCATGTATCCACTGAAGCATGGATGTGCAAACTTGAATATACTTATTGTCTGGGAATTGGTTAAATCTAGAATTACAGTTCAGCATGGTAGTGACTACATGACATTCCAGTTTCTTGTGACTATACACCTAAGGTTTGCTGAAATTAAAAAATAAAGCACAGCTTATAAACACAGTTGATGGATAGTCAGTTCTAGGTTAACCCAAAAGAAAATCTTTGAAAATATTATTTCTATGCAGATATATTGTTCTGTATTTCTATATATTGTGTCATATAAAATAATAAAAGTACTATACAGTACTTGAAGAGTTCTATATAACACTTGAATACTTGGTGATAGATAAAGAATAAAACATGTTATCTTGTTGCATAAATCCATTGAAATCTACAAACTAAATGTAATTACAATTTTATATTATGACTAGTTGAATTAGCTTTGAAATATTAGGTAAAGGGGTTGTAAGATCTAAATATTTTCAGTAACCTGTGAAGTTAAATGAAATATTTATTTCAAAATGAGAGAGAGAGAGACAGAGAGAGAGAGAGAGAGACAGAGAGAGAGAGAGAGAGAGAGAGAGTTTCTATTCTAGGAGACCCTTAGTCTGCTTGTAAGCTATGTTGATTCTTCATCTGAAATGTTCCCATTTATACTCCCATTATGGCATAGCCCCAGACCTTGTTAACTCTTTCCTTGACAGTAGTTTTCCTGCCTCTTTTATTCCCGTCAACTTGTCATTAATACTAACTTTGGAGACAAAGTTATCTTTGACAAATAAGATAAGATCATCTCAACCCCAAGAAAATAGACCGGCAATGCTCTTCAATTATGCATTGATTACATCCAAGAGTGAAGCCCTAAAGTATAATATCTCATCTCTACCGTTTTGCTTTGTTTCTGTAGATAGTGGCAGGACTTAATAAAAATCTGTTTTTATCTCACATTGACCCCTTTGGACCACAGTATGTTAAGACTTCTCTGTATTTTCTATTTCTATATATTTACTCAGTTGAAATCTTTTCTATTCTTTAGTTAGCTACCAGATTCTGGATTTGTTCTTATCTTTTAATGAGTTTTAATAAAATAGATACCACAGTCCAGTGTTTCTAACACTCCCAAATGCTGCAACCCCTTAGTACAGTTCTTTATATGTTGCGGCCCCCAGCCATAAAATTATTTTTTATTAATTAATTTATTGATTTACTTTGCATTCCAATATTAGCCCCTCTCTCCTCCCAATACCACCCCACACAAATCCTCCCCCTCCCCATCCCCTTCTCCTCTGAGAAGTCACTTCCATAAAATTATTTTTGTTGTTACTCCATAACTATAATTTTGCTACCCTTATTAACTGTAATATAAATATCTGATATATAAATGGTCTTTGGAAACTCTTATGAAAGGGTCATCCAATCCTGAAAGGGTCACAATCCACAGCTTGAGAACCTCTCCATAGATGGATGTCAGAGTATGAACCTTGATGTCCCGGTCTGAAGGTAAAGCGATTCAGAACAGGTCTTGTTTACCATCCCTCACTTAAGTATGCACACGACTTAATGGTTAGGGTTAGGATCCTTAATATTCTAAAGCTTGCTGAAATATTCCTGTTCTCTTCTCAAAACGAGTATTTCAACGACAAAGTAGAAAATTCTGCACCATGAGCCTTTGCCTTTAGGACAAAAGTCTAAAGATCCTGGGGCCTTACAGACATGGTTTTGAATGTGAGCTTTGCAGAGGACTTCAGAATGCTTGTGACTGGCACCGCTGACTCAGAAGCAAAACCATGTCATCCTGGTGACTGGGTTTTCAGATCACAGTTCATTGGGAGAACAGAAAATATTTAGACTGAAGTTGAGGAAAGTGCTGGAAGTTGTGTTTGATGGATTACGGAAAACTCCTTTTGCCACACCCTTTCCTCTTAATTTATAGTCATAGATTTCTTGTTACCTTTTGGGTTTTCACTGGTACTCAATAATGTAATCTTCATGATGCAGTGCTACATTCCAAATTTATAGTGCAATAAATGAAAGTGGTTGCATCTGCTGTCCTTCGTAATTCAGAGGAAAGCGAGCAGACAGGGAGAGATGTTGACACTCTTTGGAATGCCATAGGTTCTGTAATTGAAATCTTCTGATACATCTCCAATTTTCTTAAGAAGAATTCATATTTTTTTTTCCTGTGGAAGACTTACCTCCTACAGACTTGTGGATTACCCTAAAAGAAAAAGGCAGCATCATATTGGGATGTCCTGTTGGTTTGGAGACGGGACTGCAAGCACAGGGATGACTGTACTTCTTCTGGGTTTCAATGCTTCAAGTTGGAGCAAAAGATGATGTTGCATCTCTTCATTCTTTGTCCTCTCCTGTACTTTTCCTGAGGTTAGGGCCTGTCCTTTTTATGAAATGCAGTCCCCCTCTGCTCTCCTGTCATTGTTCTTTGAGAGGTTATGGGATGTCTTTGTTATTTTTTCAGGCTCACACTGGTTTACAAAGAATACCTAGGTAGATATCAGTGGTACCCAAATTCTTTTCTACTTAATCAGATTGCTTTTAAATATCATTAGTCTGCACTTGCAGTGCCTCTTTTCTCTGTTCACATATTTGTCACTTGCTAAATTATGGTAACATGAATTGGGGAGGAATCTGAAAGATGTAAAGAAATTAGACTTACATATATGATAACTTTTCATACAGAATGGCTCAAATTCTTTTGGATGTTTACCAATTTTGTTCATTCTGTCTGATCTAAAGGGGTTTAGCTGAAACTTGACTCAGTGCAATATATTCTTAAACTATTTGGCATATTTCAAGACTTTACAGTAATTGGATGAGTCATTATCATACTGGGATGTTTTTCATGTGCATAAGACCTAAGACCCAGGGTCCCTTTTTTTTTTTTAATGAAAAGGTTGAGGCTTCATCACTTGGACAACATGAGAAATATCGGGTTTGTTGAACCCAGTCCCATCATACAGACTAGGATAATAGACTATTGATGCTCAGCAACCTGCACGTTATAGTCTTGCCATTTAACTTATGTGCCTTTAGAATCTCGAATGTCACTACAGCCTTAACTATAGCCCATAGTACACCAGACAAAGTTTGAGCCCTGGAAAAGCTTGTATGCAACATGGACAAGAAGCAATAATATTTTCTGAAACGAAAGCCAGTGGCCTATGATACTGTGAAATCTGTGACACTTGCTATCCAACAGCCACATGTGCCCTGCTTAGCTCTAGATTAGAAAATAAAGAATGGGATTCAGCCCAGTGGCAGTCATGAACACAGGTGCACTATTTGGTAAAATGAGACCAATTCTATTAAAAACAAATGAAGCTAAAGTCAAGAGAGTTTAATAAAAATGTAAATCCCCATACAACTGGCACCATGTTTTCTGTCTCTTAATGAACACCTGTCATCTGGGGAATGATGCCCAGACCTTTGAGCATGGGTCAGACAAGCAAAAAGGCCCACATCCAAGGGATCTGTTAAACATCTTAAAATGAACAATCATCTAACAAGTAAAAATTCACACCATTGATGCAAATATAACAGTGTCATCTTTCCATGAGAATGGATATGCAAATCATAGAACAGAGCTGCAGAACTTACCCTACTACCTTGGGCCAGGCTCCCTGAGACAGCTTTTAAGATGAAGAGTGTGTGCCCTCTGTCTGGGGGTGGGCTTGGAAATCAAGTCCCTTCTGAACGAAAGTGAATAGATCAGGGTGGGCAGAAGGGTAATTTGAATTGAGCTGTGTGTACACCTGAAGACTCAGCCAATTTCACAGAGAGCTTTGGAGTGAAGGCTTATATATATATTAGCACTGAAGTGCTAATGTTATGAAAGGAAATGATTAGAAGTAATATATGTGTGTGCATGTGTGTGTGTGTGTGTGTGTGTGTGTGTGTGTATTATGTGTATTCCATGTTGGGTAAAGGATCAAAGTTTTTGTGTCTTTTATCCTTATCCAACTGTCTAGTTATTGTGTTAGGCAATTCCCTTTGCCTCAAGTTAGTTGCAAAGAAGGACTGAGGGGTGAGCAGAGAGCAGCCAACAACCCCCAAAAGTGGATTAATAAGCACCTCAACCATGGAGGAAGTGGGTTCCGGCTGCCGCGCCGAATATCTGATCTGAGAGGCCAAATGTCATATAAGTCAGAGCCACAGAAGGCTCTGATCTTTCCACTGCCTGCTGAATGCCCCTGACAGTCCACTGAAGTGCTAATGTTAAGGAAGGAAATGATTAGAAGTAATTTGCTGAGGGACCAGGGTTGCATTTTCAGCTGTCAGCAATTAATGAAGCAAGAATGTCATCGACAGGTGGATCAACGTTGGGGCAGAAGGGAGGGAGGAGAAGATGTGTTAAAAAAATGCAATTGCTTTAATTGAGGCTCATGATATGAAGACAGAGTTTGTGGCAGCCTCAGACTGCCAAGAAGGAGAAAGAAAAGAAGTTGTTTTTCTTTTTCCATTCTTTCTTTGCTTCCCTCCCCTGAAAGGGATTAGGGCATGAGAGATGTTGCGTTAAGGAATCTCACTTGAGAAGTCCAGAATCAAAGCTACATTCAAGTAGACTAAGCAGCCTTCGCTGGAGGACCCTCTGCCTTTATGTGAGCCCTCACAATAAACATGGTTTTTCTTTCCTCTAAATTTAAATATCAACCGACTAAGGTAGAGTACACGTACTAACTGTATGAAGGAAAGGACAGAGGCTGCCCCTGGTAGGACCAGCAGGTCTGTATTGATTGATTGGTTGGTTGGTTGATTGATTGATTGATTGATTGACTGACTGCCTATTGAAATATGTTTCTGCATAGAACGGACTCAGATCACAGTGTTTCGCAGGGTCTAAAGTACCCTATGGCCTTCATCTCTGAAGGCAAGGATGCTTCTCCACCGGGTGGTACTGTTCCAAAAGATACCTTGAAGCTCACTAAACATTAGATATTGCAAACACGGGAAAGGCATGGTACTGTTAGGAAACATAGAAATGTACTGATCTGATGACTGTACAGTTTGCTTTCGACTGGAATCATCTTTCTTCTTCGCTTTTTTCTCTTTCCTTCCTCCCCTGTTTTTCCTTCTTTGCTCCCCTTCTTCCTCCCCCTCTTTCTTCTCCTACACCTCTCCCTCTCCCTCCCCCTCCCTCTTTCTTTCTCTCTTTTCCTCACTGGTCTTGGAGGGCCTGCTAGCAGTTCAGTATCACACAGCACCACAATGAAAGATGTGGCCCAGCTAGAGTAGCATCCAGGTAGGTTTCTTTTCTAAAGGAAATCATTTCACTATAGACTGTTCATCCAGCTGCTTGCCCAGGCTTGTTTCTATTTCAGTGATGATCTGATTCCTATCCTTCCTTCCGTCCCTTCTTCCACGTCCCTGTATTCTATGTGGCCAGAATCTTTTCAAATGCAGTAACACACATATTTGCCTAAAAGACTCTCCAAGTGTTTGTTGTTATTAATCAGGCAGCACCCTTGAGAAAAAGAGAATTGAGAAACAGTCTTGCTTGGTTAGAATTCAGTCTATTTTATCAACTGTGGGGTTTTTTAAAAACGTGTTATCTCTTTTTATTCCAAAACCACTTATTTAGTTTGTGATATACCTCTAGGTCCCTCCACTGGGATACTTTCTCACTACTCCCTTGACCCTCTTCCTGGTCCCCCATCCCATCGTCCACAGGGTTGCCACTTATAAGTGAAGCCCTGTGCAAAATCCTGCAGTGCTTTTATCTCCACAAAACAGGTGTCCATGTTGTACAGCAAAATACAAAATGTCCTTCAGAATCCATCTCTAGTCACATGTCCACTTCATCTTTGTTCTCTTTATCCTGCTCCCTACTCAAACCTCTCCTGGTTTTGTGTGTTTGAGTTTTGTTTATGTTTGCCTGCTTGTTTCAAAAATTCGAGTCTATTTTCTTACATGTTCATCCTACTCATGGTGATTTGTAGCTCAGTGATTTTGTGCATATGGTTCTCGCTGTCTGGGGCAAACTTTTGGGAGGACAGTGCCACTGTAAGCAATATCTTCATCCCAACTTCAGAAACTTCCTTTTGCTGCAGATGAGCAGCAGAAGTGGCTCTCAAGGTTTCCCTAGGGCTGGGTAAAGTACTCTAGATTCTCGCAATAATCCAGACACGTGCTTTCTAGACCCAAGCTCCATCTGAAAGCTCATTGCACATCCAGTTTTAAATGCCAAGACTTGAGTCATATTTTCTGCTGCAGCATCTAACCTGGTCATGTTAGATGGATACATCATGTTGTCATGTCCCTCAGACACATACAGGACAATACAAAAAGACCAAAGATGGAAAAGAATGTGACAGAAACTCAGTCTCATATATGGAGTGGCTGCTAAGCCACAGAGAACCCCAGAATAAGCAACCTCCACTGATTCCTACAGAGGTATGAGGATGATTACCATTATTGGAAGCCATCAGAAATGAGAGACCCCCTTGGGCCAGAATGAGACCCTTTACTTAAGTCCACCAAATGCAGCCTATGAGATTCCAAGAATGTTATTTGATCTTTTGATAACCATATTTTCCTCATGTGAAATGAAGTTTAGATTCAAAAGTTCTAAAAATTTGGGGTTTTTGGCTAAAAATCTATCAGAATCAAGTGACCATTGGTACCCTAGTGTCCTTGGATAACATGTTAGCATGTTCATGTACATTTCCAGCTGTACCATACCTTCTCACGGAAGTGCCAGTATGGTTTTATGTTTTGGTTTTCGGAATATTGTCTTGCACTTACAGATCTCTTGCATCTGCTTGGGAAAACTCTTGAGTGCAAGACACTGAAGCACTCTCTCTTGGTCCTGTTGCACCTTGGCTGTAGAACTCTTCCATAGCACTTCCCTTTGGCTATCCTTAGAGACTGTCCTTACTGCTTTCTCTAAGAGTTTTCTTTTTAAAATCATTTGCACGGGACACCTTGGCTCAGGACATGCTTATTATTTGTGCTCAGAGGAAGATCTAACCTATCTACTGTTCTACCTAGTCTCTTGAAGGTTGTTGATTAAAGTTCCCTTTGGCTTTGTAAGATCTTTACAGCTAAATAGATGAAGGATCTGCCTTGGCAATTATATGGTGATCTATTTAAATAAACGTATAAAATAGCATTTACTTATGTATGGATTCTATTTCACAATTGTCTCCTTCCTTAAGAATGCTTGTGCAATTTTTGTTATGCATGCTAGGGAATTGTCTTGATAAGTGTTCTGTTCCTGTGAAGAGGTGCCATGAACAGGGCAACTCTTATAAAAGAAAGCATTTAACTCTAGTTGACTTATGTTCAGAGGTTTAGCCCCTTATCATTGTGATGGGAAGCATGGCAGGAAGCAATGCATCATGTAAGCAGACATGATGCTAGAGACATAGGCAAATGTTCTACATCCAGATCAGAGGAATGCCCTACATCCCAGAGCAAAAAAAAATAAATAAATAAAATAAAATAAAATAAACATATAGATGCAGGCATACGAAAGTTGAATATTTATCTATCTATATGCACAAATGGGCAAGATAATAAAGAGGGGTGCCATGGAGCCCCAAAACAGGAGCCTGGTACTCTGTCTCCCTGATCCCCCAGCAGGATACTCTAGAAGCACAGTTTTCCACAACTTGATGTCTGTCACAGGCTCAGCCTGTTGCAGTTTCTTCCCTGATGTTTGCTGTGAGTCATGTACAAGACATTTAAACAGGGGTTTGAAATACACAGAAAGACATTTCCCGCCTGCTTTCATGCTGTGATTTTCTCTGCACGATGCATTCTGGCTTCTTTTGTGAATCTTCACGTTCTGATTCTACCAGCAGCTGAGAAATGCAGCACCTTTATGCCACCCACAAAGGAGAGATTTTATGGTTTTATAGAATCTGTTGTGGCTAGAAAGCTTGTGGGCGTGCGTGTATGTGTTATGTGTGATGAAACAGTTTAACTGACATTGTACTTACAATATAAGCTACACTCATCGCCAGGTATGGGACTGCTCTATTCACTAATTTAGGAAGTTCAAAGATAAATCACACAGCAATTTAATATACATCTATTAAAAATGCATCAAATTATATATAATTCAATAAATACTTGATATATCATATACATATTTAATAAAGTTATATATACTATATTTATATGTAGACAGATAAGTATACAACTTTCACATAGCTGTGTCTATATGTATATTTTTCTTTGCTCTAGGTATTAAAAATCAGAGACAGCAATTATGAAGCAAATGATACTGCAGTGTTTCCCAGTTATAGATAAGATGGCCTGCATTCCAATAATCAAAGATAAAACCCCTTTATGCTTGCAGTGAGCTCAGTATTTTTCAGAGGAAGTCAAAACCAAATCTTTGTCTTGCTGCTTCTCAGCTCCAAGTCTCTGGAGAGCCTGTCTACCAGATATCCTTTGTAGGTTTAACATAAAGAAATATAAATATCCAGCAGAAGTTAAAAGTTTCTAAAGCCTTATATGTCCGAGAGCTACATGAATGTAAAAGTACCAAATTGTGGGTTTTTAAAATATTTTCTGGGTGTGTCTTATTTCTCTTAAAATGGGTTATAAGCTTATGAACCACTGACTGATGCATGGGCATTACATTATTGTAGCTAACACATCTTCCTAACAATGATAGCCATGGATCCATACATGAGCATCACTGGGCCTGCTTTCTGGGTTCTCTCGGTTACTTGTATAAACCCAGGCTGCTTCGGGAATAATGCATGGCTTTTTCCTTAGGTGAGAATGTAGACGGTAGGAATTGCACAACCCAAGTATTGAGTACTGCAAAGTTCACTGTGCTTTAGTGTAATAAGCTGTGTGTTTGCTGCCGAAAGCAAACCTTTAAAAATGTTACACGGGCACTGTCCTAACAGAGGAGTAGGGTCATTTGAAAGAGAGAACATGGTTTTAGACTTTGCCCTTTCTGAAGCTTACAGTCTGGGGCACAGAATAAAATTAACAGGAGGAAACAGTTTGGTACAATAAATAAGAGCCTGTGGATTGGAATGAGGTGGCACTGGAGATGAATTCTGGTTGAGCCTGTTCTAAGTGTTTCTTTGTATATGCCACTTACTTCTTATACTTTGGTTTTGTCACATTTGCTTTAGAAATGTTAACATCTACCGGATAGTGCTGCTACAAAGTTTTCTACAAATGTTAAAGACAATGTGTCTAAGTGGTGCCTCTCATAAATAATCCCTGCTCTTTCTTGGTGGTTATCTATTTCCTAGCATTATCAATGCAAAGTAAATGGTGAGTCTCCTCCTACCTCAGCATACTACCAGATGAGAATCATTGTTGGTATGTTCGCATGTCTTTCCTGATAAATTGTACACCGCCTGATGTATTTATAAAAAGATAAAGAGATAAAATATATGGTCTATGGGTGGGGGGGGGAGGTATGGGGGATGGGAGTGCTTCAGTGGGCCCATTCTGAGGCATCCCGTAGTGTTTGGTTTGGGGTGAGTGTGTGTGTGTGTATACTAAGTGTATATGTATGAGTGTGTGATATTTACATTGGCTGTCCCGACAGATTGAGAATCCCATCTTTCAGTGTTTTTATTTTATATGTTGCTATTATGTGTGAGAGTATATTTTTGAATGTATATACATGAGCGTGTGTTTCTCTCTCTCTCTCTCTCTCTCTCTCTCTCTCTCTCTGTGTGTGTGTGTGTGTGTGTGTGTGTGTGCCTCAGAGGACACCCTTTGGGAGTCACTTCTCTCCTTCTACTGTGGTATCCAGTGTTTGTCAACTTTGGTTGTCCGGTTTTTGCAACCAGTACCTTTACACTCTGAGACATCTTACCGACACCTTCGTGTTTTTAGAACATTGCTGTGCAGGTTTTATGAATCTCTTTAGCTCTAAAAATTAACCCAAGTCCAACTCATAACATTAGTCTTAATATATAATAGCTAAAATTTTAAGTGTTTCAAAAAGAGCTACAAAATACAGATTCTGATTTCAAATGCCTGTTTTTATATTTGATACTTGTTTTTAAAAATCTAGCAAGCAGCATCACTGGTTAAAGTATTCACAAAGTGTTTACAGGACGGTAAATTAGGCACCATATGGCATGGCTTAGATGGCTCTAGTTCTTTATTTAGAGATGCATGGCCCCTTGGTAGTAGGTTGCTAAATCCATATGCTCTTCAGGAGAAAAACTTAATATATGGTGACCTTGCTATAGCCCTGAGTAACATAAGGAAATGAACGGAAGTGGAAGGAATGCTTAGTATAACCCAACAGTGCTGATCGACAAAAGCAGCTATGCTTTCAAACCAATCAGCAGTAAAACTGGTACTGAGTTAATCTTGTGATGGGTTCCAGGCTCCATAATGTCTTGATTAGCAGAAATTCTCCTTTAAGGAACCTCACAAGAGATTTCAAATAGCAGTAAAGGTCCTTTCTAGAAGCCTCACCTTTCAGAAGTTAGCAGACAGAGGGGATCTCTGTATTAGCATCTTGGCTAGCTTTTCTATTTCCTACTTCAAAGATCCCCAGGGAAATAAACAGCTGTCCAAATGAACTGCCAGGAAATAGCCCTTGATGATTGGGAGATCTTGTGAAAGCATCAGAACACACCATGTGGATTGAGACTATAAACATAAGAATATGTCTTTAGCCAAAGCCAAGTTTAAAATGCCCTGTAAATCAGCACAGGAGATGGATGTGCCATTTAAGTCTGTTTCCTCTTCCAAATACAGGATCTATGTCTTGCCAGCCTGAATGTCCTTAACCTATTTGTTACTATTATAAGTCTTTCTTTTTCCTTTTTCCTATTCTCGCTTCTTTTTTTCCAAGTCCTTGCATGAGATCAGGGGTAAGGCTGGAAAAAACATGTGGTAAGAACACACACCTTAGACATCTCTGGAATGATTTTTCTGTTCCTGTGCAATTGCCACATAAACAAAGGAAAGTAAGCATGACGGTACAAATGCTGATGAAAGCATCTTATATTCTCAGGGAGTGCAGAGCTCTTGGATGCTCTAAGCCTTGAGTGATGTGTGTTTACATCACCCCGTTGTTCCTAACAGCATTAGAGCTGAGAAGTACAAGAGTCTTAGGGAATCAAGTTCAGTTTGCTTTAGTTAGGAGACACAAAGCTAAACTAAGAGATTGTTTAAGGTCTGTGCATAGGAGCTTGTGAATACACATTCCAAAAGAATAGCTTCCTCCACAGCTCATTGTAATAATGTTTCTACTAATTCAGATGTTGAATCTCTCATCTGTCTATTTGTTGTTTTGTGGGGAAATATTCTTTTTGCCATCACCTTGGTTACTCAAAGATAATATGGCTTGTGTTGTTGTTCTTGTTGCTGTTGTTGTTGGTGGTGAGTTTTGTTTGTTTGTTTGTTTGTTTTACTTTGTTTTCTCCATAGCAAGAACTAGAAGGTTGGCTGTAAGGGTAGCTACAACTCTGAGTTACTTTTCACAGAAGTGGCTATTTTTAATGTGTTACCCAGATTCAATTGAAAGAAACAGCATCATTGTTGGAAGACCATATAAAATCTGCTTTGCTCATTTTCACTTTTATTCTTTCCTCTCTCATCCTGTTATTTTACTGGTTCTGAAGCTAAGACTTTTCTTTCCCCGTCTTCCCTGTTACGCCTGTCAAGAGATCATTCATTATAAGCAAGCAGAGGATGCTTATGCTTCGGACCTTCCCTGAGATCAGTGGCAGCCTGAAAGGTCTAATACCTGCACCACACTTTACATGAGGTTGAGTACTTCTGGCATTTCTCCCAGTAGGGAGAGAGATGAGCAGGTGAGGCCACATCTGTGACTTGCTGCCATGGGCTGGCTTTGTGTGCATAATTTCCACTTCAAAGAGTTCGCAGGCTGGTGAGAGTTCATGCAGCTTGTGCTTGTCAGCTAGTCAAAGCTGTTTTTGATACAACTAAGGTAAATGGCAAATGAGAGATCTTTTGGGATGGTACAGCAGTTGACGCCCTCAGAGTTTATGGATGCGACTTTCTCAGTACACCAATGAGGAAATTATGAAATGCTTGTGATTAACTTCTTCATTCCACAATATCAACTTATTTCCCGGTTTGTGCAGAAGGGGGAGAGGGACCAGGCTCTGATGTAGGGGTGGGTGATGTGGGTGGGGGTAGGAGAACTGTGCCTTCCTTTTCCCTCCTTCTGGATCTTACAACTGTTAATATGGACCTAATGGTCTGGCCTAAGGTGGAGCCAGGGTGTTTGTTTATTGATTTTGAAACAAGGTCTCTGGTAACTCAGTAATGTCCTTGAGGATGACTGTGCCCTTGTAATCCTCCTGCCACTGTCTTTCAAATGTTAGGATTATAGGTATGTTCCATAGTACCCACCCAATGTGTACTGTGCTGAGACTCAAAGTCAAGGCTTTATACATGTCAGACAATTACCCTACTAATTAGGCATTTATTGAAAACAATAGTAGTGGATGCTCAAACAATGTTGGATTTAATTCTATAACGTGAATAGGAGTGGGTATCAATGTGAGGTCAGGGTTATTAACCAAGACAAAACTAAAACACTAATCTAGTCTACAAGTCTTTCTCTTTACCCCAGTAGGCTCATTTTCCAAAAAGAAAGGTGTAATTATTTAAAATGGCTCAATAGGGAAAGATTTCCTCATAAAGTCCTGAATGAGACTCTATCAGGGCAAAAAAAAAAAAAAATTCATAAGAAAATCCTAGCTATTTTCAAATCTCAACATTGACTACTTTCCAGGGAGAGGTAAGCAACTGATTAACTACCTTCAATTCACCCTAATTTATCTGATTTACCACAAGCAACTTTTTCCCCAAGAAATCTCCCCCACTGACCTTTGACAAGTGAAACGATGAACATTAATGGAAGTAGAGTTTTCACGTAACAGTCGACTTGCTAACCCCATTGTCCAGCTGCCAGGGTGTCAGGTAGAAGGAAGAACAGAGAAAACTAGCAATGCTGTACTGAGGAAGAATAGACACAACTCACTGAGGGAAAGGGTAAAAATAAGTCCCCTGTATTACTGAAGCATGTGAGTGCCATGAAATGGTGAACCCTGGAGTCCCCTGTATTACTGAAGCATGTGAGTGCCATGAAATGGTGGACCCTGGATCAATACGTTACATTATAGCAGAAACAAGAAAGAAAAGAATTTTCAGGGTGTATTTGTCTAGCTCCTCTGAAAATTACCCATGTGACCTGTTAGGCTGAGGGTGTTGATGCCACTGAGTTTGACTCTTTCACTGCACCACCTGGAGAGAATTCTCTAGGGAAAGGTAGTACCGACTTCTCTTTTTCTTGCCCTTTTTTCCTCCATTTCCTTTCTGCTCATTTTCTCTCTTCTTCTCTTTCTTCCTTCCTCCTTCCCTTCCTTCCTTTCCTTTCATCTCCCTCTTCAGGAATCTGACTGTTACCCAAGCTATCTCAGCCTTCTTAGTAACAGGCTTTACCAACCTTCACCATACTCCTGGCTTATCTCTTCTCCTTTAAGTGACTCAATTTAACTCTCTAGTTGATGGAGAAAATGTCGACAATAGCTTCTCTGGCCACTCTCACCACAGAGTAATAGTCATACTACAGCAATGGACTTGTAGCTCTCCTTTCCTTAGATGAGTTAATCAAGGCAGAAAAGCTAGGAAAGGGCCGCTATCATCTTTTCAACTTTAAAAATATATCAAATGAAGATGTGCCTCTGATGCAGCTTGTGAATACAAGCGTTAGATTATCTGTGTCAGCTGAAATAGGAGCCAAAACAAATGAATGGGTCAGAAGAGTGACAGCTGCGAGAAGTAGCCATCAGGATGTCACCTGGCCATGATTTTGAAAACAGTTGTTCTTAAAGATCTACTTTTCTCCAAAATGTTATTGAATAGCTTCTACGATCTGAGAATTGTGTGAATAGCTGGTATAGCTGGGAGGTTAACACCGCCATCATGAATGTAATTCTAGAAGCCGGCAGAAGAGATGTGGTAATATTGGTGGAGGTTAAAGGGTGGGGGTTGAGTACAAGGACGAACAGAAGTTTTACCTGTAGTGGTGTGGCCAAGGGAGGCCCCTCGACAGGTCACCCAGGACTTGAAAGAACAAAGTTAGGAAAGGTGCGTGACACTAGGTAAAGCAAGGAGAGGCTTGTAAGGGCAAGCCCATGGAGAGCCTTTGGTCCATTTTAAAGATTTTGGTTTTATTCTAAGGCAATGGGTAAGCATGAGAGTAGTGAGGTTGGTGGCCAATATGATAGAGGCCAAGCCAGCCTCAGCTTCTACTTTTAATGATGTACTTCTATCAAAGTTCATTGCTGGCTTCATAATATTAAATGAAAGTTGGATATGTGCTCTGTATTGTTCCAGGAATTAAAAGATGAGTTAGGTGGGTTTCTTTACTGAAGTTACAGTCCAACTAACAGTGGCAAAACGAACAGAATAAAGACCATGACAAATTTGCATGATACAAAGTAAGAAGGTAGAGCATTAGAAATGGAACCATCAGGACTCATAAATTCTTTTCAGCATGCGGCTGTATTGTTAACTCCTGATGATTAAGAAATCCGACCTTCTTTTGGTTCCTTTCTTTTCCATCTATCGATCATCATTCTGTTAACTTCACATAGTATATAGCTTTTTAAAAAATAAAACCTCATCTCAATAAAACTCTTTATTTCATTAAGCAGAAACAAACTTAACCATTAGAAAACACACACATTATTATGTGTGTGTGAGTATGCTCTCTCTCTCTCTCTCTCTTTGTCTGTGTGTGTGTGTGTGTGTGTGTATGTGTGTGTGTGTGTGTGCGCGTGCGCAGGAAGAGGACAACACTCTGGAGTCTATTTTGCCCTTCCACCCTTATGTGAGCTCAGGGACCAAATTTAGGTCAGTACGTTTGAGCATCAAGTACATGGACACTGGGCCATCTTGCTGATTCCATATTTAATTTGTTGCTTTGTTTCTGGAGAGTGAGTCCCTAAATGTTCCCATAGCTTATTTACTCATTCTCTTTTATTATTTCTGTTCTTCCTATTAAAGAAAGTTGTGAAATAAAAAAATAAAGATAGGTGTGAAAACTAACTCAGCCACATTCTGTATAGGCAGCAGAAAGACTTTTTTTTTTTTGTAATTCTTACTAGATGTACATTAATCCTCCCTCTTTCCATTCCTCCAAAATACCAGGGAAATATATTTTATCCTTTAAAAATACTTCACAGTAAATTCTTAGGTCCAAACCAGGATTTTACGTCTTATTAGGACGATGTAGGATATTAAAAGGAAGAGAGTTTTGAAGGTTATTTTCCTTCATTGTGTTGTGGTTAAGATGCTTGACAGATGGTCTATACTACACACAGAGTTCTTTCACTGTACAGAATTAACTGTGCAGAAGACCTCTAGAACCTACTCATCCTCCATTACTGACATTTGACTACTGTGTATTAGTTACTGAGGGTCTATTTGATGAAAGATTTCTTAAGCTACAACCTCCCATACCTAACACTGAAACCCTTGGTGCTATTGTTATATCGACGTGAAATTCCATTAATAAAAAGCATATTAGACATTGTGTGCAACAGATGGAGAGAAGAAGCCAATTCCCCAGCCCATAGAAGAACCAGATTTAATTGTTGCATCCCCACCATCACTCCACTGTTTTAAGTACAGTAATAAAGGAGGTATGGTTGTCTGTTACTGCAAGGGTCAGAAGCATATGTTTAATGGATGATTTTATTAATGGGATTTCCTAGATGACAGACTCTCTCCCAAAAACTATCTTTAAAGATAAAGTCCACAAAGTTATTTCTGCCAGGTGTGTTAAAGTAAGTACAGTAGTGAAAACGACTTTATAGAATATTAACACTTTACTAAATGCCTGTTAATGTTTTTCACTAGTGGTTAAAGCAACTTGTCAAATAGGAAAACTGATTTAAATAAGTGAGATTAGAAAATTAATTTAGATGAACAAGTGTTTTCTTTTAATTCAAAATCATATATATATATGTATATATATATACATATATATATATATATATATATACTTTAATACATACACATATTCTTTTATTAGAGTGGACCTATAGACACCTATGAACAATGAATATCTAACATATGTAGGAACATGTCTGGTATGAAATTTACTCTTTTTTGGAGAATCATTCTGTCATTGAATAGCTCTAGCAAAATGCTTTTGCACATTTGACTGCCAATCTTAAGCACAGAAATGTTCAGTCATTGGTTTTGGTTTCCAGTGCTTTTGCACAATTTCTCTTCCACTTCTTATATGTGTCCAAAGATGATCACCATGGACTTCCAAGTTCATGATTACTGAGTTTCTTCATTCATTCCTTATATGTTTGTTTCTTTTCCCCACCCTGTTTACTTCCCTCTCACATGTAATATTTAATATCTACTTCTATGTTATTAATAGAGACATGTGGAAAGCTAATTCACCATCTCAGAAGACAGGCAGAAAAAGAACTATCTCAATGAAGTAATTCCCGTGAGACTGCGTAGTCTTGTCTCTATCCTGAAGACAATCTTTTTCATTCTTCTTTCCTTGCACTCTCCATTTTGGACACTCTGGTTTTGTTGTTACTCCCAAGCATGCCAAGAACTCGGAGAGTTACTCTTTTGACAGTATTCTCTCTAATGAGAGAGAGTCCCCCCTTTTTTCCAGAAGTGCACAGTTTAATTTCTTGGCACTCAGGTGTGATTGTGATATTGCTTACACCATGACTCTCTTGTTCTCATCACGCCTATTAGCACTTAAAATTTCTAGATATAATCTTGATTTGGCATTTCCTGGCATTCCTATTAAATACTATCTCTATTAATAATAAGATTATGCTATATTGTCTGATCTCTCACTAGCACTCAGAAAAGTACCTTATAATTAGTAGGAACTTAATATTTTTTTAAATGAAAGTATCAACTAATTTACTATAGATAATCAGGTTATTACAGGCACAGGATACAGAATAATGTTTTCTACAGTCCATCCAGTTCAGAACTGTTTTTAACAGTAAATTCAAATAACATTTGAGTTTTCAGACATTCAAGAACAAAATCTGTATGTGTCAAGTGCATATGTATACATCTGAAGATACATCACTACATATATATATATATATATATATATATATATATATATTCATACTCACAAAGGTATGGATATGTATGTGTGTATGTATACCTTCAGCCAAATGGGGAGACATGCGATTTGAAGAATGGCATGAGAGCTGTTTAGCTTCCAGTAACTGGAAATGACAAAATTGCAAGCAGAGAAAGAAAATGAGCCAGCAAGACACTCACCATGCACCGGTTTCCAAGGATACAGTTGTTCTTGAACAACTATAGCCAGTATATCAAAATAAGAGTTATAATGTAGAGTAAAAGAGTTGCTGGTGAGACTATAAATTCTCTTCCAGAACAAATGATAACTGAGGCCAGGAGCTCAGTTTTGTCCTGGGGGCGGGAGGGGCACAAATTCTCTGAAAGTGCCTTTTACGAGGAATCATTCAGCATTCATCATAGCCAGCTCCTACACCATTCATGAATGTCGTAAGAGTCTAAAGAATCAGCACTTCATAGTGAAGATGATTAAATGGCCATTGCATTGTCTTTGCTGCTGTAGTGTTTCTAACAAAGTTTTATCCAAGTTGTAGCAGAGCCCTCCCAATCCCCTCCTCCACTTCCTAACCTCCTCCTCCACTTCCTAACTTCCTCCTCCCCCTCCTCCCCCTCCTCCTCTCCCTCTTCCCCTTCCTCCTTTTCCTACAGAGGAAGCACTCTTCCTTGTTAGCCCCATATTTATGGAGACAAGACAGATCAGTAGACTGTCACTTCCATTTGTGTATTCCTGTGTAGTGAAAACTGTAGACTTTGAAAAAAACAAAAGGCACAATACCAAAATACATCCTTTTCCACGATATACAAAAAGTCTTTGTTCAGCTGAGCTGTTTTAACAATTAATATACAAATAGGTAAGGACTTTACATTATTCTGCTTTCACTTCCTGTGGACTAAGATCAATGAATAAGGATAGGAGTTCTTTATTTGTTGTCCCATGTATTCTAGTGTAAAGATTTGAATAATTCTGTGCTTAGGAAAGTATGCTCCAAATAAATAAACACAGAAAATATACTGGGCTGGCTGAGATATGTCATCCTCCTTCTGTTCTTGTCATACACCAAATTCTTACCATATACCCAAATTCTCATCCATCTGCTCCTTCCCCTTATCTTTCCCTTTCTTTCTCTCCTCTCTCTATCTCTTTCTCTCCATATTTTCTATTCACCTTTCTCAACGAAACTGCTCCATAGTGATTTTTGACACCCAAGTGGTATTATTAAGGAGCAAATTAGGGCTGAATTAAACATTACTAACTCACACATATATGGAATGTAAAGCAGTTCTAGGCACAGAAATATATATATTAGAGGTTACCATAGGCTCAAGGTTAAGGAAGGAGAAAGCGAAGATCATATAACAAAACACACAAAGTTTCCAGTAGATAAGAGGAATGCCTTGGCATTTGTTAAGCTGAACAGTGAACAATAGTATATTGTCCATTATACCGCTGCTTCTTAGTCTAAAAGGGAATGGTTTAAAGAATATTTTGTTAATATAAACACTTTATAAGGTGTATGTATATATTTATATATTAGCATCATATGTTATAACAATAAAACTTGTAAATTGGTCATTGAATAATATTTTTAAAGTTAAAGAAAATCAATGAAATTTCATTGAGCATCTCTTCTTGAGGTACGTTAAGAATTTGGATTTCCAATTGCTATTACCTATATTCAAGGCATAACAGTTATAATTCGATTCTGATAGTCATCAATTGTGACCTTGGACAGATCCTGCAACTGCACAAGGCCTCTGTATTTGTATGTATAACTAAAGACAAAATGATGGCTTCATTGATTCTCTTTCCATTGTATCATACATGATTTGATGTGCCTTGCACAGGTCCTGAGCAGTATGAGACACCCAAAAAGGTGCACGACAAATCTATATACATGTGCTTTAACTAGGTCAGAAACATTGTCTGTGGCTGCTAATGACATGTGTGCTTTTGTAAATTAGCGGCATCGGGTGGTGCGCTCCATAATTTAAAATCACAAGGAGACTAACTCTGGAGAAAATAAGTTTGAGTGTAGCCTGGATAACTTACTGAGAATGTATCTGAAAGTAAAAGTGAAGCTTGGAGTGGACTTTAGAGGCAAAATTCTTGCCTAGCATGCTGAATGCTCAATATCAACTATTTCAAAAACAATTAAATGAATAAGGTATACTCTATGACTGGCTTTGCCCCTGCTATAGACCATGTGTCTTTGCGAACCAGTGTTGTCTTGTGGACTTTCTTAAAAGGTTAGGACTTTAGGAGGAATGCTTGCTTTAAGTAAAAGTGTGGTCATATATTGAAGGATGGAGGTTTTTTTTCCCTTTTTGAAAAATTGGATATTTACTTTATTTACATTTCAAATGATTTCCCCTTTCCAGGACTCCCTTTTGGAAACCTCCTATCCCATCCCCCCTCCACCTGCCTCTATGAGGGTAATCCCCCACCCACCCACCCACTCCCCTCTTCCCTCCCTAGCATTCCCCTATACTGGGGCATCTGACACCCTCAGGCCCAAGGGTCTCTCCTCCCACTGATGTCCAGCAAGGCCCTCCTTTTGGCCAGCACCATGAGTCCCTCCATGTATATTCTTTGGTTGGTGGTCCAATCTCCGAGAGCATTGGGGGTCAGGCCAGTTGACACTGTTGCTCCCTCCATGCGGCTGCAAACTCCCTCAGCTCCTTCAGTCCCTTCTTCACCTCCTCCATCTGGGACCCCACACTTAGTTCAATGGTTGGCTTCGAGCATCCTCCTCTGTATCTGTCAGACTCTGCCTAAGCCTCTCAGGAGACAGCTTATCATGCTTCCATCAGCAAGCACTAAAGGATGGAGTTTAGCAAGTAACTTATAGAAGGTAGATCATCACTAAGAATGACAAGAGCACTGACCTCCCAAAAAACGAGTTCACTTTATGCAAAAAGTCACACCAGCCACATGTTCAGGTCACTAGTGTCTCTAGTGCTGGTAGATTCTTAGAGCTTAGACTTGGACCCACAAGCAAGATCTTCACTTGTCACTCAAGCTTTCCCAGGAAGTGAGATGGCCTGCCTCAGTGCCAGCCAGGGCACTTTATCTTCAGCAGTGCCTGCTTTAACCTTGCTACTGTTTTAAGTGAAATTAGAAGGAACCAAGTAGACCTCTGCTCTACTTAATACACATCATGGTGGCCTGAGTTCCAGGAATTGGGGACAGTGGGGGATAGAATAAATCCTCAAGAGTCGTGTGTATGTGCTTCTGGTAAGCAGACTCGGTGTTCATTCAGAGGCTTAAGCTCCGATGTCATAGCCTTGGAGAATCTTCCAGTGTCCAATAAAACCTGCCACCTATGTTGCACAATGTGAAGCAAAAGCTGAGGCAGCGAGATAAGGGCAGGCAGGATGTGTGGCTGAATAAAGAACTTTCAATTTCTTTCCTCACTGGATGGACAAGTATCATATCATTTTAAAAAAAGCACCCACATCAAAAAAAAAAAAAAACAAAAAAAAAACAAAACCTACAATCTAAGCACTAGCTGTGTCAGAGTCTTTTCACAGGACTGACTCAATCAGAAGGTCTATCTAACAGAGAGAAGCACTGTATTAATTTAAATATGGCAGGTGCCATCTAAGTTTATTGCAAGAGCTAAAGACCAATTATCTTGTATTTTTCCATAAAATTGCCTTTTCTAAAAAGAGACCGGTGTGTCTGAATATATCCATCATAACAAATCTTCAAGCTTTGATGGAAGTGACTGCTGTTTATTTGTACCATGTCATATCGTTACTGTTGAATCAATGCTAAAGTTATCACAGTAACACTAAGATGAGAGGCGGGAAATGAATGTTTATAGACTTGCAATGGGGCTCCATGAAGAGAAGCATACGGGCCAGATCAGGTGTGGAAAGTGCTCCCCTCCAAGGCCTGCTAGAATAGAGAAAAGTCTTTGAAAGTAAGGATGATGCACTTGCTAGTTATTTTTCTTGTCACAGCAACAAAACACTTGGTAGAGGCAACTTCAAGGAGGAAGGATATTGTTGGACTCCTAAGTTTTGATAGTGTACTTTCTCTTTTCTGTCTACTCTACAACAGACATTATATTTCTCAGCCCTATTTTCTACTGACCAAAGCGGTCATTTGCTACCCATTGGGGGAGGGGGCAAGTGGAGGAGAGGAGGAAGGAGAGGTTGAAGTCAGTGTGCTGTATGAGAAAAGAATAAATAATTAAGATAGCATCAAGAATTGATATTGGAAGGTAATGCCTTTTTAGAGCAGTTATGTTCAGAAAAATTTATTCTTAAATGTTGGGCATTTGCAGGTGTGCTTGTTTAAGGCTTTCTGTTAAGAACATGAAAGTGCTTTAAGGAGCATATCAGCATACCAAGTAAGGTGCAAGTAAACATCATCTTACCAGGATACGGGACAATGGGCAGCTCTTACCAGCTCCTTCTAGAACTGCCTTTGTTCTTCATATGCTACACATAAGAGATTATTCTGTGCTCCCAAAATACACTATACTGTGCCTTATCAACCTCTGATTATGATCTTAAAATGGAATATCCTTCCAGTACTAACAATCAGGTAGCTATGAATTCATCCTCCATTCTGAGTAAGTCTGCCTAGGTACAGTTTGTTTACTAATGAGAGAACATTCTGACTCCAGTCCATTACTAATTTCTAATTTCTCACCTTTCCTTATTCTACTAGTTGTTGTTATTGTCTTGAGATAAGGTTTCACTGGGTTCCCCTGGCTGGTTGGCTCTCACCCTGTAGATGATACTGGCCTGGAATTTGCAACAAGCTTCCTGATATGCCTTCCTACTGAGATTAGAACATGTTCTGAAGCTTCTGGCTCCCTTATTCTTCACTGTAAATTTTTTCTTGACAGCTCTTAATGTATCTCTCTTCCTTTATTAATTTCATACATGAGAAAACTCTGATCAGAATTCCTTTAAAGAATGACATAATTAATAAATTTCTATTGTCCCTGTCCTTTACTGTCATGTTACTCACATATGGAAATGTTTATGTCCTTTCAACTTAGAGATTACTTTGAGTAGATTTTCTTTGTGTCACAATTACATTTCTTCTTAAAGCTAAGTAGTGTTTTCCTGTATCTGTAGATCAAATCTTGTTTATTCATTCATCAGTAGATATCTGGGAGAGTGTGTGTGTGTGTGTGTGTGTGTGTGTGTTTTGGGGAACCACTGTACATTTTTCCACTGTGGCTACAGCATTGCAAATTCTCACCAATGATACAAAAGTATCCTCCACATCCTTGCCAGTACTTATAAAGAAATATTTCAATGTGGGCTTGACCAGCATTTCAATATTAATTAGTCACATGACATGACTTCTCATGCTTTTATTGGCCATCTCTTTACCTTGTTATTTTTTCATTCTTTGGCACTGCAAGGGATTGAACCCAGGGACTTCACATGATGAAGTTACCCCACTACTAGATAACATCTTCAAGCCTTTCCATTTTCTAAGTGGACTTTATGAGTTAGGTTTTGTATTTCTTTATATAATCTGGCTATTAACTGTCAATGTAAATCAAGTATCAAGAGCCATTCTTTCCACCTGTATGTTTAATTTTCCAATAAAAGACTGTATTTTTTTTTCCATTAAGTGGTCTTATTAATCTTGTGGAAATCATTGCATCAAATTTGAGAGGGTACAAAGCTATTGATTTGCATGTTTGTAACTTATATCAGTTTACCATTTGTTCTTACTTAATTTAAGAGGGTTTGAAGATTTGGCATATGTAGGTATTTATTCATGGATCCTTTAAAAACTAATCAAGTTCTTTTCCAATATTTGTAGCTCATTTTATTTTATTGCTTTACTCTTTTAAAAAGAGCACTCAAATGATGTCTGGTAATACTGTACTAATGAAAACTTCTGTTTCCTGATTTCATTGTCAAAGGCTATATGTACATTTTATTACTTGGTGTGATGTTAGTTGGTTTTGATAGTTACCAGCATATTTAAAACACTTTGCTTCATTCCTGTTTTAATTAAAGTTTGGAAAGGAATGTCTCTAGGATTTTGTTAAGCCCTAGATAAAATTATATTCTAATTCTTTAATTGGTTGAAATAATAAATTATGGTGAGTAGATACATTTAATGTTGTAATGCACTACTTCTTTTAGTCCTGAATTCACATTTTAATGCACCCTTGATTTTACTCTCAAAATCGTATGAATATTCGTAAGGGATATTGTCAAAGCTGTTTTGGTTTTGTTGTTGTATGTTTGCTGTATGTTAGCATGTGTGAACTAGGAATGGGGACCTTGACAAGGGATGAAGATATTTTAAGGTGGGGTTGGCAAGTGGTGTGCTGTGTGGTAGAACGCCTGGAACAAGTAAGCAGGGAAGGCCTGGTTAAAAGGAAGAGCAGGCAAAGAAGAACAGGGTGGAGGCAGGGAGGCAACAGAGTAGGGGATGAATAATAACTATTAAAATATCACATGGAGGCCCATGGCTTTTTATAATAATAACAATTAATTTCAGAAAGAGGAAAAATAATATATTGGAATTTTTTTTTTTTAGTATCTTAGTTCCCATGGGTGACTAAAATAAATTAGTCTAAACTATTAATCTGTTTAAGTAACAGAAATTTGAATGAATGTTATACATCTGGTACACAATAAGCCCCAAGTCAAGACATTGTATGAGTGCCAAGTGAGGGCCTGCGCACTCACAGATTTTCTCATCAGTCTTCATTGTCCATTGTAAACCCTAACTATAAAATTCATAAATATTTGTCAAAAGAACACCACTAGAGCACCAACTGTTCCAACATACATGAAATGCTGAAGCTATGGTGACACATACATATAAATTTGATCACTTAGTAAGTAGAGGCAGGAGAATTAAGAATTGAAGCAAGCCTGGGCTACATAGTGACTTCAAAGCTAGCCTGTGATATATGTGTTTCTGTCTTAACATAAAGCAAACAAAATCCAAACAGAAAACCTAATGAGCATTTGCTTTTCTTGGGTGTCAATCCTGAGCTGTTGACCTTGTCATTCCTTGTCAATCCATTTCACCAGCACACTTTGTTCCTCAATTTACCAGCTCCTGTGAAAATTATCAAGGTTCTTATCTTTCATTCCAAAATGTTTTAAAGACCTCAGTTAGGAACCTTGTACCTGATATATGTAGATTTTAGCATTTTAAGGCTGATTATTTCATTTGAATCCCAAAGTATTTGAGAAAAACAATAGTTTGCATATAAAGAGATTTGTACATTCATTGAAACAGACATACAGGTCAGATACAATAATGTCATTCCACTTTGAGCTATGCCTGATAGATTAAATTATTTTTATTGAGTGTGCATGTGTGTAGTAACATGTATGTATGTATGTATTCTATAGGGGTACACATATGTGTGTACATGTGTTGTGTATGTTTATATGGAAGTCAGAAGTGAATGTTGGACATCTTTCCATATCACTTTTCATCTTGGAGAGACAGGGTCCCCCACTGACCCTGAAGCTCATCAATTGGACTGGACTGGTGAGCCAACAAGCCTAGGGATGATCCTATCTTTGTTTCCCTGGGGTTTATAGACAAGCACTACCATACGTATTTTTTGTGTGGGTTCTGGGGATCTGAACTCAGGCCCACATCTTTGTACAACAAGCACTTTACATAGCCAGGCTTTTCTGTGTCCTAATGCAATCTTTATTACAGCTCTTAAGACTATTAAGTATAAGAAGTATTTCCTACCTGTATACAACATATTCTGATTATATCCATTTCCCATTTCTCCACTATCTCCACCAGAACATTCCCTAACAAATCCCTATCTCAACATCTTGTACAAATATTCTTTGTTGTTGTTGTTGTTTTATTTTTCTCTTCAGTATCTACTGCATCCCATCAATGTCACCCAAATGTGAATGGGTATGGCATCATTTACTGATGCATGAAAAACCTACCAATGGCCTTACCCTCCCCCCCAAAAGAAAAATGGCTATCCCTTCTGTAGTTTCCATCAATTGCTAGTAGGTCCTCAGGCAGGGCTGGAACCCCATGAGCCTCTATCACCATTTTAATCATGTCAAAACTGGGGTACAGTTAAGACAAATTTGTATGACATCGTGGCACAGTGAAGGCAAAGGTGCATTATGGAATAAGGAACACGAGCCATAATAGTTCAGATGCCTTCCTCTTCACTGACTCTGAGATGATTTCTACAGTTAAAATATATATCTTATACAATTCAGAATCATTCCCCTTCGAAAATGTTAGACAAAATTTTCAGAGAAACTGTGTTTTATAAATTAGTGCACAGAAACACCAAAATCATCTTTGCATAGCCCCTGGCCCTAGAAAGTATGAAATCCATATAAATGAGGCATTTAAATCAAGGCTACTGCTTTTCATCTGTGTTTCCCTTCCAGAGAATAGTGAGCTTGTAGAAGCTCCTTGATTGCTCTCAGAAAAGGTATTTCAAAGCTATCGCATAAAAGAAGAAAAGGAGGCAAATAAAGTAGTTTGACCTTCCCCCTTTATCCTAACCAGATCGCTAGAGGTGCTATCAGAAGTCATATGTCCTGAAAAAAATAACACTGCAAAATGGGTGATGAGTAATTGCCAGATGATCATTTGTGCTTTCGTCTTGTTCTTCTGTGTTTTCCTAACAGACATGTACATATGGTCTTTGCTGTTAGCTATTGCTCTATGAAATAAAAGGAAGTTCATATTGCTCTCCCTCGTACAACCCTATGAAGTAAAATCTAAAGTTTATTCATTAGCTTTCTTTTTTTTTTAAATTTGTCATGTGATTTAATAACTAACAGTTAATGGAAAACAATCTGAAACAAAATGGGTGTGATTTTATTACTGAAGCCTGTCAAAAATTCACTGAAGAGAAGTCATTCAAGGGTGTGTGTGGGTAGTTTTCTTTTATAAATTGAAAGCGCTGTGCTCTTTGATCATGTGCTCTGTTATGAACCTTAATTGATGAGTATTTATAAAATATTTCCATGTTGAGGTGAAGTGACAAATAGCTGAGCTGAATGAATGGGCACCGTACCTTCGTCTTCTTCTTCTTCTTCCTGTTCCTCCTCCTCTTCTCATCCTCCTCCTCCCCCCTCCATCCTCCTTCTCCCATCCTGCTCCTTCTTCCTATATTTTCAGCTCTTTTCCACACCTGAATGGCAATATGGCAATATAAAGATATGTACAAAGAGGTGGTCCAAGATTCATTATTTTCCAACGACTCATAATTGTTGACCAAGAGATAAATTAAACAGCCACATCCTCCAGAAACTCAGAATACAGAGGGCTCTGGATTTTCATTTTGTTTGACAATAAAACTTAATATTTATTTTATTAAACCCAAATACTGTGAAATTGCTTAGGACTTACTCTATTTTCCTATGTAAAAAACCGGTATGGTTATGGAAGTTAAATTATGTTGGCTGCGAGATAATCTCTGGTATAAAACTACTACTGGAGGCTGGCTGGCAGAATTGACAGTTTAATGAGTGTGGTATAATTATTACTGGGCATATTATAGTTTGACTTGTCTCAGTATTAAAATGGACATAGTAACTGTTAGGAGTTGAATAATTGTGTTCTCACAAATTTATGCCAAGACATGTTTTAGTATCCATGGTGATTGTTCCAAGAACCCCCAAAGATAGCAACAATCCGTACAGTATGTTTGAAGATAGAATCTTTGAAGATGTAAATGGGTTACGTTGAGTTTATTAGAATAACTCTCAACCCTATATGTCTAGTATGTTCACTACAAGAGGTTATTAGGATAAATAGGTACAATGGTCATCTGGTGTCACTCCTTTGTCACCCCATGTTGACAGCAAGATTAGAGATAGTTATCTACAAGCCACAGAGATTGGCTTATGCTCTCTTAAAAGGAGATAAAATAAATTTCAGATTTTCAAGTTACCCATGCCAGCCGTGGTATCTCTCTGTATCACTCTTATAAATGAATGCTGCAGTAATTTCTCCACTGTGCAGGTTTGGAATATTATATTGTGTGCTGAGAATAATTCATTTAGAGTTGATATGAGCATTAATACTATTGTTAATATCAGTAGTACAGTTAGTGTTGTTAGGTTACAGAGGAAAGATTTGCCCTAAAAGCTTAGAAAAAGCCAGTTCCTCAGGGAGAATTTGAGAGTGGCCTGGATGCTTTATTTTCAGATCAATTTCAATATTACCCAAAATTTCCTTTATCCTTAGCAGAGCTACCCTTGGATTCTGTAAGAAAAATACCTGTCTTTTATGTTTGTCTGAAATGACATTTCCAAAGTGCTATGTTTCTGGAAACACCGTTATCCTTCCCTGGCACTTTGAAAGGATAGGGTGTGTTTGCCAGTGTTTCTGAGGGTCTGCTAAAACTGTGTATCATTTTATATTAATCAGACTTTGGGGAAGTAAAGGAGTACAAAAGGTAACCCAAAAAATAGGTATGTCCGTCAGTGATTCAGCTTAGAAGCAGCAAGTTACTTCTTCATTTCTCCTTGGGAAATCCTTACCTTTCCTGTCACCAGCTCCAAGAATATGTGCAGAGACAGGTTTAGCAGTTAACTAATCTCTATAAAGAGTGGTCCTCTGATTTTATTTACTATTGTAATTAAATAATGGTAGGCTCTCATAGGAAAGAATTTTGTTAGTTTTAAATCTTCCTGCCACAAGTTATTCTGTGACACTGGATATTAATATGCAAGGGCTGCATTAGGCATGCTTGAACTCCCCTGCTGCTGAAGAGATTTAGGGTTATACTCAATCAGCATTGGTCTGTTCACAGAAGCGTGTGCATTATGTTCTTGTTTCTACAACCTTAGAATATTGAATTCTTTGAAGGATTAATTTCTATTTAGTCTTCATTGTTCTTCCTTCAAGAAAGAGAAAGAGAATGCCCCATCTGGAGAGACCCCCTCATTTGCCTAAGCATTGCTTAAGAAATAGAGCTTGATTCTCCCTGAGGATATATTGATTCCTAGGTACTGGTTTCCACTTCTTAATTTAATAAACAACAAATATATTTACTATTTCTTTGCCAAAGGGAAGTAATGTTCAAAAAACTGAATTTTCTTTTATAAGATTAAGTGCTTTAAATTTTACTTTATCTATTGACATTTTATCATTGTGTTTGAAGTTATTTCTTGTTGATTGTCACAGTAGTAAAAGTAGATCAATAAACTACCATTCCAGTAAATTCTTTGGAGGGCTGTTGGTAACATCTACATCACTTACCCTGTTTCCTTAGTAACTGCCTCTGATATGCTGAGATGTTGTGTGCAGATTTTTACCTGCCACTCACCCTTTTCTCCTCCTGCTTATGTGACAGTTGGTTTCTTGGTGTTCTACTTGGGTCATTTGATACCATGACTGCACAGGGACAGGAGGAGGAGTTAAAGAGTGGCAGGATGGGACTGTGTTCTCAGTTCCAACATTGAGCACCACATCAAGTTGTTGAATCTCTGAATTTCTGAATTTTCATCTTTTCTTAAAATGTTAAAACAGTTAACAAAATATTTGTCACTAAAACTTTAGCAAGTACTGAGGTGAGGTGAATCAAAAGGAATACCCCCAGAGAAGGCAATTTCAAAACAACAGAGTGCCACAGACATGGAAGAAAAACGAACACAATTCAGAACCCTAAAGATGGAGAAATAAGAAGAGAGGTAGAGAGAAAATCACAGACCACTCTGAAAAGAATTGAGAAATTATGTCACTCAGGCATTAGTCACTGCAAGACATCCCCCTGGCTTTGTGTTTTCATTAGCTGGAAGAGGGTTTTGTTAGCTGTAAACCACAAGCCTCTTGAGTTTATTTTTTATTACCTATATAGTAATTGCGTGGATAAAAGATAGTTTGTAATTTAATAGCTACAACAAAATATACTCTACTGATAGAGTCTATTTTATGTCATTGATAGTCCATTTATTTTCCAATAGAGCTTTGCCAATTTTTTGATAAAGATCATAACTGTGTCCCACACTGTACTTGATGGACTGATCAATGAGAAGCAAGGAAGTCACAGAGAAGATGAAGTGTCATGAACCTATCAGAAAACTCTAGTCTATGTGCTCAGTGTTCAAAGGGACAGTAGAATCCTGTTTCTTACCCAACTTTGCATACCATATGGTATGTAAGTTTACACTTACTATACTAATTAGTTATTCTAAGGCTATACTTATCTTCCAGTAATTTATCTAGCTGTTTCTAAATTTAGCACTCATGGGCTTCCCCTGGGAAACACTTCCAAAAAGCATTTCTATTTCAGCAACAATAAAAATTATTTCAGGGAAAACTGGTTTGTATTAAAGATACAAAACAATATAAACATCCAATTAGCATAGAATTTGAGGGCTTTTCAAAGACATACTATTGTCTATAACTATTTGAAGGGCAAAATAATAAATGAATCACAGTCAATTATATTTTCTATCTAAATTTTCCTACATGTATATATGCATACAAATACACACAAATACAGACATACCAACAAAGTGAATCTTAAGCAAGTCCATAATACTACTTTCTTGGTATTCTTCCAAAGATGTAATAGGTGACTTGGATAAGGGCCTGGAGGCAGAAAGATCATTATAAAAACAGGGCCTTGTAGTTGCCAAATCAAAATAATAGCCATGATTATTACCTAACGGTCCAAACAAGGAAGGGTTGAGTTGTCACCAACAACTAAATTCTGGTAAATTGAGTAGAAAAATCCACCAATGTTTTCAGAATATTGGAAAGAGATGTGAACTAGAACAAAATTATCACCTATTCTCTTTGAAAAATTCTAACTCATCTACTTAGCTATTTATTCTATGTCTATGCCCAACTGCATTCCACAACTTCTTCCTGATTACATTACATTGCAGCTTGTTGGACCTCATCTAAATAAACTACTTTTCTTACACCTGAACCCCACCCTCAGCTTTGCTTGCTTGATTGAAATTCTAACTGCTCCATCACTTCCAGATACATATGTGGCTAGTCCGCTTGAAACAGTAACCTAAGATCATTATTTATGGATTGTGGGTAAAATGGCGATGTATCAGAAGCTAAGACACATATCCACTTAATCTTAATTGGTGATAGCTATGCAGCAAATTCATTCCCAAAACACTATCTTGGTAGAGACTGCAGAGCAACCTCACTCTACTCCTTATAAATGCTCTGGCCTTAAATAAATGATTCAAAGGCAGCCGTAGCCATTTTATTTCAACTGATACTTTTTTCCAATTTTTGAAAACTTGAATGGATTAAATTTATATTGTGCTGATTTTTCACAAACATAGCCTGATCTTGGCACCAACACACTGAGTCCAATCAGAAACTGTCCGTCAGAAATACAGTCTCAGGACAGAGAATCAAACTGTGGTAATCAAGGGACTCAGAAGTAAAGATCTTTAACAGATTCAAACAGGGTTCTTAAGGGATCCTTGAATATTATCCAAGTACTAATTTGCCATTTAAAAATAACATTGTGTTTTTAAAAAAATTGAAATTCTAAAGCAATGAAATTAAGCCTCCTTTGAATTTGTAAACATTTTTGTGTTTAAAATGAACAGAAAGTTTGTGTTTATTTCTAAAATCCATTCAAGACAAAAAAACCCATGAAAACCAGAAAAATGGCAGTCAGTATAGAAAATTATGGCAGTTATTTAACTTCATCTAACAGTATTGTTAGATTGTGGGAAGACTTGGGAAGTTTGCTCACCTTTATTAGTTTACTCAATACCAAGAACAGGTTTCTACAGTCTTTGTGAGTTTGCAGAATAAACCCAACACCCAGCACCTTGTATATCTTATGCCTTTCCACCAACAAAGTTAGATTTATCTAAGATCATGTCATTGTAAATCCAGAACTAAAAAAAAAAAATTAGCTTTATAAAATTAGATGTTCTATCTACTTAACCACTCTGCTACTGTTACAGTGAGGTTTTCTGCTATGTTGATTTAAAAAGTAACGCCATCATGACTTCTAAACACAATATGTAAGAGGTTTGTATTATCTTTGAACAGCTTCTTTATGTAGAGCACTGAGAATTATTGGACAGAGTAGTGGGTAAACATAGAAGTAAAGAGAATTTGTAGAGTTATCTGCTTGCTGAAAACAGAAAGCTATTGTCAAGCATCTCTCTTTGGGGTAGTGGCTCTGCCTATGTTCTGTATCAACTCGAGAAGACATGAAATGTGGAAGGCTAGGTATGGAAAGGTGAAAAACTTTGCTCCATTGTCAAATCATGTTCTATAATTATATTGATAGGGGACAAAAAGAGCTATCAGTGTCAATTAATAGTGGATACCCCTGGTTTAAGACAGATATCCGAGCCTCTGTTTGCACATCTGTAAAACTTAACAAATAAATTAGTCCCTGCAATTGCTGAGCCCCACCTAAGGTTGTAGAAAAGGCTTAGCAAACTGTAAAGCCTTGTGCCTTGTTCTGCATGTTTAACATTATTTTTATGCTAATAAAATTCTTCCCTGGGAGTAGGAATGTACCTCTGTAGCAAATCCACTATGAATGCAGGACAGACTTGGGTAAGATTTTATAAACTGGCATGAAATGTCACCATCTGATTTGCATTTTTGGTGATTTTATACATTAATTACTGAATAACCTTCAATTTTCCAAATAAAGAAGGAAGAAAGCAGGGGTGACATTTGTGATCATCTACAGAAAAGGACTTGTTTAAACGCTTCACAGATGGAGAGATAGCAAGCATAAATTGTTTTCCCAAGATTTCTAATTTTAAGCAGCTTTGAGGGTGTTTGTGGGTAGGAGAGAGCAAACACTGCTTTGCATATGGAATTAACATAAACTTTGCATACCATAGTCCCAGCTTCTCAAGATGATTCTGAAGGGCTTTCTGGAGACTCTTCTAAGGATTCAAAAGCTCATAAAGGGACACAAATTCTGTGCTGCTTGTGATATACAAATGGAGAAAACATAAACAAGCCTCATAGATGACCTTTTCAAGAGAAGAGTGGGTTTTCTTACATCTCAGATGGCTTAGAGCTTGTATACGGACAGGGACGGACAGGGACGGTATAGGACAAAGACTCCCAATTGTAGCCCAAATGAGCCCATTATTTTTAAGCAAGCTATATAATCTATTGCTTGCACAGACGATGTAATTTGTTTCAATATTTTCTATATGTTAACTGTGACAGATATAAACCAGTGATTGAGAGTGTTAGTAACTGTTGAAGATCGAAAGAACAGTTGCATACTGTTTACAAAATTAGTTACAAGTTCACGGGATTACACACAGGAAAATCTATTACTAAATAATCTTTGGATGTTGGGAAGTTTATTGTATGAAACTAAATGCTACTGGTAACTGGCGTCAAACCTCAGAGGTTACAGAGTCATATATATTTTGGCTACCAAATATATAGGTTCTTCCCTAATTTACAACGTGGTGTGTGTTTCTTAATATAGGCTTTAAAATATTTTAAAATAGTAATATTTACTAGTTACCTATCAGCTTTTTGTGATAAAGTGTCCTACTTAAAATAAACCTACCGGAGAGATGGGGTTTTTTTGTTGGCTTACAGTTCAAAGATATAGTCCATCAGTCAGCAAATGGTGGTGGCAGAAGCTCCAGACAACTAACTGGTCATGTTACATCAGCAGCCCGAAAGCTGATGGAGGCCACTGCAGGGGCTCAGCTGGCAGTTCCCTTCATATTTGATCCACAAGCTTGTCTTCTCACCTTCAGATTGTGTCTTCACACCAGTTAACCTAGTCTAGATCATCTCTTATAGGCATGCTGGGAGGTGGCACTCATAGGTCATTAAAGATCCTATCAAGTTGGCAAATATGACCAACTGTCTCAAAATATTTTCTTTGTTTTATCCATGTTTGTTTTGTAAGTAGCTTCAATTAATGTGTTCTTGGTAACTCAGGATTAATACTGATAATAGTAAAAATAGGAAGTAAATAATAAAACCATAATAAAGCATAAACTAGTATAATTAATCAGATCATTTGCTAAGTGAGGACATCATTATCTTGAGGTAGTTTTCTATATTTCCTTTCTTGATTTTAGTTTCTAAAAAGAGATGAGACCTACTGTGCCAATATCAAATAAATACTGCCAGAGGAATATTGAGGGAGAGAATGTTTATTCTTAAAAGACTCTAGAAAGGGCCGGGCAGTGGTGGCACACGCCTTTAATCCCAGCACTCGGGAGGCAGAGGCAAGCGGATTTCTGAGTTCAAGACCAGCCTGGTCTACAGAGGGAGTTCCAGGACAGCCAAGGCTACACAGGGAAACCCTGTCTCCAAAGACCAGAAACCAAAAAAAAACCTCTAGAAATAATTTCTATCAGCATGTTTATAGCAACATAATAATGAAACACATAAATACTTTGAGTCATCCAGCTAGATCATTTCTAGAAACACCACATTTGAAATATGCAAAAATGGTTGACAATTAGTGAACTTTGTTACCACTTTGGAAAAAGTCACATTTGACTGCATATGATAGATCACAATAGTCAAGACCCAGACACTCTAAAAACTCCTGTCTAAAGTTGTCTGCAGCTCTTGCATATAAACTGTATAATAAGCAAAAACAAATTTTATATTTACAATTGAGCCCCAAACACAGGTTATCTCAATCACACACAAACACACACACACACACACACACACACACACACACACATATATTCAAACCCCCAAATTTTGAAATGTTAAATATTACTGTTTCCAATCTTTTCATAGGAATCTTGTTTCACCTATATGGCTTCCTGCCACAAGACCACACTTAGTTCTGCGGATGAGGGAAGCAATTGTACCTTTGGGCTTCTTCAGTGCAAACTTTATAGCAAGGCATTCCTGAAAGGCTGATTCCACTGGCGAGAATATTCTGATAGCTAGAGCCAGGGGCCAGAGTTTCTATCTCATGCCTGTCTTAGCCAAATAGCAGGCCCATTCTGCTGCTACAGAAGAGGGGAAGTTATTATTAACATGCAACAAAGTTCATTAGCCAGGAAATCCACTGTTATGCATTAGGAACAGAAGATACTGAATATCTCTCAATAACATATTTGGTTATTCATTCCCACTGCTGGCATCCTTAATGTGGGGAGATAGACACATTCTGAGGCTTTGGAAGTCATCTCTCTTAGTAAGCAAATTCTGGGCAATGTGAGAAGGTTCTCTCCCACACCTGTCCACTGCAGTCTCAAAAGTGTACTAGAGCAGGCAATGCCTAATACAGTGGCCCTCATGTATCCTTTCTCTTTCCCTTTACAGCTGGTGCCACATATATCTTTGGGAAAAGCGGTGGCCTCATTCTCTACACCTGGCCAGCAAATGACAGACCCAGCACACGCTCTGACCGCCTCGCCGTGGGATTCAGCACCACTGTGAAGGATGGTATCTTAGTGCGCATTGACAGCGCCCCTGGACTTGGCGACTTCCTGCAGCTTCACATAGTGAGTACCTACCCAGCCTTGGCCTGGATTCTCTTATCTTCCTGGCGATCTGAGGTGTGCGTTAGATAGACACAGAACATTCAACATGAACACAACATAGGTGCATATGCTTTCAAAGACTCCCTTCAGCTGTACAAACTGTCACACTTGGGCTTAGATGGACAGACAGCAGGGGTTGGCAAACTTTCTCTAAAGGGGCAGCATGTCATCATTATGGACTTTGCAGATCAGTCTGTTGGTTTTACTACACACAGACAGTATGCTTTTAAGATGTGATTGTGTTCCAATAAGAACTCATTCATAAAACTTGGTGGCCAATGTGACTACAGGTATGAAAAGAATCTGTGGTGGAACCTGAGGCTCTCGTAACAGAGGGGTGTGACACAGAGGAAACTGCCCAGTGACCAAGTTGAGTTATGCATGCATATTGTGTACTTAACATTTTTCCTGTAGATCCTGTGTCTATGACAGTAGTGAGTTTTCCTCCCTGTCCCTGTACATCATAAGAGTATTGTGCAAAACCAAAAAAAATTAAAATGATTTGGAGGGAAACGATTACTTTCTTATGAGGATAGAAAATATTTTTATAGCAACAATTAACCCATTTTATCACCTGTGCAGTCTACAGTTAAGAAAGTAGGCTAAAGAAAGATATGATTCTCATCCGTAAATACCCCATGCATAGCCACCAACAGCAGAGAGAGGAATTGTTCTCATTATTTAGCAATGACAGGGCTAGAAAGAATGGATTTAATTTGGAGCAGTTTAAATACCAGAGGGGAAAAACAGTTAAGAAAAAAGATCATCTGGGATTAGTACCAATTTCCACAATGGAGGAAAGAGCCATTATCAAGGAATCTTTGAATCTAAGTTTTTGCTAATTCTCAGATCCAGGGAAGAAAGCAGAGTGTGGATTTTCTAGGCTGATCTCCAGAGTTGGAGCTGGCAAGTTGGGTCCACAGCAGCAGTAGTGTTCTGCTGGTACTGTCCTGAAATAGACCAGCTAGAAGGACAAGGCTTAAGCTTCCAGTCCCAAGATGAACCAGAGCAGAGCAAGACACTCTTTCCTCATGCTCCAAAAAGCACTAGTCATGAGTAAATATGGAATTGGGTTGCAGAATTTTAATTCTCTCTCAGATGCTTCAGGAACCATATGGTGCTAGGAGCTTGAGTTTAAACAGTATGTAAGCTCATGCCAAGGAGCAAAGAGAGAGGAAGCTATAGTCACTACAGTTAATCTTTTTTTTTTACCCTCCAAGAACCATCATTTACAAAACTCCAAGAGATTCATGCTGCACATAACTAAATGACTATTTCATGGCAGGTCTAACGAGTCTATTATTACCAGCACAGTTGCTTTTTTCATGATGATTTATTTTCTCCTTTTCTGTTCAGTGTGACTTTCTAAGAAAAATAGGATGTGGCCTAATCATAAACATCTTTTGCCATGAGATAGTATGCTGCAGGTGGACCTTTTTCTAGGCCCTCATGTTTGGAACCATACCTTTACCCTGAAAGAGGTTTTGTCTTACGCTTTGGTAGTTTGCTTATGATGTGGCAGGGTGTTGGTACCAATTATTTGTGGGTACTGAGAACTTCTCAGAGGAACTAGAATACTCTGCCTTTGTTAAATTCTATAATTCTTTGGTGAATTTGGAAAGCGAATACCTCTAACCATGTTCTGATGTTCAAGCAATACACATTTGTTTGTCTTGTATTTGATAGCAGATGTTCTCTGTGTAGACATTCTTTAGTTTGACATTATATATTATTTTCTTTATAAAAGTAAAAATTACTCAAAAATTTCCATCAGAATATATAGTGTCACCTTGGAGTAAGTCAGTGATTCTGTTATTAATAAAACACTGAAAATTCCCCAAAGATGTTTCCTAACAAGCTTAGGGTAGGAAATTATATAAACTACTCTTTTTTTTTTTTCCTATTGCAATGTGAAAAACCCACACAGTTCCAAAGTAAGTAAACCTGCCCTGCCCATGACCTTTTAATAAGCATGGCTCCCTTCAGTGCTCAAGTCATTTGAAACCATTTTTAATCTGTTAATGAGTCTTTTTTTTCCTGTATTCCTTAACACAATCAGATTAAAGAATCAGAGTAGAAAAATCAAGAGATTGTTGTAAGACCCAGCCTCTTACTTTGAACAGTTAAGCAGAGGCATCAGGAAAGCAAAACAATAAAAACTGGGTAAGAAGCTTCATGAGACATCTGCAGGATTCTAAAGGATGGTTTCATCTGGTGAATGGTTTGTTTCACCATTTTAAGAAAATTATTTCAAAAGCACAAAGGAGTCATTGGAGAAAGAAAAGGAAATTGGACAGGAGGCAAAAGACTTCATTTTACACCCATTCCTTTTGAAAAAAATATTTAATTTTTTTCATTTTTTAAGTTAACATATACATTAGAAAGTTTCATCTTTGTATTTTCTTACATGTATGATACCATACTGAGTTCTTCTTTAAATCCTTGTTCCACAGTCCTCTCGAATTCCTTAAGATCTTTTCCTCAGGGGACAGGAACGATGGCTCTTATTACTCTTCAGGAGGACCCAAGTTCAGTCCACAGTATCCATGTTGGGTGGCTTACAACCACCTGTATCCCCAGCTCCAGAGGACTGAACCCTCTTTTGACCTTTGCAAGTAACTATAAAAACAGTGTAGATAGACATCACAGACAGATATAAAAATAAATTTTTGTAAAAATGAGGATTCCTTTCTTTCTGGTACTTTCACATCACAGTCCCTCTTCTACATAAGAAATCTGCACGCGCACACACATACACATTTACATGTACACAAACATACACACATGCACACATATATACATACATGCATACATATGCACATATACATACGCACTTACACTTTAAATCTAGAATCAGCATATGAGAGAAAACATGTTTTCTTTTTGAGTCCGATAGAATTTCTATCATAGTTGTCTCCAGTTTTTAAAAAATGTTCTGGAAAATATCATGATTTCAGTTTCGTAACAGCTGAGTGTAATCCCAATGCATACATGTACCACATGTTGTTTACCCATCTCTCTCTGCCAACACACATACAAGCTTTCTATTCCTTAGCTATTCTGAATAAGACTGCAGTAAACCCAGATATACAAGTCTTATTCTGGCATATTAACATAGTCTTTCAGATATCTACCCTGGAATGATTAATCTAGCTCGTGATAATTATATTTCCATTTATTTATCAGCAATTCGGGAGACCTCACAACACTGAGATCCAACACTGAGCTACTTCCCCGGGAGTATTTAAAAAATGCTTTGAGGCAACTCCACACTGACTTCCATAATGTCTATACCAGTTGACATTGTCACCAGCAGTCTGACACAGAACCTTTTTCCCACAACCACTCCACTGTTTGTTTTTATTTTTCTTGATTGTGGCCACTGACCTAGGGGGTGACGGAATCTCAAAGCAGTTGTCATTCACACTCCCTGATAGCTAAGACGGTTGAACATTTTAAAAAGAAAACAATGAAAAAAATTTTGCTATTTGTATTTCTTCTTTTGAGATTTGTATGTTCAGGATATTAGCCCACTTGTTGACTGGCTAATTCACCATTGAAGCAAAGAAAGTAATGGCAGACATGCAGAAAGGTGCAGGCACCTCTCTTGGTTTATTTTGTACTATAGTAGTAAAACATCTCCCATTGACCAATCTATAAATCACAGGAGTTTACATCTCATGATTTGTCAGGTTGAACTGAGAAGTCCAAGATCCAGATGCTGACTGATCAGGGCTACAAAGCTGAGCTACCATAATAGTACCTTGTACACCCTGCCATATAGTAGGTAAGGATGTGTCCTGTCATGGCAGGAGAGAGGGAACCCACTCTTTAAGCTTCCCTAAAAAGTTCTATCAATCCACCTCTAGAGTCTCTTCTTCCCCACACTGTTTCATTGGGGATAAACTATAGTGACATGAGACAAGGACTAGGCATCTGCTGCAGGTGTGCTCTCCTGGGGTTGCATGGTAGTTGAGCAGCATTCTTTTACTGGATGTTAATTGTAGAAGAAGTTCTCTCTTTGGTACACTTTATAATGGTAGTCAAGCTAATGAAATCACATGCAAAACAATGCAGAGATTGGTATCATCCAGCAAATGCAGTACATGTATGTTATCTTTGTAAGAAAAAGAAAGAACAAAACACTGAGAGACAGAATATGGACAGAAGTATAAAAAATGCATCTTATAATTTGGTACTGAAAATAGTTCTTACAAATTTCTTATGAATTATGAAAATACTTCTTATGAACTCAAGATTCTTTTATGATATTAAAACTGTCATTGTAATAATTTGAATTTACCTACAGTTTGGCTTATCTGAAGGAAGAGTAAGTTCTTTCAAGAATACCAGTGAGTCTAACTCAAAGGTGAATGCTCACTCTAGGATAGTTCACACAGCAAGACTGGCAAATAAACCTCACCTTACTTGACAGCTCTCTGTGCCTTAGGGTCTCTCACTGTGAGCTTTATGTAGGAAATATTTTTGAGAGCAATGGATGAACTCTGTATGATGGAACTCTGGCTTTAGCTAGTCACATTAGCCACAATGTCTACATCTAGCTTGTAGATGCATACTGCACATCTTTCAGCTATGTACTAAGCCCTGAGCTCACATGAGTTTTCCTCTTTCCTGTGTTTCTCCAAAACCTTTACTCACTAAAATCTCTTCAAGAAAATAGTTCTCTTCTTAAAATTTGAATCTGATGGAAGTTCTTGATTCATTTACTAATTCATTTAAACTACTTCTATTTCAGAATGTTGGTGTGTGTGTGTGTGTGTGTGTGTGTGTGTGTGTGTGTGTGTGTGATTTTTACACATGTGTGCATAGGACTGTGGGAGCCAGAGGTCAATATCAAGTACTTTCCTCAATTGCTTTCAGCCTTACTTTTTGGGACAGGGTGTCTCACTCAACCCAGAACTTGCCCATTCTGCTAGACTGGCTGGCCAACAAGCCCTAGGCAGTCCTCCAGTCTCCACATTTCCAATGCTAACACTTCAGGCATACACTAATATATGGATCTTTTATGTGGATACCAGGGATCAAACTCAGGTTATACAAAAAGAAAGCCTGGGAGAAATGAAGCATTACAATGGGTCAGAGAGAAAGAGAGAGAGAGAGAGAGAGAGAGAGAGAGAGAGAGAGAGAGAGAG
>JADRCH010000018.1:11812307-11978600 GCA_019843965.1 Rhynchomys soricoides | reverse complement strand
GAGCGCTAAATTGGGTACATGCACTCTGGGTATGATTTGTTTGTTTGTTTGTTTTTCATTTATAATTTGCATAAATCATAACTTTTTCTGACTGAGGCAGTGAAACACCCCACCACTTTTAATGCTTTTTTTTGGCCAACCTCTAATCTTCCTTAAGTGGCCTTTGACAATCAATATTAAAAATGGCAGGCTTGGATTCTTCAAAAAATAAGCCAAAACAAAAATATAAAAAGCCAAGGGATCAAAACAACTTAGGAATCAGAAATCATTTCAGATTAGCTAACATTCCTTGTTTGGGGTTCATGCTTTCATGGTACAGTATTTTCTGTCAGTTTGTTGCTGATGATATTAATGGAATCATGAATGGGATGCGTTTGACAAAGGCAAAAAGATCTCTGTTGAAGTTCATGTGCATAAAATGAGATTCTCGGGGCTGAGGGATTTTTGCAAATAATTGCTTCAAATATAAGTTTCCCTCCAGTGAAATCTATTATTGAGTTAATCAGCTCAGTATTTGGAGTGCAGCTGGTGTTACTTATGACTGACATCTGCCTCTTATCCTCCATCTACATTGTCTGGAGCTATGTCATGTTATGCTCACCTTCATAGAATCACAGAAAGGATTACCATGAAGTGTTATACTCGCTCCTGGGCAGATTTTGACAACATTCTTTCACCACCTATTAAACAGAAGGTCGTAGAGAACTGGGCAGCAATTAGCTTCTCTCTGTGTAGTTAATGCTGATGTAGAAAAGACATATTAATTTCTTTCTCCCTGTGTGTAATTTACAGTAAATCCTCTTGGATTCATTTTTTAATTATGAGCCTTTCAGGAATAGTAAAAATTTATGTGTCAGGACATCTGTTTTCTTTGACAAGAATCTATAACCTTGTCCAACAATTTCTTCTCAACTTTCAATGCAGATATGTGCAGAAGCTGAGGTAGGCAGGACAAAGGGACACTGTCCCAGCAGATCCTGTACCACAGTGGCAGAATTTCTTCCCCAAACTGCATCCTCCAGAAAACGTTATTGGTAATATCTCTTGGGTCAGATGTGTGGAAATTGGGTATTTATTAAGTTTGTCTTATATAATATTGTTTCTCTACAATTTATGATATTCAAAGGGACTCCTCGAGAATAAAAGGGAGCTGAGCTGAAATGTGATAAATGGTCTATTCCTCTGGTCTATTGCATCTATAAATTCACCCTGGATGCCTCATTTTGGCTGTCTCTGTGTGAATATTTATAGTCAAGCATCGACATCTGCCAGGATAGTTCTCAGTGAAGTTAGACGGCTGTTAACTCAGCTTCATTCCTGGATTTGGCCATTGAGAGAACTGGATTGGATTCTGGACTTTGTTTAGGGGGATGTCCAATGGAGTACAGAGGAATATTGCTGGTTAGAGACTGGTAGTGCAGGAGAAGAGAACAAGAGAAACACAAAGGTGTCCAGCAGAGGCAATCTCATTTCCCATGGAGTGCTGAGCACTGCAGGTTGGCTCACAATCCTTTTCATTGCCATTTGTTCAAAGGCCTCTTTGGGGTTTCCGGGCTTAGGAGCTTTTCCAGATCATTAGCCACTTGTGCAGAGAGACCTTGCTGGGCATTCTCCCTGTAGCTCTCAGCTTAGCTGTGCCATCCCAGCAGAGCTGGGGATGCTTGGAGAAGGCAATGGGAGCCAGGATTATGTAAGCTGGACCATGGGTAAATACGTGCATGGGAGATCAGGAGCATTTCCCCAAATCTCTAATAGGTACATGATGCTTCCTTCAAAATCTTTTGACCTTCATTCCATACATGGATCTGAGGGCAGCATGCCAGGTACAAAGATCTCAATTTTAAGCCAAACACTTTGGATTGAAGGTTCATTCCTGTTATTATGAAGTAAGTTAGTCAATTTGTGAAGATGACTCTACCATTTGGCACTTTGGCCTCTTCTTTGAAAAGGAAATTAAAAAAAAAAGAATATGTTGCCAGCTCTTCCTGAAGATCAATCAAAATAAACTATCTACAAGCTATCTATTACCAACAAAGAGTGCACAAATATAAAAGGGCAGTTTTCTTGAAGAAATACCCATATATGACAGCTGCAAAACAGTAAATATGTATATGGTGTGTACACAGACACACAGCAGAAACAAGAATACATTTTATAAGTCAACATAAATTTTCTTTGAGAGTATGTTTCTAAGTCTGCTTGACCTGTCTGCAAACAAACAAAACAATAACAACAACAAAACCTATCATCTTACCAAAAGCCAATTTTATTAAATATCTTGGGAATGATATCTACGTCTTAGCCCCACATCTACACCTGAGATCTGGAGCGAGCTTTTATCATAAGACATGGATTCTAGAATTCTCTCTCCTGAGTTAGACCACAGGCTACGTTAAAGCCTGCTGCTATCTTTGCTCTTCATTAGACTGCATTCCTTCTCATTCTGCGTTGTAAGGCAGAGCACTATGCTCCAATCCTCCTCCACTACAACGTTTCAAGGGCTCTAGATTCACAATGAATTAACAACATTTCATAACCTGGTGTCCATACTTTATTACCCATATAAAATAGAAATCTGTTACATTGCAGAGAAAAATGGGAAAGAGGGGAGAGAGAGGAGAAAGGTAAAAATAGTCCAAAAATGAATAAGTAAATAAAGAGAGGGCATGGGCACCAAGATAGATGCCAACCACAATAAGAGATAGGTATAGGCAGAAAATCCCTTCCATCTAAGGCTAGCATCCAAAGAGCTTGGACCTGATAAAGCTTGAATCAGATAAAGACACAAATAGTCTGATCTTTTACTTGGAGATTAATAAATCTGAACCAAATCATTGGTAAAACCAAGCTCCTGATATGAATGTATTCTGATTATACAGATGAATAGCAGCTGCCATAAAGTAAACTGAAAACCAAAAAGATAGAAAAATACTTATAGATCCTGATGCTCTAAAATGTGAAAGAAAATGAATAATAAATTTAATATTCTAATAAAATGCATAATAATGCAATCATAAAACTGCACTGACAAAGTATATACAAAATATTTGGTGTCTGGTGGGTAATTTTGAGAGTAAAAAGCCAAATGTCTGTATTTTTCTCAGTTATCATATATGCAAGTGCTCTCTAGACTGGTACACTTCAGGTACCTTAATGCCTAAATAATATGAAGCTTCAAAAATTAGCATTCAGATAACTGATCTCATGCCAATTATCCATTGTATATACAGTGAGCACTTACTTTGTGCCAGGCGAGGTACTTTGTGTTGGGAATTTTATGATCAATCTTGACTTAGCCAGAACTCAGAAAAATGAAAGAATACAGGTGCAGCTCAGTGGATATATATGCAACTTCTCATTTATGAGGACATTCATTTAGAACACAGTATACTCTGTAAAAGTTGAGTTTGCCCAGGTGAGCACCTCTAATCTCAGATCTGTGAGGAGTGGATACATCAAGATTGCTGGGGCTTTCTGAATGATGGCAACCAGCCTAGCTCCAGATCAGTGAGAGAGACTCTGTCTCATGGGAATAATGTAAGAGTGAAATCAAGACACAGATATCCTCATCTGGCTTCTGCCCTGAGCATACATACCTGCAGTCTTGTGAAAAATATACTATGTGGGCATACTTCACATGGACACACACACACACACCACACATACACACACACACACACACACACACACACACACACACACACCACACATACACACTTAGGAACCTGAGAGCTGAGAGCTCTTGCCCAGCTATTGGGTTAGATTGAGCTTTCAGTCAGGAATGGATTTACTATTGACATTCATGATTTTTCTACAATTAACTATTCAATTTGGAGAGAAAAACTGCCTTATTTTTTCTAAACAATGGTCACATTTAAATCGTGTCTCTGAGATCTCAACCTAAGTAGTATATAATTCCCAGAAGACAGGCCATTACTGACATAAAGCCAGCAACATAAATTAATGGAGAATTTCTTTCAAAGTATTTCTGTAAGTCTTCTGGATCTGCCTTTGCAAAAAAAAACCTAAAACATTATCTCATCGAAATCCACTTATATAAATTAACATAATTTACATTTGTGATTTAGAGTGAGCCTTTAGCATAAAATGTACAATCTAGATGACCTATATCCTTTGTGATTGCAGTCATCAATATAGATAGTCAAACAAGCTTTCTTGACATAGAAATCTAAACTTCAATAGGCTGGGTTAACTCCAGATGCCATCAAGTGAATACTGGATCTAGTGTGCCTTAATGGCAAGGCTGACTTACCACTGCTGGACACGCCAGGGAGATGAATGATCTCATTGTCCCACTGCTTACACTTACTAGTCATTACTCCTGGGGTATTGTTCAGTGCGACCGGGAAAGCAATAACTCATTGCTACCCTGAAGCTACAGATGATGGATTTTAGATCGCTGGCTGCATTCAGAAGGCATGGAAACGGAGCTCAATGATGGGGGAACTTCATTAGCCTCCCACCCCACAGCATCATATTCTCCAGTCCTGATGCTACCACTGCTGTTGTTTTTAGCTTGTTAGTGTTTCACTGATAGATGGCTGACAGAACTGTAGAACTGAATTTACCTCAGAGGTACTACTGGCAGCCAGACCTGACTTTCCCAGTCTGAGGTGACACCTTTGCAACCTAGAATCACTTAAAGACATTTGGATAGGTCCTGTTGATCCATCCAAGTCAACCTTCATCCCATGGTCATTTCAGGCTCAGGATGACAACAGATGATTGGTAATTATATTTTATAGTCTATATTTGAATCTCCTGATAATCTCTGTGACTCAGTTTACATTTCTTGATTTGATTTCTGTAACAAGGCAGCTAGTTTAATGGATAGATGGTTATTGCTGACATTTAGTCGAGAAGGCACTATTCAGAGACACTATGTTATTCTCATTGTTCTTGTGACCACTAATATTGATGGATAAATTATAAAGTATAGGACTTTAGTAAGAATTTTGTTTAGCTTCTCTTATTGAGCCACTCACTATTAATATCTTCATGTTGCAAATGAGGTGATTCTTGTTTAATGAAGCCAGACAATTTTGCCCAGATAGTACTGCCAATAAACAGCAGAATGGGCTTTCAAACCCAGTCCTGACGCTTAATTATGATTATATTACTAATGCAAGATTCAGAGCAGAAAGCATCATCATGATCATCATCATTTTAATTCATTGCATAGTTATTAAATGGCAATTTCTTTGGAATTGTTGGAGACATGAAGTTAACCTCCATAATTGTAGTTATTCCTATAATTCTGTTTTAACACACAATTAGCTATCTGCCAAGTAAGGTACTGCTGGGATAAAGTTTTCATAGATGCTCATAGGTGTTGACAATTTTACATGGTGGAACCTAAACATATACTCCAGATAAAGATGCTAACTTGGATATAAGACCAATAAAACGTAGTACAGGATGCATTTTCAAATTATTGAGGAGGTCTGTTTGAATACAGTGAGTTCTGTGAAAGAATACAGGCAGTAGGGGTAAACAGAGAGAAGCTGGTGTTGCAGAGGCACATAGGATCTTATTCAGTTCTAGCTGGGCTTGTAACTAGCTCCATGGTCTTGGCTGAATCACTTGATTGCTCACTAAAATGCAGGTGCTAATTATAATGTCGCCTGCAGGCCACTGTGACGATTTATAGGAATTGATGTTAGAATGTTTAGCAAGAACCTGGTCCACAGTAGATAATGGGAGGCATGTTTTGTGTTTAGTCTTGTTTCCTTTCCTGGAATTTTATAGATCTAGCTTGAAGGATTTCAACAATGTACGGATGGTAGATTGCTTCCCTAAAGGGAAGACATTGAAAACCTTTAGGTAGAAGGCGATGTACCCAGTAAGTTTATAAGTTAAAATTACCAAAAATTGGTTTCATCATGACAATTACATACATGTTCACACACAAACACACATACAGACACACACATTCAACATACATATGATATATATAATATATCTTAAATATGATATACATAATAGACCATAAATATGATATATATATATAATATCATAAATATGATATATATAATATATCATAAATATATAATATATTGTTCATATCAATGCCTCTATTGCCTTTCTTCATCCTTCTTTTCCGTCACACACTTCCTCCTTCTCCAATTGGTTCTGCTCTTGCTTTCTTTAATATAACATGTATACATATGACATGTACAGATCTTAATTTTGAGATGATAGCTTGGACTTGCTGAAGGAAAACAGTCTTTTAATAGGCTCAGAGTAAATAAACAGCATCGCTCCAAGAAAGATCTCTTTGAGACTTATTAGATGTTACTGGTCATAGGAAGGAAGTGAATGTGAGAGCAAGGGCGTTTCAGCTGCTCTACAGCAAGGGAGAAAAAATGAAAAATATCTAAGAATGAGGAAAATTGTGTCATCGTCAACAAGTAGCCACCATGGCATTCATAAAACTGTCATGATAAAGTAAGTGTTTAACTCGGGTGATGTAAAATACAAGAGATCCAAAAGTCAACCGTTTGAAATACCAAATTCAAAATGTGTGGAGAATTCATGTGAAATTTCAGAGATGATGTTAGAACCTGGAATAGCTCCACCCTCAACAACAGCTGAGGCTTTGAGAGTTGCTAAGATCTCCAGAGAAGTAACTGAGTGCCAACCTGGGAAATACATAAGTAAATTTATAGATGAAGGGGGAAAAGGGAGGGGAGCTGAGGGGTAAATGCTAGAGACAAAGGATAAACCAGATAAGGAAGTATTACAGAATTCAGTGACACTGGGAGATGTTTTCAAACATAAGTAGAGGCAGAGCTGGCTTTCTATGACTTGTGCTCAGGTCTCCCTAATGTGTGTTATCTTTTTGTCCTGATTAATGGTTATGAACATATAAACTTGGTCATTCCTGCCCTTCACAATCATTTTTACTTCTTCCTTTGCTGTTTCTCATGGTTGCTACTTATTGGAGAGCCAGAGGACACAGCATCTGTTGTTATTACCACCATGATGCTGCAATTACCCTCTATAATAATGGGAATATGGATATTATCTTAATTACCTCATAGGATTATGCAAATGATAAATGAGAGAATACACCTAGTTTCTACTTACAAAATGCTTATGATTGCTTTACTTTTGAAAGATATTTCTAAAACTTTCATTTATTTACTTGGACATGGGGAGTGGTACATGCAGATCCTCAGACTTGGCAGCATCTTTACCCATTAAGCCATCTCAGTGAACTATTTAATTGTTTTTCATGATAATACTGGTATATCTACTTCCTTAAAAAAAAAAAAGAAAGGAGAGAGAGAGAGAGAGAGAGAGAGAGAGAGAGAGATCCTCATTGCTGAGATGACTATAATTGGGAACCTGGAAAGAGTAACAAAGACATGTTAATATGATCAAACTATTTTTTTTTTAATTAGTGTGTATTTGTTTTACAAAGTAATGGGTTTCTCCCATTAAATCCTTTGATGTTCTACAAATAGTCTCCTTTTCAAAAAAAATAAATAAATCAGTTTCTTAGTTAATTGCTCAACACTGTGACAAAATACCCAACAGGAACAACTTAGAGAAAGGGATTAATTTCTCTTTCAGTTTCAAGGGATACAGTCCATGAAGACCGGGACAACCTGGCAGCAGGTAGTGGCATCATAGCAAGCAGGTACAGGAGGCTACGAAGTCACATTGCATCTGCACTCAGAATGGAGAGAGTGAATAGGAAGTGAGGCCAGTCCATAAAGACACGAAGCCTGCTCCCAGTCACTTCCTTCCTATGGCAAGGCTCCACCTTTGTAAAATTCCACAACTTTTCCAATTAGCACAATCAGCTGGGGACAAATTGTTCAAACATGTGAACCTATGGAGGACATCGCACTTTGACAGCAGTTGGCAAGCAGGGGAGTGGCATGTGGGATACCAGCAAATATGTAAATAGTCCAACTGCTGACCCCATGACCCTTGGATGATATCCTTGTTAGATGCTCTCTCCAGCTTTGCACTTCATCCTTTGGAGCCTAATTTTTGAGAGGACAGATTGAATTTATTGTCATCCCCTAAGGAACAAATCCCCTAATGTCCAAAACAGTGTGCAATGAGGCAGAGAATTTAATTACCCTTGTCATTATCTTAGCTTTGATAGCTACAGATTCCCCTGATGGTGATAAAATTACCCACCTCTTTGTTAAATATAAACTACTATAGATGAGTAAAATCTCTTGTAAACAACTTTACTCATTGGTTGTTTGGGGCTAAGACCACCTATTCTCTGATGGCCTGCATAGTTCTGTAATCACATCTGGATTTGGTGTTTTATATATTGTCTAGAAAATGTGCTAGTCATCTTACCTGTATCAGCTCATTTTAATCACCACAGCACAGTTAAGTCGACAGGATTAGCTCCACTTTCTACATCAATGTACTAAAGTTCCAAGGTGACCAACCTGTTGAAAGTGCTAAAAGAAGAAAAGAAAATATAAAGATTGCCATTTTTTACCCTAATGATACATATAGTATTACACTGTGGTCTGATTTTTACAATTAGTCTTCAATTTAAGCAAGCTTATAGGTAATATAGGCAAGACATAGTAAATTTAGCAGGATCTATGATAATTATTTAAGTACATTCCAACAAAAATTTTGAACAAGGAAGTCAGGGTCAAGCTGAAAAGTAAAGTATTTTCCTAGCTTGCATTGGTTTGAGCCCCAGTACTGCACCAAACTAAAGAAATATAGTGCAACATTTTTGATGAATGAGGAATGTAGAGCTGCAAAAGAATGTGTGTGTGTGTGTGTGTGTGTGTGTGTGTCTGTCTGTCTGTCTGTCTATGTGTCTGTGTATTGTGTGATGGACATGTATTGAGAGATCAAAGAAGTTTGTGGACTTAATAACCCCCTCCTCCCACATACACCTTTACATGTGTTCTTGGGAATCAAACTCAAGTCCCAGGCTTGTATACCAAGTATCTTTACTAGCTGATCTATCTCTCTAGCCCTGATACAGTTTTTATATTCAGAAAGGAAAGATTTTATTTTATCTGACACCTTTTTGCTTCCTAGCATTTCTTTATTTTTAAAATGATATTTAGTCCTCACATTGCTTTAATACACCTACATGATACAGTGAACCAAATTTGAGATTCTAAAGACAACATAGTAGATGAAGAGCATTGAAGTAACCTTAGTCCCCAAATTACAAAATAAATACTTTCAAACTTTATACATCAGCAGAGAAACTGTTGTCCAACTGTAATTTTATATCCCAGTAGATAATAAATGTCATGATAGAAGTCTTCAGATTTACTTGCTGGAAGACCCTAAATGATCTCAAGTAATGAAGAAACACATTTAATCTCTCTGTAGTCAGTATTTAATTTTCTATATTTACATATTTAAGCCAGATACTGGTATCTTCATAGCAGTCATGGCCTGTTGCTCTCTGCTCTGTTAGCTTCTAATATCTAGAAGCAGATGGTAGTCCAAGCTTGAAAGGTAGGCCTTCGTAAGGCAAATCATATCAATTGAAGTAAGAGCAAATTCTGTTTAATTTGCTCCTGACTGGATGCCTAATTCTTAAGGGTAACAGGCTTTTATGTTTGCTTCTTAGATCAGCAGGGTTTGTTGCTGAGCTAGGCATCAAATTCAGTACTGAACTGTGAAAACCAAAAATGAATTTTGATGTGACGTATAGATGACGTACTTTTCTAAAACAGCATGAATCCATGGCGAATGATCCACAAAGCATGTGTTTTCTTTGAAAACAATTTAGAAGTTCCCCAGAATCTGAGTTCAAGACAGACAAAGGAGTCTATATCAAGGAACATAACACGACAAATTTAGGTTCAGTCACAGGCAAGTTGGAGGAACAGAATTGACAAAACAAGACATTAGTCTTGTATTTTACTGAAACCAAATGACAGGTCAGTGCTTCAGTGAGTTCTTGCTATACCAGTCATTGTTCTAAGGGCTTAGGATTCAGAAATGAACAAGACAAATGAACTGAACTCCCCATCCTTAAGACATGTAGGTTCTAGTGGGCGAGTCCAGAGTCTGAGTTTGAAGCACTTTGTGACAATGTGACATTGCCTATACTTCATTAGATAACCAGTTAAGAATTTGAGAGACTGTTCCTTCAACTTCCATTTCAACATTTGTAGTTTCTAATTCTCAAACTGTCAGCTAAGCATTTTCTGGACTTAAAGTGAAGACAAACAAAAGCCTCAAAAACAAAAACCACTAGCTGGCTCCATCACTAGCTGGCTCTATCACTAACCTATAAGAAGCACAGTAGTTTATTTTCATTACCAAAGTGAAACAAGAAGGAATAGCATGTGCCTTTAAATCTACTTCTGTGTTCTTTAAACTCACATGACCATCCCAATGATTCTAGTTTGTGGTTGTATGGATTTTCGTCTGAATATTCAACTGTATTTCACAGATAGAAAACTGCTAGAGGGGGCTGGGAATGTAGCACAACTGCCGAATGCTTGCCTAGAATGTGAAGTTCAACTCCAAGCAAAACAAAATAAAAAAAAAACAACATGCTGGAGCCATGCAAGCAACACTGATAGAAGAAAAAAATCAAATCCCAAACCAATCAAATGAAGAAGCCCTGACCAATCAAGGAATAGATGACATCATTTCCTTCCTGTTTTCTTGGCCCGGCAGAAGGGATACCACAACTACTGATCAAATAACGGCCCCTCCTTGCCTGTCACATACATTTTCAGTATTAAGGAGGAATGCATTGGGTTTATTTCCCTTTGCTTGACTAAGCTAGCTGCAAGAAACAGAACGGAAACACATGTTTCCTTTGGACTCACACCCAAACACTGCAAAACAAAAAGTAGGAGCTTTTCCCATCAAGCTGTGTGTGTGCATTAAACATGCACAAACATTGGACTGAACGCAGACACAGTAAGTCAGCTCTGAAGAAAATGTTTTCTTTCCTTTTTCTGCACCTTCCTCCTTTATTTAACTCTACAAGATTTCAAAGAAGAGTATTTCCCAGGGGCGCTCAAGGTGCCTCCTCTAAGTCTGAGTTTTTACCAAATCCCAAGAGTCTATTTCTGGAACTGGAAACTTAATTAAGGCTCTCTGTAGCCACGATTATCTGTTTTTGATAAGGAAAACAGAAGAATAATGGACGGTATTGGTCCTAGAAGGTAGAATAGTAATGTTTTCAGTGTTTCTACAAATCACTTCTTTTTTGAAGTTGTTGCTATAAAAAATATATTAATAATGATTTCTTCTATGAAATCCACCTCAACTCTATCTTAAGAGGTAGACTACACTTCTCAGGCATGCACATTGAGTTCTAGCTTCTCTCCTGCACAAAACCCAAACGAAAAGCCAATTGATTTACTGAATAATGAGCAGTCCTGCTAAAGGATGTGCATGTGGTTGTATGTGATAGAAACTGAAGAAAGATGCTATGGACCGCGACATCTTTATGTTGTGGAAGCCACAGACACAGGACCACAGTTTGTTTTACTTAGTAGGGTATTTGATGTTTCTATATGTCTCAAGTCTACAGTGAACAACACTGGTTTATGAGCTCAAACTTTGCTACCTATCAGGAGCCATCCTTTAAATTTAAATGTAGAATTTCTTGAATTTAAAGACCTTCAACTGGAAAGATAGCTCTGTGGTTAAGAGTACTTAAAATATCTCTCTCTCTCTCTCTTTTGTTTTGTTTTGTTTGTTTGTTTGTTTGTTGGGTTTTTTTTTTGAGACAGGGTTTCTCTGTGTAGCCCTGGCTGTCCTGGAACTCACTTTAGACCAGGCTGGCCTCGAACTCAGAAATCGGCCTGCCTCTGCCTTTATAATCTCTTATAACTCCAGTTCCAGAGGGATTATACAACTCTGGCTCTCTAGCACCTCTGTGTGTGTGTGTGTGTGTGTGTGTGTGTGTGTGTGTGTGTGTGTATATGTGTGTGTGTGTGTGTGTGTGTGTGTGTGTGACACACATGGACTTCATGGAACACATACATTTATTTTTCAATCTAGATATTATACATACACATTGACATTTCCAAACATTGTTAAAGATTTAGACAATTTATCTATACCTTGCCAGTGTTTTTAAGCAGCTAAAGTCAGTTGAAGATGTGGAACCACTGGCATTTAGGGAAAAGGATACTTTCAAGTCATCCCAATCCACAGCCAGGTCATGCTAGAAGATACTACATCTGACTCCTTGCCTGGGAGACCCTTCAACATTTGATTCTTGGACCCTTTTCATGCAGAATTTGTGCTGAGAGATTTTGGGACCTACATTTATACATTGTATGTTAACAGTGCTCTAAAACAGTTTAAGCACGATTATTTTAACAATTATTTTCGTGTGCATATCTCTGGGCCTATAAGTATAGCATGTATAAGCAGATGCTGATAGAGACCTTTAACCCTTAGTTTTGATTATCTTGCGGGCTGATTTTTAGGTTACCATTCTCCAGAGACACACATTTTTCTTCAGGACCACGTAGGACCCACACATTCAAATCAGGCATATGTATGCACAATGCTGCGTATTTACAAAGTTGGGTATCCTTTCTCAAATATAATACTGAAAACAATGTAGGAAAGATCGCTTTTTCTCTATTTCAATTCATAACTTCATGGTATTGAAGTGTCATCCTTTTCCTGATGATGCTCTAATGAGGAATCTTCACACAAACCTCTGATTACTTTGTGCTTCTCTGAAGGAGGCCGTCTTTCAGGTATGCCTTTGAGAGCTTTGAACTCTGGCAAGAGCAAGGAGGAGCACACTTGTTCATCCCTGTTTCATACTCAAGAGCTTTGCACTGTCTCTATTAAGATGCTTCAGATGTGTCCTCTGGGGATTGCTTTGCCTGCTCTGTCCCTCAGATAGGAAAGAGTTCCTTTTCCCCTACCTCCTGGCAATTTTACCTGAACTACCTTTTTCATTGCTTCAGGCCATTGCTTCAAGTCTTATCAACTTCTGAGACTATGAATAATTCCCTCCCTTCAATTATATTGTTACCTTGAAGGTATTTATAGGCTGTGATCAAGTCCCCTGCAGTCTTTGCATTGACAGACTTTATAAATTTAGCTCTTACCACCTCTCCTCGTATGTTTTATCTTCTTGCCTTTGTAGGGCTCCTTTCTTGTGTGATTATCTTTGTAGCATCTCTGATATTTCAATATCCTTCCGAAACTCGGGAGGTCAGGACAGCAAATCATATCCCAGGTATTGCTGTGGGTATCTGATTTTAGAAGGAAGAATCAAAGGATAAGATTACTTCCAGTTTGAGTTTAATCTGTTTTGTGACTCAGAAAAAAACAGACAAAATGATATAGAAAGCTAATGGGGTACTGTTAAAGCGAGTCCATATGTTTCAGCATACTGATAGAATAATCCTGGATGCTTATAGTAGAAATTATCTTCCTGAGTAGGAATTTTTCCTATCATTAGCTTGTTTGAGTTTGCCCTTTAGGGTAACATTGTCTTTAAAGATACAGGCTTCAAATATAGTTATTTAATAAAGTACTCCCACATAGTATATAATCCCTTAAAACCTTTATTATTGTTATTCTGCTTTGTTTCTACCCATAAAAACAACACTGAACACTTTTAAAGGATATCATAGCACACTGTATTATACACCCCCAAAGCATGATGCTTATGTTTCCGAGTGTTTTGAAATTGGTAGCATTTTTTCCAATGGACACAATGACTAAAGATGCCAATGCCCAACTTAATTCTCTAACACCATCTTTGCTAAACTTTTTTTTTTTTTTTTTTTTTTTTTACTGTTTGTCTTAGTCAGGGTTTCTATTCCTGCACAACCATCATGACCAAGAAACAAGTTGGGAAGGAAAGGGTTTATTCAGCTTACACTTTCAATTGTTGTTCATCACGAAAGGGAGTCAGGACTAGAACTCAAGCAGATCAGGAAGCAGGAGCTGATGCAGAGGCCATGGAGGGATGTTTCTTACTGGCTTGCTTCTCCTGGCTTACTCAGCTTGCTCTCTTATAGAATCCAAGGCTACCAGCTCAGGGATGGTTCCACCTACAAGGGGCCCTCCCCCCTTGATCACTAATTGAGAAAATGCCTTACAACTGGATCTCATGGGGGCATTTTCTCAACTGAAAACTCCTTTCTCTGTGATAACTCCAGCTTGTGTCAAGTTGACGCACAAAACCAGCCAGTACACTGTTCTAATATAACAGAAAAAATAAGTATATATCATCTAAGTATATGTGTTCATATGTATGAATTATAGACAGATTGCTTACATGGCAAAATATAAAGAAGCACATTTGGTTTTAAACATAAACTAGTTAAATAAAAGTTTTGATCCTTTCCCCCAAGCCTCAGTGAACCTGGACATCCTTGGGAATGCCCACCATAGGGAATCAATTGCTGTTCTGCATAATCACTGTGGTGACTGTGGGCCTCCATTTTCAGTCATTCCAGGTATGAAGGCCAGCATCAGCAGTTAAATACTGGAAAGAACCCCCAGAGAATGTACTTGGCTCTTGAAAGCTACAGAGTCTTATGTGCAGATCCAATCAACCGTGAATAGGAAATTTCAGGAAAGAAAGTTGCATTTGTCAGGCAGAGGGGGAGACGGTTCTGTGGGTAAAAACCCTTGCTGAGCAAGCCAGAGGACCTGAGTTTGAATTTCCCAGAACTCACACAACATGGCCAAGAGTATAGCTTGAAAATCTGCAGTGGCAGAAATCCTATGGAGCTATGGGAAGTGGAAAAAAGAGAAACCCCAGCAGATGCTCACAGAACAACTAGCCTGAGCTCCGCTGTAGAAAGAGAAGAGGGGGAGGAGAGTGGGCAAGGAAGGAGAGGGAGGACAGGGAGGACAGTGAGAGTAAAGACTGAAGGGAGGACTTAAGATGTCCTTTCACTTGTGCATACATGCTAAAGCAAACATACACCTGCATTCACACACACACACACACACACACACACACAGAGCGAGCGAGAGAGCGAGAGAGTTGTATTTATCTTAGACATGTGCAGATTTTGTTTCTTGTTATTAATACAGCATGAACACTGTTTTCAGTTGCAGTAATAGTGAACTTGAGCATCTAGTGATGATTTCAAGGTGACAAAGCATTGAGGAGATAGCTTAGTGCTAGCACACTTGACTAGCATGCTGGACATCCTAGGTTATTGATAAACACTATAAAAAGGCATACAGTGAAAAACAGAATCAGTTGCATAAACATAATATACCATCATAACAAATAGATTTGGACACATCTATGTTGGTGTGTGTGTGTGTGTGTGTGTGTGTGTGTGTGTATGTGTGTGTGTGCAGGGAGTGATGGTCCCATAACCAAACATGTCTAATTCAGATATCACTTTAAATACCAAGATATGGAAGCCCAGAGGCTTATTTACCTAGATTGGGGGGGGGGGGGCTGGATAATGCACTATCTGGGGATAACAATAGCCTTCTCATTCTCTGGTTCCTGGGCCTATAAAACGAAATGGGATGTTCTGTTTCACCTGGGCTCTAAGAAAAGGGAGCCTGCAGTCTGGACTGAAGTAGGAGAGAATGAGTTGGTAGACACTTGATTGTCAAAAGGTAAATAACTGTTGCCCGAGTACTCCATTTCCATCCATGATCCTTGATTAATTCTGTGCAGGATCTCTTTTTCCCAACCCCCAACTCTAGACTTTCTCTCCCTACATTCTTCTCTCTTCTCTCCACCATTCTCCCTCTGTGTCCATCTGTCTCCCTTTCCTATATCCACCCTTAATTCCAAATTTCATCTAACAGTAGACTTCTTCAGCAATCATACTAACCCCAGAAGCATACTCTCTGAGCACAAATCTTGACTCTGTAACTTAATAGTGTCACTTAATAACTCTGTGGCTTTGGGTAAACTATTTAATTTCTCTATGCCTTAGTTTGTTGACTTGTTGTTTGCAAATAGGGCTAATACAGCTCAATATGGAACTATGGATGGTGACTCATGCTCTACTTGGGAGTTTGAGTCAGGAGGACTGTATAAGTTTGGAATAGACTGGGCTACAGAGTTAGTTCCAGGCCATACTGACCTGTGATGTTAGCATAGTATGGCCATGTCTTTAAAACACAAGTTCCTCATGGGTTGCTATGAGCATGAAATGACCTGTATATACTACCCGGCACATGCTAACGACTTTTAAATATTAATATTTTCGTCATTTTAATATAATTCTGTTTAAATGCTAAGGCATACTCCTTTGAGCTTTGTACTTTATGCTTTACATACTGTAGAGTTTGAATAAAAATGGCGCTTGATTGGATCAAAGAGAGTAGAACTTTTGGGAGGTATGACCTTGCTGGAATAAATGGATCACTGGGGTGGGCTTTGAGGTTTCAGATTCTCAAGGCAGTCTGTCTGCTGCCTACCCATCCAGGTGTAGAGCTCTCCGCTCTCCCTCTAGCACTATGTCTCCATGCATGGCATGATGCTTCCTTCTGTAATGACAATGGACTAAACCTTTGAGCTGTAAGCCAGCTTCAATGAAATGTTTTCCTTTATAAGAGTTGCTATCACCAGGGTGTCTCTTCACAGCAATCAAAACCATAACTGAGATACACGCAGAAGTATTTTCCCATTTGTTTTATACACACATACACTGAGATTCCTGTTTAAGGCCAAATTAGTTCTGAACTAAAGAACATACTCCCAACACAGTGTTCCATGTCTAGCTGTATTTCTTTTAGTTTGAAAGCAATGATTGCAAACCCCATTTCCTTGCATAGGAGCCCAGACTCAATCCTTTTCTATTTCTTCCGGTTCCCACAGAACACTTCTCTGTAAACAAGGCTCTCTTCCCACCATTTTTTACCAGTCTGGGGCCAGTGGAAGCAATGGGGTTAAAGGGTATTGCTCATTAGCCTAACACCTTGCTGTGTGGGCGTTTGTACTACAACCCAAGCTTCTGCACCAACTAGCTTTCCCTGCCCTTTCTGCATGTTTTCATTTTCTCCTGTTTTCCTTATCAGGCAGTATTATTAAATGATAAGGGCTGTGCTCACAGGTAGTATATTACCAGAGGCTGAGAAACAATGATCCTTCTGACACATTAGAGGGCATGTTAGCCCTGATGATGGGAGCTCCATATCGAAGAGCAGATCACATGACAGGACTGCATCTAGGACACTGCTTGCTTTCCCTAGGGAGTTATTAATGGGCCTTCATACCTGGGAGGACAGATTACTATGTCTGGGCGATGTGATAATTAAAGATACGTCACTTATCATAAGCAAGGACTCAGCACCCAGGCTTGGCAGGTATTTGGAGCATAAAGCAAGCTCCACACTCTAAGACAGAAGTAAAGTGGAACGTGTTACAGTGACCTTACTCTGAAAAAATCACAAAAATCATTACCCATGGTCCTTTATTGACAAATAGGACTGAATAGAGGAAGAAATTTCTGGGATAAGGGGTAAGAGAGGTGAACTTTCATTCCTAGCTCTGCCACTATAGACTACATGATATTGCCTGGGAGCCACCCAAACTGGGACCATTTATTTTTGATAAGTAAAAAAAAAAGTGGTGGTGTTGGTGGGGCGAGCTATGTATATCCTACTCACTTTGAGAGGTTTGACCTTTAGAAGCTATTTGAAGTTAGTGGGGTGCAACAGTAGTACACATTTGTTTTGAAGTTAAAGGAGCCATAAGGTTGATCTTAGGCAGAAGGAAAGGGACGTGCTTAGAGGTTGAGGCTGGCTGTGCATTGGAGGGGCTTAGAATTAAATTTAGCAAGCTGGGGCTGAAGATGTCAGGAAACCAACAGCTCAGAACTTCAGCTTGGTGGTAGGAGAGCATTTGTTCTTGCTGGTTTGCTCATAACTCTTGCCATATTGAATCAGAACGGTTGTTAACATTATTCAAGGAAGACAGTAGAGAAACTCCTGAGAAACAGGAGCCTTTTAAGGTCCCCTCTCCTGCCCCAAGATTATATAGGCAGTAAAAGATTGCTAGGAAGAAAAGTGTCTTCCAAAGTGAGCTACCTGTAAATCACCCAGACTATTCTATGGTATTACTTCTTTGTGAGATGCCAGTGCTACATGGGGGTATAGGGAGGAGGACTCTTTGGTAGAATATCTGCATTCTCATATTTCTGAAACTGACCTTGAACTTATGTTGCTAGAAACAACCCTTCATTAATGAATCTGTAATGAGAAATCCTAGGTCAATTGGTTCAATAAGCTGGACTTGGATGTACCTTTTTTTGTTCTGCTGGTACTCTGCTTAGGGTGAGTGGTACTTCTGTCCATCTCCCTGGCTACAGCCTCCTTTTCTGTGGAGCAGAAGAAAACAGAGAAGGGATGATTGTAAAAGAATTCTGAAAGGAAAGACAAAACAACTCACATGCTATGGTTGGCAATTTCAGAAGGAAGACTTTTAAAGCCTCCTGTAGCAAGCAAGGGCATGGGTAGTTTTAACGACATGAAAAAAAAAATGAAACCTTGGGAGTGACCTCTTTGAGAGAACCCTAAAGAAAACCAGAAGTTCTTCTTTAAAATGATGTCTGAATCTCATAGTAAGGACTTGGATTTGAAAGTTAACTGAAAGTTCAATTTGAAAGTGATGTGATCTCTCCTTTCTTCTGAGGATAGCCTCAGGCTAGTGTTCTGTACTTTCCCCATCTGTAATTTTGGATGATAACCTATACCTTTCTGTTACAAATATTCAAAGTAATCATATATTTAAGGCCCATGAGACCATGCTTGCTATATCAGAGCTTGCTGCCTTTGTCAGAAATTATATATGAAGGGAGATGGTACAGAGCTATTAAATGAGTACCCAATTTACAAGCAGGAGGGCCACATCTTCCTATTTACATGTACCTGAATTTAGCAATCAACTGTGGAGGTGTATATATTCTTTGCTTTTAGAAGCTTGTTTTCAGCTCCAGTGATTTTCATAGTTCACGGTTCTTCTGCATTCCCACTGGCTCATGGTTTAATAGAAACACCAAGTGTATGTCTTGATAATTGTGTAATGTATCCCCTGTGATTTAGAGTGGATGTCGTTGCCACATCAGGATAATCTTATGATTCTCAAGCCACACCTTTTGTTTCCCCATCTCAGAAGGAAGTAAGATACATATGTGTAGGGTTTGCAGAGGTACACTGAAATGTTTAGCATCTGCATTGATGATGGCACACTGTCCATTGTTATCATTTCATTCAAAGGATACTCTAAGAATAAATAAATTGACTTTTTGTTAAATTTGCATTTTTTTCTAAAGACCTTTTGGGATTTCCCCTTCATTACGTTTTCCATGATTAGCAGAGCAGACATGTTCCCAATTGTGAGCATTCATGAAACCAGGGAAGGAGAAGTGGTTAGCCTGAGAAGTTAACAGCAATTAGATGTAACTTCAAACAGCTAGAAATTTCTCTTCCATGTACCTTTGAGATTCAAACTCAATTTACATATTTAACTATAAAATTTCCTTTAATTTGAGGGTATCATCTTAGTAAAAATGACTGTAATATGCAAAGCATCCGCTGAGGGCCAGGGTGTACATCTTCATGACTGTGTGTGTCTGCTTCTTGCCAATTTGCAAACCTCTAAGATTATATTTAAAATTCAAGAGTGCTGAGAGCCAAAGCCCATTCAGGTGCATTCCCCTTTCGAAGACTTTCTAAAGCACAATCCTTCCATGAAATCACTGGGCTGTCATAGTCCTCTATTCTACAGCACACTGTTATCATACTGAGCACTCCAGCTGAAGGCAGTAAGATGGAACCAAGAGATTGTCTTATCAGCTTCACCACTCATGTACATGGATGGTTCCTATCTTCTTAACAACTGAAGGAGTGAGGGCAGTCTTTGGGGAGAACACTGGTACTTACCTCGTAAAATCTTGAAACTTACATCCAGCCAGTACTACCTTAACATTTCCCCAGAGACACATTAATATGCTCTGGAAAGCTACAGCTAGATAGCCATAGCTTTTCTCATGTTAAGGAAACGAAGGGGTGTTGACATGGCTCAGTAGGTAAGGGCATCTATGCCAAGTCTGAGGGCATTATTTTAACCCTCAGAATCTACAAAATGGAAGGAGAAAATTGACTCCTCGATTCTGTCCTCAGATTTTCATATTTATTCCCTCACATTTAAGCAAACTTGCAAATACATACATACATACATACATACATACATAGTAGGGAGATAAAAACAGAAAAGAAGCCATGTTCCATATGACAATCAAGATGACAGATAAGAGACAATATTTTCTATAGAATATAAGGTTTGGGTAAGATTGTCTATTTTTGTCTTAGCAAAACAATAAATTCAGTTAAGGAATATCCTTAAACTCTGAAGAAAATTTTATTCTGGTCATATACTGCTTTCATGCAAATTTTGACCATTTTGCTTCATTTAGAATTATTGATGTTACTATTTTGGGAGACAATCAATTGTCTGGTAGACAAAGCCCTCTGGCAATTACATATCATAATAACTGAGACCAATAATAAATAATAAATAATAAACATCTTTCTCTGTCTCATGGGTGGCTTCCTACAATGTGTTAGTACATGTACCAAACAATGGAGCACACACACACACACACACACACACACACATATATATATATATATATATATATATATATATATATATATATATATATTGTTTTTCACTTAAGTTGACTTGACTTGGCAAACTTAGAATATGCTTAATTCTCAGGTCTTGAGTTGTTTCTGTCTTTAAACTCTAATGAGTCATTAAAATCCAGCTTTTTGATAGTAAAATGAAATAAAAAGTTAATCAGCTAGAAAAATAATAATAAACAATTCTGTTCATGACTATGTAAGGGGAAAAATTGGACTTATACAAGTAATTTTAGCCAATACTAGCCAATATTGTCTTCTTGTAATAATTTTACAGCATATGCCATTCTAATGTTCCATTTTATATAATGTATTTATCAATGAAACTTGCAGGGCATCCTATTAGTAGGGTGAATTCTGTGGTCTTGGATAATATCTGGTCTTCTATGGCCAGATATTTCTATATCACATTTATCATGAAACACAAAGTCTCACAACAGAGTTGATTCTACTACATATCAACAAATACACCTCACACTCTTCTTCCGATGAGCATGCTATTGCTGCTGCAGGTCTGTTGGCCAGTAAAAGTTTAGAATTTTAAATGGTCTTCAATGAAGAGATAGAAAAGCATGACAAAGGTAATGAAATGGTGTTTCCCTTCATGGGTAAAATGCTAACACGAGGCAGCATGTTATGGTGAATTTAACTTAAGGGCCACTGTTAGAAGATCAGGAATGGTGGCAATGCAGGCATTGGCATAGTGAAGATTTTTAAATTCCAGGACTAAATAGCTGATCCTCTGGGAAGGAATGTTCAGACAGATCAATAGCATAAAAAAAAGATAATTGCTTTTCTTGGTGAATCTTAAGAAAGGGCTTGGGCTTTAGGGAAATTGGGAGAGATTTCATTTTTATTTCTCTTTCTACAAAAAAGGTAATTAATGAGTACAATGGATAAGTCAATGAGAGAAAATAGAATCTGAAAGCTCTACATTCAGAATAGGTCTAGAGATTAACAGAATGGCTTCAGCCTCAAACGATACCTACGAAAGTGGACAAGGCCACAGAGGTGACAAATTCCTTTCATAGAGTCTTGCTCAAGTCTTCAATTGGTAAAGAGTACAAACACACTTGAGAAAATGAGCCTGCATCCTCAAATAGCTTTATTTTATAGAAATAAAAGTGTCAAATTTTTAAAAAATATCATAGTGATTGAGATAATCCAAAATCTAATGTAAAACTGAAACCTAAAATATAATACACCAAGAGAAAATGATCAGAGAGTTTGTTTTATATATCCCACATTTTACCTGTGTATGTGGAGTGTACCTGTGTGTGTATATCTATATGTGTGCTTGCACATGGGTATGTGTAGACCAGAACCCAATGTAGAGTGTTCTTCTCCACTCTCCCTCATACTTTTTTCAGACTGGATGAAGCTAGAGCTCATCAATTTGACTAATTTGACTTGCCAGTGAGTCTGGGGATCTGCTTGTCTCCACCTCCTTAGAACTGGTGTTTAAGGGCCTATTGTCATGCTCAGTTTTCATGCTTGTGCTATGTGGGTATCTCAAATAACTGGGCCATCTCCATAGCTATGCAAAGTGGCCAGAGTTGCCACTTTCTCTCTTCTAGAGCCAGGAGAGAACACATGCTTAGCATGTATAAGGTCTTGAGATCAATGAACAAACCACCCTTAAACCAAACCAAACTTTAAAGAGCTATTCTTTATACTAACAATGAATGCATCAGATGATTCAAACTTGAAGTCTCTTGATTTCTTGAAATATCTAGCGGATTTGTATAGACAGAATGCTCTGGTTTGAAGGAGAAAAGTCCCCAAAGGATCCTGTGTTTGAATACTTGGTCTCCAGTTGGTAGAACTGGTTGAGAGGAATTAAAAGGTGTGCCACTTGGGTTTGGGGGACTTTGATGTTTCAAAAGCCCACACCATTTCTGCTTAGCTCTCCCCGACTCATGGTTGTAGATCAAGATGTGAGCTCACATCTGCTGCTCCAGCACTATGATTTCTTGCCTGCCTACTGTCATGTACCCAACCATGAGAGTCATGCAGTCTAACCTTCTTAAATTGTAAATCCCCAATAAAATTTTCTTTTATAAATTCTCTTGGTAAAGGTGTCTTATCACAGTAATAAAATAGGTAGCAACAGCAAAATGTATCATTACTAAGCTTGTAAGCACAATGCAAATATTGGCAATGTCTTTGAACAAATTTCTTCTCAAAGATTACATGAATTTAAAAACATTTATGCTTTTTGAATGAGTTAGTCATAGTAGAGACACTATCTGTCCTGATGTGTTTACTTATCCAATCCTTTACCAGAGTACACATTCTGAAAATATGGGGCCATAGTTCTGTCCAACCTTTATACATCATAAATATGCAATAAGGATTCTCTCTGTCTCTTTCTATTTGTTTGTGTATAGCCATATATGTAAATATGGAGGGCAAAGATCTCTGTCATGTGTGTTCTTCTGTTCCTCTGTTACTCCATATGTTACTGAGACAAGATCTCTTACTAAATCTAGAGCTCAATGACTTGACAAGAATAGCTGCTTAGAAAGCCCTAGAGATTTTCCTGTCTCGTGATTTCCTGATTCTCAAATGGTAGGCACAAAATACCATCGCTGTCTTATGTGGGTGCTGGTGATCCAAACTCAGATCTTTATGTTTATACCCACAAGCATTTTACTGATTCACACATCTCCCTTGTTCTTCATTAAGTCTTTTTGAATGAATGGATACATTTTATAACTTACTAAGTATGTTCTAAAATGTATTCTTGGTACCTAGTACCTTTTGTCTTTCTATTTTTCCTGAAATTTGGTGATATTTGAGACTAAAATTATTTAACTACAGATATAGTTCATTGCCATAAGACAGACAAAAATCTTTTCTTACAACATCAAGATATTTCTGTTATGATATAAAAAATGAACAATGTCTCCTTTCCCCCCAATAGAGTCTGCCATCCTCATTAATCCCTGCTTCATCTGAGAAATGGCTTCATCAAGGGGTTAGAAAGTCTACAAAAGTGATTTCTATTATGTCAAAATTTCAAATAATCTCCCCAGAGATTGAAACCTTGTAACAGAGAGAAGGAAAGGCAGGTGAGGAACAGGTTGTCCTTTCCTTCTCCTGTTGCACTGTACGCCATCTTTCTGACAGGAAACCTTTCTAGAATACATTCTGGGTACAAAGACAGAAAAGAGTTATATTTGAAAAAATCTATAGTAAAGCGTCAACTACTAAGCTGGAAAAAACAGAGATTAAAGTCATGCTTTCCTGGTGGGACAGTTTACATATGAACTCTGAAATGTACTTCCCTTTCAAATATTATTTTCATCTTTTGCTTTGAAATAATTTTATATTTACTGAAAAACTGTAGACTGCATCAAGCTCCTTTATAAAGTTTACCCAGTTTCCTAATGTTAAAATATTGCATAGCCATAATACTTTTTTTGAAACTTAAAACATAACATTTATACATGACCTTTAGCTGTAGAGTTTACTCAGATTTTCTTGATTTTGCCCACTAATGTTCCTTTTATTGCAGGCTTTGATCCAGGATAGTGCATTTTATACAGTGTTTCTTTCCTTAAGTATTCTCCAACCTATGGATGTTCAGAATACATTGAAAAAGGTGGATGATATCTCCCTATGTAATTTATACTGACCCTGAGCTTGCAGTGTAGCCCAGACTAGCCTCTGTCCATAATTCTGCTTCAGCTTCTAAAATAACAGGTGCATGCCACAAAACCTGTGCATAAATATTTTTGTAGTTGGTTATAATATCTAAGAGATGAGGCTCCATTTCAGAAGTAGAGATTTCACATAGTATCCACAAAGCTCTGAGTTCCATCCCCAGCATGGCTAGTGAATCAATGGATAAAAAGAGATAAAAAATAAAAAGCCAATAGATGTTTTTGTGTGCTTAATGCCACCCTTCTTATCCAACCCTCCTCTACTGAACACGGGAATCAATCACTTCCATGTCTTGAACACTTTGCCAATGTACGGAACGTGACATTTGGGAGACATATATCACCAGAGATCCACAGAGTATATAAACATACTCTTCTGGTTTTTCTGTATTGTCCTCTCTCTAATTAAAAAGAACAAGTACGAGGCAGTGGTTGAGAACGACAGCCCTGGAGTCCCACTGCCTGGATTTAAATGTGTTCCCCTGTTGCATGACATAAAGCAAGTCACTTAGAATCTTTGCAGTTCAGTTTTTATGTTTAGATGTTATGAAAGCTTAAAAATGAGTAAATGTATGAAAAGCATCTAGAGTAATACTTGGTACATGATAAGCTCATTTTATAACTAACTAATATGGCCCATCAAACCTGTGAATGAAGGAAATCTGCCAAATAGTGAAGGGATCACTGAATTATACATCTGCATACTTCAGTGGGCATTCTGTCCCCATAGTTGCTTCAGGGAAACCTCTTTGTACATTTAATGTAAAGGTAATTCATTGGAGTTACTGGGGGTGATGGGGAAACAGTTCATTCAGTAAATCCCTTGAGGTATCATTGTTAGGGCCTGTGTCTGGTGGTAACCCATGTCAAATCTCAGGCATGGCAATGTATGCTGTAATACCAGTTCTGGGGAGGCAGAGACAAGAGGAACCCTGGATCTTGGTGGCCAGCTATTCTAAGTAATTGGCAAATACTAGGTCCAGTGAGAGACATTTGTCTCAAATAATAGAATGGAGGCTGATAGATAAAGATACTCAACATATCTTGGCCTACATGGACATAAGCATACTCATGCATGCACATTTGCGCATGCGCACGCACACACACACACACACACACACACACACACACACGCACACACACACACACACACAAAGGAACATGCATTAATAAAATTTGTTTTACATATTCTAAGGGGTTCCTGTAAGGATCAAATAAGTCCTGAAAAAGGACTGTTTGAGGTAGAATATGCAGCTGTGCTTAGTGATAATGTTGTGCTATACGACTGAGCTAGAACAGGAAGGGCTGGGCAGGGTGCATGGCATTTCAAGCCAGACAGCCTAGTTTTCAGAGTGGCGGACATACATATAGTTCCATGGGCATTGTTTCTGTCATTCAAAACCATCAGACAGTTTTGTATTCATTTGCTTCTGGAAAACCAGCTAGTGTAGGTCTGACAGAGGAAACTATCCATTAAAAAAGTTTAATAAAAGCTGCCCATGATTTAATAAAAGGAGACATGAGCAGGTAGATCTCTCAGACTTCAAGGCAAGCCTGCTTTACTTAGTGCATTCCAAAACAACAAGAGATATATAGAGATATCCAGACTCAAAAAACAAAAAATCAAAAAAAAAAATCAAAGTTAAAAAAAAGAAGTAAAATAAATTCACTACAAGTGTTAGCACCTCACAAGCCTGCTGGGAAAATATCCCTAACATTTCTGCTGATTCTCATGGGCTCAGAAATAAGGTGAGGGTGTGTTTGTGGACATATATATGAATCTTACCTTATTTCTGGCTTAATATTCTTTATTTCAGAAATTATTGAGAGCAGCTTTGAAAGCGGTCCCACTTTGCTCTCCTTCCAGTGCCATTTTGCTGGTCTGGACCTATTCTAAGAAACTTCAAGCTGACATGGCAGCCCCAGAGCATTCCTAAGGATAGGAGGGCCTTGACATTCTTCTTTGTTGCCAAGCAACCAAAATTGTTCTTGCTAAAAGAAGCAAGAACTTCACTCCAAAGGTGAATGGGTTGAGAAGAGTCAGAGAGGATACTTCATTATACTAATATGGATGGTGCACTGAGAAGGAATTCTGACCCCAATTTCTCTGTGTAGAAGCCATCTTTCCATGGCCAGAGGTGGAGACTTCTTTCTTTAAAACTTCATGTCCATTAGCACCTAGAACTCCATCACAAATGGCTCAGGTTCTCTTCAAAGAACGTCTTATCCATGTTATAGCATGTAAATTGAGGGGCAAATTGTGTAAGTGATATCTAATAGTTATTGAGTGCCTACTGTATGACAGTCACTGTTCTAAGAAGTTTCCATGGAGGTCTTAAAACTCAATGAAATAAGACTGGTTTTGTTTTTAACATCTTACAAGTGAAAAAAAAAAATAACTGAAACACAAAAGCAGATAAGAAAATTGCCCACAGTTGCACAGCCAGTGATTCTGAATGTTCTTCCAGAAGCTTTTTGAGTCAGATAATAGTATTGCTGATAATTGGGATAATTGATAAAGACCTTCACAATGATGATGTTATCCCATCTCAGTCCCAGATTAAATTACTACATGAAAAAAAAGAGTCATAAACACAGTAATCAGTGTTGATAGTACTTATTTTATCATTAAAAGGTGCCCCTCTCCATCAATTAGTCAAGCACTAAAAGCAGAAATGTGCAAAGTGGAGTCTAAATGCTTGGGGGAAAACATTGAACAATGTAGGGCCAGGGAACTGTTATTACTTTGCATCAATTTGGGGCTTAAGAAGCGAATGAAATGGTATTTGTAATCTACTCAGTCTATAAGAAAGAAGACAATTTCAGTAGGCCAATTTACAGACTCGTGTTAAACAAGGAGAAACAGGGAAAGAGGAAAAATATCTGGACTTAGTATTCTACTTAAAGACCTCATATGATCCTTTCAGACATCACACACACACACACACACACACACACACACACACACACACACACAGTAGCATAGTAAGCCATGATACCTTGGTCTTCCAGTACAGTGAATGAAGTTTTATGATCTGATCAGAGGGCATTTTACTCCAAACAGAACTGTGATGTCTGGTGAGAAGAGAACCCCCATGGGTACCATCTAAGGATTGCATCTTTTCAAAGACAACAAATGCACCAAAATGCCCTCGAAGAGGCAGAACATGGTACAAGCCTTCTTGGGGATTCAGGCAGATCCACATGGTCTCAGGGCTGTCATTATGAATGTCTGTAAAATTGTGAGAATGAAGAAAGTGCTTGTGAATAGAAGCCCCAATTACAGAATGCTGGATGAAACAGCCTGTGGTGTAATTATGGTGTGCTAAGATTGATGGCCTTAATGAGTGGTGTTCCTTAATCTCAGTGTTGATTTTGGAGTGAGTTAAAATTAGATGTAAACTGTGGTAGTAAATTTGGATGCTGGATTGATGGTCAAGTGGAATTCAGATTAGTTCAAACCAACATTTCTTAGCACTTGGGAGATAGAAGGAGGGGAAGGATCGTGAGTTCAAGGTCAGCTTAGACTACATAGTTAGGTTAAGCCATATAATTAGACTCTGACCTCAACGCATAGGACTTAAGGATGTAGCTCAGTGGTATAGTGTATGTGAATCTGTTTTGCATGTTTGTTTTCTTAGGTTCCATCTACCATATCACCTTAAAAATTTCAGAGATCTAACTCTAGGTGAAACCCTAACAAAATTATTGCCTGAGGTCCCTCCCCTCAGAGATTTGGAATCACCATGGAAGAAAGGGAGGGAAGATTCTAGGAATCAGAGGGGAGTAAGGAGAGCATGGGAATATGGCCCACCAAATCAATTAAGCCGGGCTCACCTGAACTCACAGAGATCGAAGAGGCAAACACTGGGCCTTCATGAGTCTGTACCAGGTCCTCTGCATATATATTATGGCTGATAGCTTTGTGATCTTGTGGGACTTCTAACAGCAGGAATGAGTGCATCTCTGATTCGTTTGCCTGCTTTTGGAACTCTTTACTCCTGTTATGTTGCCTTGCCCAGCCTTGCTATGAGAGCTTTTGCCTTTTCTTATTGTATCTTGTTTTGTTTTGTTTGCCTATCATCTCTTGGAGGCCTGCTCCTTTCTGAAGAGAAAATGGGAATGAGAGTAGATTAAGTGGAGAGAGAAAGTAGGGGTGTCAGGGATCTGGAAGGACTGGAGGGAGGGGAAAGTGTGTTTGGGATGGAAGGTATTAGAGAAGAAGCTATTTTCAACAAAAAGTAAAAGAAGTTTCTGCTTGGTGTAGGAGAGGCAAAGTTACTACTAATAATATGGCAATAGGCTAGGCCCATGTTGTAGCACATGCCTTTAATTGCAGCACTAGTGAGGCAAAGGCAGGTGGGTCTCTGAGAGTTAGAGGCCAGCCTGGTGTACAAAGTGAGTACTAAGACAGGTAGGAATGGTTACACAGAGAAGTTCTGTATCAAAAAAAAAAAAATAGCAATAAATGATAGCATCTAGTGCTAACTCATCCTCCCGCTGAGTACCAGAGACTCTTCTAATCCCTGCATATAGTAACTTGTTCACCTCTTTATCACTCTAGCTCCACAAGTATGGGCTATGAGGCAGATGAGAAAGCAAGCCTGAAAGGATTAAATACTTTATCCTAGGGTCTGCAAGAGACATAGTAGCACCATCAAGCTTTGGTAGTAGGAGCACACAGCTCCTGGGTGTCATCTTAGTTTCCCAGAGAAAGTTTTCATGTGACTATAACTAATTCATGGTGCAGTGTCTTGAGTCCAAGAAAGAGGAACAATTAAGCATATGTGCTTCTTCAGCTGAAGATGATAGAGAGAGAGGTTAAGCAATAGTATTCTAACATCTCTACTGACTCTGCCCCAGTTTGGTCTCTTGGTTATTTTTCCAACCAAGTTGATTTGGTTCTGACCTCAAGGTCTTTGTGCCTGAATCATTGAACAAGATATTCCCATCCACTTATCTGAGTGGTCCTTTTTCATTTCCCAGCAGACGTAACTACTGATAATGACTTCCTAAACCCTTCCAATTATGTCCTTGCAAACATTCTATACTCCTTTTGCCTGGTCTGATTCTCTCTGTATATATTAGCACCGGCTATGTATTTGCAGTCTACTTTCTCACACTAGAACATAGGCACAGGAGCCAGAGACTTTTCTTTATACTGCAATTGCAATATCTAGAATAAACACCTACATGTATGTTAATCACTTTAAAAGACTGACTGTGTACCCACATCTGTAAATGTTTCTGAATGCTATAATTATGATTTCTACAAAAGATATGTACTTATCAAGTTCTCTTTAAAGAACAGGTGTTATTGTCTGTCAAACAATGGTTAACAAAATAGACTGAGTTTATGGCAATTAATTGATAACTTATCTTAGAAATCTCCTTGTTCAGAATATCTATTAACTTATATTATGCTTCTGTTTTTCGATCAGGTTTTTCTAGATGTGTAATGATAGCACCGAAGATCCTCTGAGGAAAGATTTTCTATAAAATGCTTAATTTTTTTTCTGTTTACTTTGGATTTAGAGAGCCAACAAAATCTAACAGATAAATATGTTCTTGAAGAGCCTGCTTGGCTCACAGCAAGGGTTTCATAAATGGCCACTTGATGAAAGAAGAAAGAACGGAAAGAATGAGATTGCTGAAAGGACAATTAAACAGAGACTACTCATAACCCCTAGTGTGGTTTTGATCACCTAGGGGTGCTGTAATTACTAAAAGACTTCTTAATCGAGAGAACAAACACCAAGAGAAACTGCATTGAGGAGAGAGCATTTGCTGGGTGTTGCTGGATCCCTTTACTTCCCCTCCAACTCCATTATACTTTACTTATCAAACACTGGGCCAGACCCCTGTGTATGGTCTTCTAGAAGCTACAATGGACAACATGAGTATGAACTTGTCTGTGTGTGTGTGTGTGTGTGTGTTTGTACGTGTGTGTGTCAGTAGACAATCTACAGCAATACAGCATTTGCTTTCTCATTTGTTTTAGTAGAACTTAGGTGTTTAGACTTAGTATTTTGGGACCACATGGGGACCTGCACCTATGTTTTCTTGCTGGGCAGATAGTTTATGTTCACTTATCTTCAGTTCTATAGAGAGATATCTCATTGGTTTGCTAAAACTGAGGTTTAATCGATGTCATATTTTGAGATGGATGGAGGAGAAGCTCCCCTTCATAGAAACCTGTGCAGAGGTTAATAATGACTCACCCAAATCAGTTAGTATCATAACTCAGACATAGGCTTCTGATGATCCAGGACATTCTCCTTCATCTTGACTAAGGCATTCTCATATAGACTAGGCTGGCTGCTTCTTAATGGGAGAGTGATTAATATTTTTCACTAGCCCAAGGGATAAAAAGCAAAATTAGCTTCCATTCCAAAATAATTTTTTAAAGGCCAGTTAAAATTATTGACTTCATGCCTCATGCAGCAATTATATGAAGCATTACTGAACCCTCTCCACCAATGATTAGAATAATTAGTGTCCTTTCATCTTCCCATCTAACGACAGTCTCCCAGCACCTCCCACTCCCCTTTGTGTCTGAGTACGCAGTGGCAGTGTGTATCTGTTTCTCGAAGGAAGGGAACATCAAGGCTCTGCATAATTGGGCCATTTCCCTGTCATACTGGTTTGCTTCTAAATCTGCCTCACTGTGGGTTGCAGTGAGGTCAATCAGATGCAGTCAAATGGCAGAGAAGATATTAAAAATATATATATCCTAGAACTAAATATATACCATCTGTGAACTTCAGTTATAGGAGGACACAATATAACTTTAGATACACTGATTGGCTGTTTGTGTCTGTTGGCAATTCTTACAGCTTTGATTAGCAGCAGGAGTGATACATGATGTACATCATTCTTTCTATTTTTAGCTTTTTTCATACACGATAAAGAGATAAGATTTCTCCCAACACACATTTGGTATATCATCAAACTCACCTATTGTATTTGATAAAATATGTCCTGGGTATATTAAATCAAAGGTCTCACAGGCCTAGGGATACACACTATTAACAAACACCTATCTTAAATAATCAAATCATCAGGCAAACAAACTTTGGAGAAATGGTACTAATAATATTCAGTGGGTTGTTTATATGTCTGTTTGATGCTTTCTGGGCTGGGCTATACCTCTTTTTTTTCTTCTTTGTTTTATCTATAACTAAAATATTCATAAAAAGTGTAGTTTTTCCACTGCTGGCTGCTTGTATTATGAGAGCTGGAGACCCATGTGAGATATTCCATGAAGAAGACTCATTCTGTTTTAATTATTCACCTGAATGAATGAAGCCACCTGTACATTCTCTGCTTTGCAAATGCCATGTAAATATGATGCATGTTCTCATCCAAAATGACTCACCATCTAATCTCCACCAACCTTATGCCTGAAGTATTAGAATGTTTCAGGTGGTGAAGTCCATTTTGATAGAAGCTTAAGATTCAGAAAAAAAGCAACATTATTATTTCTAAAATGGTAAGACCATTGAAAATGATTAGCCCAATGGTTATAAAATTAAAAGAGCAGAGACCTTGGAGACACTTGCCAAACTTAAATGGTCAGTTGAAGAATTTCAGGAATTATCTTGCTTCTTTACCCAATATTCTTTCTATGATGCCGTTTTGATATCTATTGGATGCTTTGAGTCTATTCCCTCCCTAGAGAAAACATTGAAGAATTTGCCAGTGTCATGAAAATGTTCACAGAGCCCATGGGTTCAAATGAAGGCCACTTTAACGGGATACAGGTTAATCAGGGCAGAAATGTAAAATTAAGGCTTTAACTTTTCCCTTTATCTGATTAGTCTGCTGGGGTTCACTAAGAATATGTTTGGAGAAAATCAAATATGTCACTTAGACGCTATGAAGCTCTAGAACTAAATGGTGACCTGTTGTACATTGTGGGTTCTTCTAAGGACTGTGAGTAAAGAACTAGGTGCACTGTCTTCCTCCTTTGGCTTTCCCTATGAAATCTGAGTCTTTTGTCTTCAGTGAATGGAACTCATTTAGAAACCCCATAAGAACCCTGATCAACTCAAGGGCTGTCCATCTTTATTGATGTGGAGAGAAAAATAGGAAGGGATGCTTTGGAGAAGCAGGCTATTGTTCCAAATCTTCTTACCAGAAATATTCACCATTTGTGCTTAGTGTGGGTAGGTACCATTGTGTCATAAGCAGTAGAATCATGCATGCTGTCTTCTCCTGTCCTGTCCTGGTCAGGGATGGCAGGCCTTCGGAGCAGGGTGTTTCTTCTTGCATATGGCCCTAGGTGGGCTTTGACAGTCCCCCTTGAGAGTTCTGAAATTGTTATGGCTCTAAGAAAGAGATCTTGGTCCTTCTTTCAGAAAGCACAAGTGAAAGAAATTGGAGTGAGCTCTCTCTCTATCCTTGTCTCTCAATCTTTCATTTCCTCCCCCGTGTGTATCTACTATGGCCTAAGCTTTTGTGTGTGGTTTTTCCGGAGTTCATTTTTTTCCCCTAAGTCTGAAACAGAACAGTGGTTCTCAACACATCAGTTGTGACTCCCTTGGGGGTTGCATATCAGATATTTATATTATGGTTCATAACAGTAGTAAAATTATAGTTATTGAGTAGCAATGAAATGGCTGTACGGTTGGGGCTCACCACAACATGAAGAACTGTATTAAAGGGTGGCATCATTAGGAAGGTTGAGAACCACTGAAAAGATCCAGAGTGGTGAGTGCTCTGGAAAAAATAAAATGCTTCCAAAAATGAATTTGCCTTATATACCACCAGACAACCCTTTTTCAGCCATTTCTGGTTTATTTTTTGTCTTTTCTAAAAGACTTCATGGCAGATATTCTCCATTACATTCTTATTACCCATCAGAGGTCAAGTAGATTTGGAATCTAGTATGTGTATTTGCTTTCTATTGTTGTATAACAACTGAACATAAAACTAGTGTCCAGAAGCAATGTGTGCTTATTTTTTACATGGTTTCTGTGAGGCAGGACTACTAACTCACCTGAGTGGCTAGGGACCATAAAGGCTGAGAATCAAGATCTCTGCTAAGGCTATTGTCTTTTCGAGTGATTCAAGTGAAGAAGCATCTGCTTCTAAATTCACTCAGCTTGCTGGCAGATTCATTTTCCTTCTGATGGCTCAGTTCTTTGAAGAATCACAAATTCATGCCAGCTTGTGTTTACTTTCAAACCTGGCAATAGCAACCCTAAATCAAGATTCTTCACAAGACAGAGTGTTATATAATGTGAGATTGTCTAGGTGTAGCATCCCAACACCTTTGTCATATTGCTGATGAGCTAGTTCCAGGCCTTCTTCATACTCAAGGGAAAGGAATTATACTGGGAAGTGGGATTTAACACAGTGACAGAAAAGGAGGATTTTCCGGTGAAACACTAGATTACTAAATATTCATCTTAAAACTAAAAGAATCTTGAAGATCTGAAGAAGGTTCTTATTGACCAAGAGCTAATGATAATGTACTTACTTATGGGCTAAGTGCTCAGAAACTATGTTTTCTTAGCTTCACAAATTTTAATCTTAACTCACATAATCATCTTTAGATCAAGGGCCAGTTAAAGATGAGACTGTTTTGGACTTGTCATGAACAAGTCAGTCTCATTTCTTTAAGTTTTCCACGATGTGGCATATTTGAAACTAGCAATGTTTTTTTAAACTTTTGTTTCTTAAGATTCTTTTCCTCTATTCTCATTTTTAATTTAGGTAGAATTCATTTTTTTCTCTCTTTTCTTACTGACCATATTTGACAATTTTATTTTCTAGTTCTAATGGGCTTCTTTATCTTTGGTGATGGTGGTGGTGGTGGTGGTGGTAGTGGTGGTTGTGGTTGTGTGTGTGTGTGTGTGCATTCATGCATGCAGAGGGAAGGAGGTTTTTCACTGTTTTTTTTTTTTTTTCCTTTGTGGATCTTCACATAATTATCTGAGGCAAGGTCTCTCACAAAACACATACTTCACATTCTTGGGAACTCAAGGGATCCTCCTGACTCTGCTTTCTCAGGTGCCTGCCACAATAGCTGGCCTTTTATGTGGGTTCTGTGTATCTGAACTTAGGTCCTCACATTTGTCCAACGAGCACTTTGCTGACTGAGCCATCTTCCTAACACTTCCAGTGAGCTTTTAAGATAATCCCACCACATTTATTATGGGGAAAAGTCTAACAGAACACTCTGGAGTAAAACTTTATCTTTTGGGATTCATGTACTTAGAATCTAGATATTAGGCACTTCTCTCTTTCCTGGTTTTCTCTACCTCTGCTATATCCAGAAAAGTGAAAGGCTAAAAATCTAGGCTGCTTATTTATATGACCACTGCAGAGAGGGCTTCTTTCCTGGCTGCCCTGACCTCTGTCTTTTAAGTACCAATCGTGACTTTCTGTGCTTAATTCTCTCAGGACATCTATGATACAGTCCTATAGATATAAAGGTTCAGAGAATCAAACTGAAGGATATAAGAGCTCTAATAGAGGGAGTCATATTTCTAGAAAGGAAAACCGAATTCTGAAGATATTTTCTGTCCCTGTGGACAGCTAAAAATACAAGGATAATCATTCCTGCTGGCCCAGTCCTTTAACTGCCAGGGAAGCACGGAAGGAAGAAAAAAAAATGGTGCTGTGCTAGAGCGATATAAAGAGTAAAGGAGCCTTTTGTGAAATAGTGAACTTTTCCCAAAGCATTTCTTCCTCGATTAGCCAATTTATCTTCAAGTTCCATATAACTTTTACTGTTTGGCATGACTTAATAATAGTGGGTTGTTGAAAGCTATGAAGGGCTCTTTGGGCTAGTTTCCAACTTCAGTTTGTCTAAAATTATTTTTAATAAAAGATGAAAACAAATGCAGAAATTAAAAAAAAAATCTGGACTAAAAAATAATTCCTCTCACAAAGACCTTAAAGAGAGGCAGACTGTTTCTATGAACAACCATGGCTATTCTTCCTTTAATACAATAAGTAAAGAGATGAGGATCTCCTACTGTTGTAAGTCTTAATTGGGCAAACGTTCTCCTTTTGCTATCCAACTACACAACTTCTGTGACTTCAATGACTTTAGCTGACCTTGATTCAGCCAGAACTCCACACCATGCCTTAGGGGTGCTCTGCATCATTGGATTGGAAGATTGAGTCTTTGTTTGGTGGTAGAGCGCAGCATGCCTTCTGCACATGACCCCCAGAGTTTCATTCCAAAAAGTAGCGGACCAGCAGGCAGATGGTAATATAGAGTAGTAACAAAGAGAGTCTGACCCCTTGAATGATTCCTCATTCTCCCAATATTAGGGTAACGGGGCTCACACCTAATCACTGTGTTTCTGATTCTTATCTTCTGTTACACAGCATTGAGGTAAGCAAATACTTTGTCATCTGCCTGTGTCAGGAATTAATTAAGAGCCCTAGATTTAAAGTTAACCCTCTTTGAACTTGATTTTGTTCTGTGTCACTTTGGAACTTTATGATCTTGAGCAAAGTGATGAAGCTCTCCACACTCTAGTTTTATACTCTATTATATGGAACTGATCTTATCTAGTTCATCTGGCTGCCAGCAGGTGTTAATGAAGTAATGTATGTGAAGTATTCAAGGCTGGACTTGGTACCCAGTGTTCCTTCTATAAATGTAAGCTATTATCACAGCCATTATTACTGTGACACTTTGCAATATCCCATGACGTCTCTGACTTCAGATTCATGGTCACTTAGGGATATCTTAATAAGAAATGAATTCTATCTATTCTTTACAAAATGATAACTCACTTTCAGGAGACGTACCCATTACTTTGCAATTTTATTCAAAAGGGATGAACAAAAAAACCAGATTTCTGTTTTATCATCATCTTAGTGTTCTGACCATTAGATCCATTGCTTGTTTGATTAAATTTTCAGGTAATTGAATTCCTTCCCTGGAGAAATCATCCAAAGTCAAGACTATAATCATGATTATGATAAATAATATGACATTTTTTCATTTCAAGATCAGTAGAAGAATAGATTTCAAAATGTTTTTGCCACAAAAATAAGCATGAATGGTTATGGCTTTGTTAATTAGCTTTACTTCATCATTCAGTCCTTTTAAATGTTTACTAAAACACCATTATCAAACAACCATAAATACATGCAATTTTATTTGTTAATTTAAAATAGACTTTAAAATGATAAACTTCCTTGTTTTCAACTCTTAAAAATTCATAATTCAAGTCAAGTTTTTTATCTCTAGGTAAACTAAAGATCTTGAGAACCAGAAGTGAGAAAACAATAACCTTCAGAAACAAAAAAGGAAGAGGAAGAAGGGTCCATTGCATGACTATTATGATGTCAGATTCAAGGTTCTTCTCAGTACCTATTGAATCTGTAGTCCTTAGGCATGTAGGAGGTACTTATCTTTAGCATAATCCTCACAAAACCATCAATCCAGTTGCATTGACTGAGTCAAACACATTCCACTATTAGAAAAATAAATCTTCCAAATATCACTTCATGGCCCAGTTAAATGAAAGAAAGATAGTACTGACAAAAGGTTTCTCCTGAAGGCATAGATCTGGTTTGAAGAAGCTGGAATGGGTTGACTTTGAGAAATGACCAGAGAACTGATTGCAGATATACCAGATGGTGTTAGAATTAGGCTGCTGATGGGAGTTCCAGCAGCTCCCATTTGGCACTGTTATGCAAATATACAAGATCCCTGTCAGTACCTTGTGGATAACGATCAGAACCTGAGTTCTATATATTAACGGAGAAATGGAAGATTCTGGTTGAAATATACTCTGGCCTGTAGAGGTTTTTTTGTTTTTGTTTTTGTTTTTTTAGAAATAAAATAACTTAACCTTTAGTTCACTGGCATATTAGAAGCCTGACTTAAATTATGTTTTTTAAGAGTAAGGAACAAGGAAGTTTTAATTTTATTTTTAACAAATATAATTACATGTATTTTTGGTTGTACAATAATGATGTTTTAGTACATACTCACTTGGATTAAAACCATCTAGACGTAAATGGAGGCATAGATTTGAGAGATATTTAGTGGACCCCAACACCTGTTCCTGTTGTATTCACTCATCTGAAAGCATTTTGCCTTTCCTTTCTGAGGGACACTTCCAGTGTCCTGCCAATTTGCTATGAAACCTTTTGTGGGGATAAACCATATTGTAGATTATCTATGTATCAGGCTTGCATGACATGGGAACAGGAGACTAAGCTTAATCAAAAACATCTGTCAACCCTAGTGGTAAGTATCCATTCCTGTCTCATCTTTCTAGAGGCATGGGGGAAAACCAAGCTGCAGAGCAAGTAATGCTTCGTGCTCAATCCTGAGTTAATCAAAGAAGAAGGTTTTTCATTGTGTTGTCTTATGCTTGTAATTCTAACAGTTAGGAGAAAGAGGTAGGAGGATTGCTGCATGCTTGAGGATAACCTTAGCTCTAGAATAAGTCCCACATCAGCTTGATGGGATTTGGTTCTAGATTTAGGAAATATTGAACAGAGAACAGAAAGATAATGGCGAATAGAATGACTGATGAGCTCTACTGCAGAAAGGTTTGTTTAAGTCAGATAAGTTCTACTTCAAATGCAGATAGTAGGGGACAGGATACACAGGACTGATGTGAAAGTTATTTTAAAGATGTGAGTTCCCAGTGTGAGTCTGAGGAAAACCCTGTGGGAATAGCTTCTGTCAATGTATAAAGAGGCTTAAGAGCATCCCTACCCTCACACCAGGAAAAGCACTGAGCACAGAAGAGCCACAGGGACAGAGTAGGTGATAGAATCTGTTTGGTGTGAGCATTGGGTGGGTAGACTGTGTGGTACTGGCAGGTTTTGAGATGCAATATACCATGGGAATGTTAACTGTGGGTCTCCCACCAGTGATCTCCTGCTGCTAGCAGTAGACTGTGTGCAAGTGTGAAGCTGTTCAGTCTGGGTTTCCTTTGAATTCATGAACTTGGACTTGCAGCCCTCCATAGAGGTGTGCTTTACATTCGTGGAGTCAACTAATCACAAACAGAGAAACGTACAGTGCTAGGGCTGTAGCTCAATAGTATTCAGTTAGTATGTAAATGGTTCTGGGGTTAATTCCCAGCATCCCAAAGCAAAGTAAAGAATCAGTCTGTATCCTGTAATATATCAAAAATAATTAAATTAAATTACATAGTATTAAATGATAGTTTCTAAAAGTTTAACTATATCAGTTAAACATTAAATATAAAATAAGTATATTGGGAACATTATTGTTAGTCAAAACTGTTTTTGTGTTGAACATGTTTTGACTTTTTTGCTACAATTTTTTAAACAGTCCTCCACAACAATTGTTTGCAAATCCTGCAGATTATATTAGGTATTAAACCTAGAGACAATTTAATTGATTTGGTAGGGTGTGCATAGGTTATATTCCACAACCTTGTCATTTTACATTAGGGACATGAGCATCCATAGATTTTGATATCTATGTAGTTCCTGGGAACAACCATTCCCAGACATTCGTAGATGGCTGTGTTTTCAAACTGCAGTGTTCTTCTCTCCCACTGGAGTCTCCATGGTACATTCATGAACTTGTCTCTGTATACTGTTAAACCTCCTCTGTTAAGTCAGTATTGAACATATACTACCGTTGTGCAATACTCCAAATTCCGTTCTCCCTCTCATTGGAACCTGAATAACTTATTCTCTAAAAGACATGCAACCAATATTTCTGCATTTATAGAAGTTTTTAAAGCATCCAAGGACGACCCCTATTCCAAATACCTTTTCTAAATATCACTTACAGAAGCAAAGCCAACAGTGGACAAGCCCGTGGAGACTGAATAGTGGCTTCTTAGGAAATGTCACCATATCACTTTTTGGAAATTTGCCTTATATAATAGGCACATGGCTTCTAGTTGACTACATGGGGAAGGTACAAGAACTACCTTGGATGTGACCATTGTGGAGATGGAGTATTTTATACCCAGCTCTGTGCCCACCCAGAACTAGCACTGTATAAAATGCTATCATTCTTGTTATAAAAGTGTGGAAGTAGACTGTTTTCATTTAAGGGCCTGATCAATGTTAAAACTTCAGTTCAAAGTCACAATGAAATGCCTTTTTGCAATCATTCAGTAAGCACTTATACAAAACGTAAGCAGTGTTCTTCACATTGAAATGTATTGGTTTCAATATTGACAAATCCGAAAAACAAAAACAAAAACAAAAACAACAAAAAAAAAACAATGGTATTGAAGCAAAGCCTACAACATGTCCACCACAGTGGTATGCTAAACATGCTTATTTTCATCCATTTGTGTTCTCCTAAATTCCTTCACTTTACACCATATTCCACCTTCATTTGTTCAACCCTCTGTCTCCTCTAGAATGGAGATCCACAAAGCAGAGATGAGATCTCTACAATCATTATTGTGTGACAAGACATCTATGAACTTTTACAAAGATTAAAGAAATGCTTATTAACTTATATAAGTCTGTGAAAATCTTATAAAATGTCACAGAATAACTTATCATCATCATCATCATCATCAACAACAACAACACAGCAAAAAGAACCATGGCAATAGATAAGAATATGCAGATATATTGCTAATAGGAGATGAAATCAATATGAGCCATAAGAAAAAGTAAAACTTAATTAAGTAGGTCTGTGTTTGCCGGGTACTCTGAGAATGGTACATGAAGAGAAGGCAACAATCTCTAAGAAATATATGTATTGCATATTTTTCTGGGGTGCTTAAAACATTAGAATACAATCTTTTGAGCTGGATCTTACTTCAGGCCTGTTACTGGACCTCCTTTCCCTCGGTCTTTTCTCCATTTTTGTCCCTGCAACTCTTTTAGACAGGAACAATTCTGGGTCAGAGTTTTTGACTGTGGGATAGCCACCCTATCCCTCCACTTGATGCCCTGTCTTTTTACTGGAGATAGAGTCTACAAGTTCTCTCCTCACTGTAGGGCATTCCATCTAAGGTCTCTCCCTGTGAGTCCTGAGCATCTCACCTTCCAGATCTCTGGTACATTCTAGAACCTTCCCCCCCACCCCACCCCCACACAACTCCTACATCCCGAGGTTGCCCGTTTCCATTCTTTCTGTTAGCCCTCAGGACTTCAGTCCTGTTTCCCTGCCCTTTCCAAAAACCTGATCATGTTCTCCTTTCCTCTCAATGTCCTATTCCCATCCACGTTGTTCCTCCCCCACACCCCCACCCCCGATTGCTTTCTTTTCCCTCCCAAGTAGGATGGAGGCATTCGCACTTGAGCCCTTCAGTTTCTTTACCCTCTTGGATTCTGTGGATCGTATCCTGGGTATTCTGAACTTTTTTGGCTAATATCCACTTATTAGTGAGTAAACACCATGCATGTCTTTTTGGGTCTGAGTTATCTCACTCAGGATGATACCAGGCAGCACACACCAGCTGATATGAGGTACGCCAACACATATACAGCTGGGGATTACCTGGTCTGGCCTCAAAGAGAGAAGATATACCTAATCCCTGAGAGACTTGAGGCCCCAGGGAGTTGGGAAGTCTGGTGGGGTGGGGGTGGGGGTTGCAGACGGGGGTGGAGGGTTGGGGAGGAAGTATGAGATGAGGAACAGTCAGAGGATGGACCAGGAGGTGGATAACAGCTGGACTGTAAAAAATATATAATAATAATAATAATAATAATAATAATAATAATAATAATAATGAATATGACCTTTTGTAACCGAATTTTCTATTCTATACTGTGTTTCCTACCTTACAATGATAGGTGATAGATCAGGGGCTTCACAGAGGTGCTATTTTCATGTATGTAGGTGAGAGAAATGCTGTGCATTACCATCCAAAGAGCTCCTGTCACATTTAGGACATGAATTCAGATTTTCTAACAGCAAGGACATTTACCATTCACTAATCTACCCTTTACCATGAGTTCCTGAAGAGATCAATTGTTCTCCCTGGTACACCCAGGGAATAATTTGTCCTCAGCACAGGAGGCTGCACACAGCAATGAATAAAAGGTGAATAAAAGACAAAACCAGTTCTACAATGTAAATGACACATTCTATTACTGAAAGTGGCTCCAAATGAACTAATTTCATTCAATAGTACTTTTACATTCAGAAGCTATATAGGTTGGGATACATATTGTAACGTCAGTTTGTCAGGAGAGTGGACTGTGGTGCATAATTACAAGTTCCCCTTCAGCCCTTCAGGAGCTAATCAGAGCAAGGATGTGAATCTGTAATTTGCAAATGTTAAAAGACAGAGGTTATATGGCACTAATGGCTCTTCTGATAACATTCTTGTCACCAGATCATGGGAGGGTGGGTGAAAATTCCCCAGGCTCATTTGATCGTCAGTTTAGCCACTGAGTTGCAAGGAAGCTGTCCTTCTGACTGCATCTATGGATGCTTTTGTGGCCAGTGATATTTAAAATGTAAAACATCATATGAAAATAAATTAATATTGATATTCTGGTGGATAATACAAAATCAGGAAGTAATACATAGAGCAGATTAGTGCACAATAATACAGAACAAAGATCAAAAGTTAATATATCCTGAAACCTGTTTCAAACAAATATTTTTCTCACTGGAGAGACAAAATAAGAAAAATAAATAATGCATAGATAGGTAGATAGATGATAGATAGATTATTGATAGATGATAGATAGATAGATAGATAGAGACAGGTACATATATGTACATATATGTACACTTCTCTGTGCTATCATCTGGTATTCTGCTATTCTCAGGGAATTGGTTGTAGAGTCATCTGTAGATATGAAAATCTGAGGAGATGTCTTTTTTCTTTCTGTTTCTTGGTTGAGAGCAAGGTGATAGAATGAAAAACAAGAATCTCAGTTCCATAGCTGATCACTCTGAACTCTAGGCAGAGGTGAACACATTCAGTGTTTGATTCTTCATTCAGAATGGGAGTTTTTGAGGTGAGACTCTCACCTCTTCTGAATTGTTCCATATAGGACTAAGAAGGACAGGCTAATATGTTCCTGTGATGGGTCCTCTTAGAAACAGCACAACTCAAACATGAGGTCAATACAGAAAAGAAAAAGTTATTGTAAGCAAGCTATTCATGATTGATAAGGGCGGCAAAACAAACTTGGGAGCTGAACTAAGACCCGCAAGCCAGAATCCTGTAGAAATGTTAAGCCCGAAATCCACAAATATCTGTGCCAAGTTACAGTTATATTTTCTCACCAATCAGGACTCAAAGATGAGGGACTTACCTAGGAACATTTCCATATGTGGCATATTTATCCTGCTCTCATTTGTTGGTTTACTTAGCCAAGGCGGGGCAAGCCGCCTGTGGTAGTCATGTCTCAACTTGCCAACCAGAATATCAGTTTCCCATCTACCTTATCTCTCTCCACCAAGCAGAATGTCAGTTACCCAGTGAGGTCTTTGGAACTTAAACTATATTTGACCCCTATGCAAAATGGAAGTTTTATTCAAAGTGGCGTCAATTTGGTTCCTTCTTACCTTTCTACCATCCGTCACAGGATACAGGTGGTTTCAAGCAGTTCGTCTTGGTGTTGGCCGTGGATAAGAACCAAGACAAGTGATTCCAACCCCACCAGAGCCCATCAGAGTGTCCCCATCAATAAGATCTATTTTCTCACGTGTTCATTTGCCTTATCTCCTCCTCTTTCCCTCTCCTTGCTCTTCTTGTTCTCCCTCCTCCTCTTTTATTTTGATTTTGTTTTTACTTTGCAAAATTAAAGCTCTTTATAAAATAATCCAAGGGTTTTTTTTCCCCACTGTAAAGTACCTCTTGTGTGCCAAGTTTGAAAAAAAAAAAAAAAAACCATGGCGCTTTTACTGTTAATGGATGATGACACTTTGACAGATGAATGAGCAGTTCTGCACTGGCTTCCTGGGAAAGCATGGATGGAAGTAGGTAGCAGCATTTATCCTGGCATTAAATGCATGAACTAGCCAAAGAGGCAGCCTCTTCCCTTCTAGGGGATTTGTGTGTTTAAATCAAGGCTGACAAACTCAATATATACATTTGGGGAAAAGACAGCTTGGCTAAAAGTTTAAAAAAAAAAAAAAAAAAAAAAAGCCAACAGGGAGAGCAGAGTGGCTTGTAGATTGTGACCTTTTCAGCTAAACTGGCCCAGGAGAACGTCTTATTTGAATTTATAGCCATCTCAGAACTCCGAGAGTGAGGCTTCTGGTTCTTTTCCTCTGGGGGCACTACAAAGCTTAGGACTTTGCAGATCAGTTAAGTCATTAGTGGTTCATCCAATGAAGGCTGGCCTCCAGGAAGTGACTGAGCCAGCTGGACTGCCCCAACAACACAAAAGCCACCAGGCTTCTAGAGTTTATAACAAATGGCAAGAAGCCACTGGGGTCAAAGGCCTCCAGCTTGTAGCCAGTTAGTGCTGCCTGTTTTCCAGCGGCCCCAACACTATCCTGGGCAGCTAGAAAGCAGACGCTGGAATCAATGGAGAGGTCTACAGTCACAAAAAAAGTGTTCAAATATTGCTTACCAACCCAAATGCCACTGATTGTTCAAATAGTGGGGGAAACTTAGGGAGCTACCCTGCAGGAAATCAATGCCTACCCAGTTTAGTTAACATTGTTGAGTTCTTACAATTTTCTCTCCTCCTCGGTAAACCAAAGGGAGGTTTCTAATGTTCCTATTCAATTTATTTCGTTAAAATGTGAACAGGTAATATAATTACAAGAGGAAAGTCCAGCACTAAATGCTTTCTCCTGCTTCTGTCATTTATTTCAGCAAGAAAACCATCTAGTTAAGTAGTTTGGTGTTTTTTCAGAGTATTCTGACACACTGAAAAAAACCAAAAAACTGCAAATGTATTGCATCAGATCCTGGTTGCCTTGTGCTGTCTGCATACTAGACATTCATTGCAGCATCTGTGAATGATTTTAGTTCTTTAAAATGTCTCAAAACATAGACAGATTCCGTAGTGTTTGGTCATATCACTACATGAACATACTATATTTAGCCATTTCTCTACTGTTTGTTGTAATACAGCAGTTAAATTCAGAGAAGCCTTATATTTTCTGTATACTTTTTTTTTTTGAGACAGGGTTTCTCTGTGTAGCCCTGGCTGTCCTGGAACTCACTCTGTAGACCAGGCTGGCCTCAAACTCAGAAATCTGCCTGCCTCTGCCTCCCAAGTACTGGGATTAAAGGCGTGCGCCACCACGGCCCAGCCTTCTGTATACTTCTGAGAATATGTGAGGGATACAGTCTTAGAAGTAGCATCACTTGGCTAAGAGATATTTGCATTTGTAGTTTGAATACCCCCAATACCCCAATACCACCAAGTCACCATTAGTAAGTATACAAATTCAGACAGCCTGCAGTGCGTGAAAACCCCTCCCAGTATCTCATCAACAGACTGTGCTGTAAATGGCATGGAAGTATATCAATTGAATATATGAAAATGAATATTCAATTGAGTTTCACGTTTCTTGTTTTCACTGTAAGCAAAGCTATACATCCTTTTAGTTGCTTACAAGGCATCTCTACAGACTTTGGAGTTGAGTATTAATACATTTTCTCCATTTTTTATACTGGTTTGCTCTTTTTTGTTGTTGTTATGGTTGATTTCTTTTTTTTTTTGGTGTTTTGTTTTATTTACTTTTGCATCTGTATTTATCCTCCTCCTCCTCCTCCTCCTCCTCCTCCTCCTCCTCCTCCTCCTCTTCCTCCTCCTCCTCTTCCTCCTCCTCCTCCTCTTCTTCTTTTTTGCTACTTAGGAGAATTGACTCTCATGTTGTAGGTTGCAAATTCCTTCACACACACCCAGAATGTTTTTAAAGTTGCTCTTATTATTTTTGCTTGCTTTGTGATTTTCCTCAGAGCTTTTTGCATCTCCTGGTAAATAGTTTTATGAGATTGAATTCATCAACTTTTGGTTATCTTTATATTTTGACACTGAGTTCAAAAGGAGACTTTTCACATTATACAACTTTAAGCCATTATTTTGCTTTATCTTCACTCTTTTGTTTTTAATTCCTCACAGTTTTCTAAACAGAAATCTGGACTTTATCTCTATACTGAATATAAGGTATTTATGTAACTTTATTTCGAGTTGTCCTGTCCCCTGGTTATTCTAAAAGCTGTGCTTATGTCACTGCTTCCCTTCAACTTCATTTATAGCATTTTATGTTCCTTTCTGGACTTTGACTTTGTTCTATTCAATCTGTCTGCCCACACGTATTTCCTAATTTTTAATTTTTAATATGCCCAATACACTCAATACCTACCTGACATGGCAAATTTTCTCTTACATCTCCCCTCCCAGCTCTTCTGCTATTTTTATCCCTCATATGAACTTTCCATGGTTTCTTCAGCTACATAGACATATCCATTGATAGATGGAGGAAGCTACTTGATAGGTAGATAGTCCTGAGATAATTGACTATTAATGGACATTATTTAGGAGACTTATAAACTTTTTGGTCTTTATTGGTCTTTCTATTTATCTGCATGTGTTTCCTTCTTTTTAAATTTTTTTTTAAAATTAATCATTCCATTCATTTACATCTCAAATAATATCCCACTTCCCAGTTACCCCCTCCACCAAACCCCCACCCCATGATATCCTACTTCCCTGTTACCCCTCCACAAACCCCCCATCTCACATCTGCTCTCCCCCTTCTCCTTTGCCTGTATGAGGGTACTCCCCAACCCACCCACACTCTCCTGCCCACTACTCCAGCATCCTCCTACTTTGGGGCATCAAACATCCCCAGGACCAAGGGCCTCCCCTCCCACTGCTGTCAGGCAAGGCCATCTTCTGCTATGCTTGTGTCTGGAGCCATGGATCCCTCCAGGTACATTCCTTGGTGGTCTAGACTCTGGAGAGATCTGGTGGTCAGGCCAGCCTATATTGTTCTTTCTATGGTGTTGCAACCGCCCTCTGCTCCTCCAGTCCTTCTGCCAGCTCCTCCACTAAGTTCCTGGCTCAGTCTGATGGCTGGCTTCAAGTATCCACATCTGCATTGGTCCGGTGCTGGCCAGACCTCCCAAGGAACCTCTTGACCGTGGCAACAGTGTGGGTTTGGTGTCTGCAGACACGATGGATCCCTAGGTGGAGCAGTCTCCGGTTGGCATTTTCTTTTACGTTTTATTTTCCATTATTTCATCTGAGTCTAACATTTTGTCCCTAGTATATTCTTAAAAGGTTTTCCTCTTGGACCTCATTACAAATGACACCTTACCAGCACTTTCTAATGGAGGCTATGAATTAAGGCGTATGATTCCGTACTTTGCCAACTCACTGAATCTTCACTTTTCGTTGTTTCTTCTGAGCTCCCAGGTTTATTTACCAGCACCTACAAGGCAGCTCACAACTGTCTGTTAATGCTGTTAGTGCTCTAGTGAACTGTCATTCTCCCAAGGATGTTGTGATGCCCTCCAGCCATGTCCTTCTGAAACTATTTCTTTCCTAGGTATGAGTATGGAGTGGGGATGAAGTTTTCAGTTACTTCACCTTCTTCAAGCTACTTCTCAGACAACTACTACACTTTCTGCAGCCTAATGCTACCTGAGTTATGTAATTTCAACTAGATCTCAAATCTTTATCAGCACCATAAAAACAAAACTCTTGTGTCTTGTCCCACTTGTAATTCTATAATGTCCATTGGCAAATCATTTACTTATATGTAAATTTGCATGCCAACAGAGATATCATGACAGATTTCTCACCTCTTTCTTGCCTAATGTCTTCCTTCCTTGCCTGCCTGCTTTCTCTCTCTTTTAGCTGAATAGCATAGAAACCATTTCTCGAATACCAGCTTGTCAGATTTCTACTAGAGCTTGGGGACGGAATACATAATTGTGTTTACTATGTGAGAACTTGTTCAGTCAACTTTTGCTAACTCTCTGAAATTAAGATTTTATTTTCTGTTCTCTTGCCATCTCCTAAATGAAATTTTCAGGTGGCCACATGGTTCTCAATAACCCCAATACAGCTATTTTTCAGTAAGTTCAAAATAAAAATATGTTGTTTACTAATAGCCAAGAATTTCCTCCTTCTCATGTTGAGAGTTGTTACCTTCAGGAGCGGAGCTTTAATAGGGTCTCAGCTTGACTAGTGCTATGTTTGCATATAAAACAGATAAGCCCAGCTTTGTTTGGGGAGATTTTAATTGATTCTGTCCACCATGCTGTCTAAGGAGCCAATTCCCAGAAAATGTAGTGATGGAAGAAAAAAAAAAATCTGTTCCAATTACCATATAAGTGAAATGACTCCTTTCTACTCCTATGAAAGGAAAAATGGTCTTTCTGGCTCAGGATTTCAGAGATCAACAGCTGATGCTGCATGTGAATATTCCTACTGTGAGTCAGCATTTCAAGAATTGCTTTATTGTCTCAATGGAAAGGGAGAGAGTAGGAAAAGGAGAAAGAGTATTGAATTACCAGAAATCAAAGCCCTAACATTCAACAATTTGTTTTAACCTGATTTTGATAATTAAAGGGAGAAGCAGAATTGAATTGTAAATTAAGGGCCAAAAGAGGCTAGATGTGTCTATAATTTCACAAGCATCTGTTTTAGACACAAGATGGGTTAATAGCTAGGTTACAATGGTGTTACCCAAGCTTCGGAATCTTATTCTCCCTTCCTTTCACCATCTATTACATGGTGGTACTTTATGAACACATGTGCTATAGTCACATTAGTGTTCGGTAAGCTCTCAATGGCATCCTTTTAGTGGTTGCTTCAGTTTTTCTGATGCTCCTGATGGTGAGACTGGCTGGAAAGCCAGTACTGGATTAGCTATACATCTAAATCACTGGTGATAAGAACAGTCTTCACAAAACTGTCTTGCAGATACCTTGCAGAGTTGAGGCATGCTCCTACTGACTATGAAAACAGAGATCTAGGGAGTAAAACCAGATGTGATGTTTCCAGTATATCTGGCCAACAGATTCCTTTGGTATTTACAGTGCACTGAGAAACCAGGATCAGAAGAGAGACACCATCATTAAATATTGTCTCTAATTTCTAAGAAAACAAGTGTGACTTAAGGACTGCTTCCATTTCTGCATAATCTTTGTTCTTTCTGTACTAAAATACAGATTTTTAATAGGAAAAACTCTGCCTGAGTGGATCTGATTTTTTTCTAAGGGACAAGTCACTTGTGACAAACCCTAAACTTGATAAAGATGATGTTAGGCAATAATAAACGGATCAAAGTTGGATGTAGATTCTGGATTTTAACTGTCAAAAAGCTAATTTTAAGAAAAATATTATCAGAATGGATCTCACTGCAAACAGAACTCCTGGATTCCACTTTTATGATTGGTAGGCAATTTTAAAACAATTGTCTAATGAATGTAGCTCGCATATATGTTCAATAATATAATGTAATTGCTATAATGTAAGATTGAGAATGAGCTGTCACTTATCCTCTACCTGAGTGGAGGCAGGCTGCAATGCATGACCTTCCCTGTAGTTGGCATGCTGTATAAGGAAACTTCCTTCATTCTTCCTGACACTAAACAATGAAGAAACTTATGTTTCCTTTAGCTACCACCAACTAATGTTGGCAGTCATATGCCATCATGTCAGCAAAATATTACCACAAATGAATCAATCCATTCAGTCTGACATATTCCATTTGTCTGTCAGTAAAAGAATCTTCCAGGACACTTTTCAATGTGCTGGTCTTGGTGTGTAATACTCATCTTGTGCTGATTGTAAAAGGGGAAGAAGAGGCAGGGTTGATTGCTGGGTTCTACTAATTCACCTAAGTGTCCCTAACTTGTATCTCCCACGTACATACATTGTTCATGTATTAAGTCATTGTGATGCTACAGTGTGAGGTTGGTAGACCAAACATGGCCAATGAGTCTCTGCTTGAGTGCGGAACAAAACTGCAGAGCACTTTCTACCTACATTTTTACTTAAGGAGGTTGCTGAGAAGCATCCAAAATTAAAGAGTTAAACTATGTATATCATGAATGGGCCAGGAAGGGAAAGACAGGATACATACTTTGACAAAAAAATAGTATACAGCTAATTTTTGAAGTATTAACTTATTTTTTTGCCCATAGAAAAATAAGGAAAAATAACTTGTATTTAATTGCAGGAAGACCAAAGATTATACAGTGGTAGGAGCAGTCCTTAAGCCACATTTTGTTGTTGTTGTTGTTGTTGTTGTTGTTGTTGTTGTTGTTATTGTTTTAGAAATTTGGGACAAGCAATAATTAAATTAATGGGGAATTATTTTTTATGTGGTAAATCTGTGTGTTCTTCCAGTGTAGCCAGCATCAAATATCTATTCAGTGCCTTATGATCCAATTCAGAATGCTATACAAATACAGCTCCACCACTGGGATACAGTCCCACTTCCAGATAAAGAGTATTTATTTAAAGGACACAGTAGATATCTTGGTCCTTGGGGTCTCCTAACCCAGTTCATAAGAGAAAAACATTGAATTTGTCTAAGTGCACTCTTTATTGTATGAGTAGCCTTGGAGTCTGTTCTCATCCTTGCAGTCATCAAAAGTGGGGGTGGGTACAGATCCTTCCCGTGCTAAATGTAGATGTTCTTCCAACTTAGCTAGCATCAAATATCTATTAGGTGCCTGCCATTTGCCAGATACAAGCCTAGGCACTTGCTTTTGCCCATAGACCAGCTGTCCTCATTAGAATCTAATGAGGAGACAGACAATAAACTGAGGAAATGAAGACATATAACAGTGTATAGCTAAGAATGCTGGAGAAGCAGAAATCATGGACACTTAGGGTTTTTAATGCAAGCGCTCTATAATATCTAGGCATCAAAATCAATGCAAATATAAACACAGTCTTTTTGTTGCTGTAGGAGACTACCACATATTAGCTCACTATAGTGAAGAGAAATGTGTTAGTTTTGGTCTTTAAAGGCGGGGGATGCTAATACCAAGGTGCTTGTCATCTGATGAGACCTTTATGTTGCTTTATAACAGAGCAGTGTTTGCGATATGATGCAATGACAAAGAGAATGAGAGAGGAGGCAGTGTGGGGCCCACTTTCAGAATGGTTATTTCATCCATAGAGGACAGCTTTCCTCCACTCACAAGGGCATAGCCACCATAATCCAAGCATGTCTTAGTGGTCTCAGTATTGCCATGACAGAAACAATGCTTCAAAATCGTGGGAAAATTCATTCAACCCATAATACAGAGTTACCTAAGCGCAGTAATGAAAATAACTGTGCCAGTGCTTAAGAACGGGTAAGGGTAAAGTGCAAGGGGAGTTTTGAAGACTAGGGATGAGGGCACAAGATACTCTCTACAAACCCTAAATGATGAGGGGATGAAGGCACTCCAATAAGAAGGAAGCATGAGGAGTCATCAGGACAGTGGGAATGCTCAAATAATGAAGCTGTTCTGAAATCTTGTAGAAAGAAAGCTACTGCTGACACCATTGTAGAGCTTGTTCTTACTCATAACACTAGAAGGAATTAAAAGCTGTGGCAGTGATAGTCAAGAGTAGTGGTAGGAATCAGAGTAAATGAAAAATGCTTTGTTTACTGGCAACTATTCAAGAAGACACTTATTTTTATGTGTTGCTGGTAGGGTCAGAAACTGCTCTTATCTCCTTAACTGGAAATTTGAAGGGTTGTGTTGAAAGCTTTTAAACTACCTCAGAATTTAACCAAACAAGTCCATTATGAAGTATTATCTTGTAGAATTGATTTTGAAAGCAGCAAACAGTTAGTTACAGGGGTGCCTATTTTGGTTTCTCATAAGCATTTTTATTTGCAAAGAAGAAAAATGTCCAATATTATCAGATTGACTGAAATACACTCAAGTGGCAAGCAGAGATCCATCATGGCTGTTGCCATTATCATATCTTCATATAGAAGAAGAGAAAGGTAAGATTAAATTTCCTGACATGATAAATATAGATCATGTACAGCAAAGTGATATTTTAGATGACTATTATTTAATATTTTAGGCTAATATTTAGTTACATTGGCAGATGTTCATAAAATATGAGGGAAGAAGAACAAGTTAATAAAAGATCCCTTTTAGTAACATGTCGGTGTGTGTATATTTGCACTGAATAAATCATGAAGGATTTGGATAGAGCCATATTTCTCATGAGCATCAGAATTCCCATCTCTTCCTTTAATAGTATATTCTGTAATTTGTATGTTGAAAATGCAGTGCCTAAGAATTTTTGTAAGATTAGAAAGTCATTTAAGCAAGCAAGTGGAACAAAAGATCTAACAGATCGAGTTCCCTAAATGTGGGTGTCAGTGTGTGGTAGAAAAAAATAATCATCCTTTTCCTTGTTCACCCTAATATAATACAATGTGCTTCCATCAAAGACTAAGGCACAGAGACAAGTGTGGCCTGATGGTCTAGGGACTTCATTTTATTCCTGTCTTCACCTCTTATTTGCTATTACATCCCGAGCAAATGGCTTAATGTGTGTGAGACACAGTTCTCCTCTCAGGAAGGTGAAAATGGGAACTTGGGTATTTTGTGTTCAGAGCAGCACTTTCTGCTGAGGAAACATCTTTTACATACATGAGAAAATGTAGTGGTAGCTGAGCTTATAGCACATACCCTGCCAGAAGTGGCAATTTTTCAACCAGAAGAATGTCATCCACAGAACCATTAAAACTTCAACAACAAAAACTCAAAATAAACCCACAAAAATAAAACAAACAAACAAACAAGCAAACTAAAACACCACCTTGACTAATCGTTCCTGGAGAAGTTACGTTCTTTCAGTGAACTTTTGTCACTAATAACTGTGTCATGGGCAGAAATGAACTAAGATATGGGAAGTAGAGGGAATTGCTTATATTTGTATGTGAATTGTTTTGTATGGGAAAGAGACAGAGAGTAGAGAGATAGAGAAGAGCTAGTCTTCATCCCTCATAAATCTTTAGTCCAATAAAATTAAAATAAAGATGCTTTGTCAATTTATAGACTCAAACCAGGCAGAGTTGAAATCTACAATTGACATTTAGTTTCATTATTTGAACAGATAGATCTCCAAAGTCATTATTGGTTTGGTTTCTGGGTACTAATGCTCACTGTATAGAACCTGCTCAATTTTGAAGGTTTATTTATTCATTTTTGTCTTTTTGTTAGTTTGTTTTTTATTTTTTTTCTCTAGGAATCTATAGTGGTAGGAGAAAGAATATCTTAAAATAACTTGGATATACTTTAAAAAGCCGTATGTACAGAAGGTCACTAGGTCAGTTTCATGACCGCCTATACACGTAAATAGAAACCCTAAATACTCAAAAACCCACAAACCTTTGTCCACAGTTGCATGACTGGTAGGCCAAGCAAGAACATTCATACAGTCATGTGTAAACCTGAGAACTACGATCAGCAACGGAAAAGAAAGTATACGGAAAAGTGCATGGAATCATATTATGCAGTGGCTGTGCAGAGATTGTGGTTGTTTATTCTGGGTGAAGGGTGGCGGGACAGGACATGGATAAATACATAGGACCTTAGGAAATGATGTCTCAGGGTGCTCCTGGGAGAGCTCTAGGAGCAAAACCCTTCTGCTTCTTCTACACGAGTAATACGGCTTTCCTCCTCTACTGCTTTTTTGGGGGTGAGGGGCTCTCACTGTTTAGAATTAGAGAATATTTGTTTGGGGTTTTGTTTATTTTTTTTAACAGAATATCAAGATTTTAGCAGTTTTCCAGCAGTGAAAGAAAATGTTCTGGGACCCTTTTAAGTGGGTAATGGAGGGTCATAGGTATACTACCATCAAGAGAATCATTATGCCCCTACATTACTAGAACTGACAGAAAACAGACTAAGGAAGCCTGTCCTTGGAAAACATGTTGCCCTTAGATTTAGTCTGTTTATCTTCGAACCATGAGAAAGAATATCTCCATTAATGTCTTCTGCCTCTGGGGCCCATTGCCTCTTATCTTCCAGTAGAAATGTTGCATTCCTAACATTTGCATTGAGAAAATAGATAAGAATTCAGCCCTCTAGTCTCATTTCAACACATGGCTTAATTAACTGTGCTTACACCATTTCCCAATCCTCTTTGAAGTAGAAAAGCCCTACTGCAGTGGTTCAGCTAATTTCATGGCTGTATCCTGAGTTTTGAACTTTGTAGAAGCTATGACTTATGCACAGCCCCATGTGATCTCTAAGGAGTTTAGATCTTTGATCCACAAGGAATATTATATCCAATAGAGTATAGATTCTGCTGTCTTAGATTTGAGGTTGGGTTGAGATATCCAATCATTTTTTACCATTTTACCTTGCAAAAGTAAGACACTGAGTTAGATATGGCAAAAACTGAACAAGATTCAATGTTACAGCATCAGGATAGAAAGGGATGAATGTACAATGATGGCTTTAGAGTATGCTGATGTTATAAACACACAGGAAAAGCAAACTATTAATGGTATTTTGTGGAAAATATTATGCTGATGCTTTGCAAACACAAATAAGGTAAGAGGAAAAGCAATGCTAATGCAAGATTAAGAAATAAGATTGTATAAGACTAGGACACCATCTTAAAGATGCTCAGTAAAAATCACCCAGATGTCACTCTAGGCAGAGGTAGGCTCAGACCATAATATCTACTCTAATACGGTTTTTGAACATAAGTAACTATGGATCCTTTTGTATTTTGCCTTTATTACACCTGTTGAATGCTGGTTTGACACATACTTTGTGAAGAAAAAAGTAACAGAAACTTATATGGAAATAAGCAAAATACATCTCTAAAAGTTGAGTAAATAGATTCAACTGGGACAAAAATTCTGCTCATCAGTTATCTATGTTCTACTCTGATTCCCTGTCTCCTTTGCTGTAAGATGTTCAGTGCTTCTGTTCCCTACCCAAATATGTCATTTCTGGAATTAAGTTAGAATTACCCCACAGTTTCCTACAGTCTCTCTCATATCTGTCATATTTTTGTCTTTGGTGGGCTTTGGACTCTAGAAAGTTTTGTGTAAAATGGAGAGGTACCCATCTTCTATGTTAGCATTTTACATGAGCAAGAAATAAACATGTGTGGGCATTCATGTATGAGTTACAGATATTTATTACTCTGCAAAGCATATCCTGCCCTATTATTTTGTAAACAATTAAGACAGCATTTACTTACTAATGTTTGTTTATAATTTCCCATTAGTTTTAATAATTTACATAACATATATTCATGTTTTACATTTATATGGATGTTTATTTTAAGATTTGGAGACTGAACGTTTTAAAACTAGACTCATACTAGTTTGAGATTATGATTTCTATTGAAGCTTTTATCTTGCTTTGGATTGTGTTCTATACCTACTTTGGATTTCCACTGTGTTGCCTTCTAAAGTCAGAACTTCCCAACCAGGACATGTTAGCATGAGATCCTAGTGTGCAATGATGTCAATCACCTCAACAAGGTTCTATGCTGAGATAAAAGGCCAGAGCTTTGTAGACAAGTAATTGTCCTGAGTAGTCTTATCTGCTTGCCTTGGGAGCTATGCAAATATGTTCCTTTCGTGTGTGCGAACCAATAAGAAGAGGACATATACATCAGTGTAGGGAGCAGAGTGTACCCACTACCCATGTGACCACACATTTCTTCACTACCCTCTAAGTCCTCTCCCAGATGTCTAATTATGGTCACAAGCAATTGAGAAGGAGTGGCTGAAGGCATGAATATGTTTACCAATTAAAGTACCTGTAATTTGAAACACCCACTCTTGCTTATCTCAATGTCTTCTTTTGGGAGATAATATCTTTACCAATATGGGAGGGTTTCTTAGCAACCTTCAAAATTCTTCCCCATTAAGAACTTGGATTTTGCTTTGTGTTTTGATAAAAAGAGAGCACCTGAAAATCTGTAGCTGAGCATTGCCACAACATGGGTTGTCTTAGTGACATAAGCCCAGTATTCATCACTATATCACAAGTAACTCAGTTCCAACTCCTGGTGCTAATTCAGTGCTTTTATTTCTCAGGAAATGCTTATGATGTGCATATTTTTATTATCTCTACTGATGGAAAACAATGAGGGGCAGAATATTTAAGGAACTTGCTCATCACCCTATCAGTGGTGACATGTGCCTTTAATCCCAGCACTATCGAGGCAGAGGCAAGTGTATCTCTGAGTTTGAGTCCATCCTGGTCTACCAAGTGAGTTCCAGGACAGCCAGGGCTACATAGAGGATCATTGTCTTGAAAACAAAAGGCAAACCAGCAACATCAACATGATTGCATATCTAGTTAGTGGTAGAACTCTCATCAAAGTAAGCATTTCAAGTCTGAGCCTTTAAATGGGACACTGTATTATCTACTTTTAAGAGGGTGGTGGTCAAGTCACCAGTGTGGTATTTTTGTTCCATTCATTTTAGTGTTATCATTTATGTTGGACCCAAAGTTGCTCCAGAGAAAAGAGCTGATGCCATCAACTATGCAGAAAATTTGTGATGTTGAATTTGAGGAGTGTACTGGCTAGTTTTGTGTGTCAATTTGATACAAGCTGGAGTTATCACAGAAAGGAGCTTCAGTTGAGAAAATGCCTCTATGAGATCCAGGTGTAACGTATTTTCTCAATTATTGATCAAGGGGGAAAGTCCCTTGTTGGTGGTACCATCTGTGGGCTGATAGTCTTGGGTTCTATAAGAAAGCAGTCTGAGCAAGCCAGGAGAAGCAAGCAAGTCTGTAAGTTACATCCCTCCATGGCCTCTGTATCAGCTCCTGATCCCTGACCTGCTTGAGTTCCAGCCCTGACTTCCTCTGCTGATGAACAGCAATGTGGAAGTATAAGCTGAATAAACCCTTTCTTCCCCAACTTGCTTCTTGGTCATGATGTTTGTGCAGGAATAGAAACTCTAAAACAAGGAGCTTATCTCAGATCTCCAACCAAGATTAAGTTATTACCTCCTAATACACCTTGCCAACTCTGTCACCAACTCCTTAATTTGACAGTCATCTAAGAATATTTTACAATCTAAAAAATGCCCCCCTCCTCTGGTTGCAATATTCCCTCTAGGATCATATTTAAAAATCGTTTGGTATAATGTTTGTTTTAGAAAAGTCCCAAAGTCCATAAATGACCTCTACTCTCAATCAGTTTATTGTGTGACAATGATAACTGCAGTCATTAATAATCAACTGAAGTGCCCATATGATGACAGCTAATGAGAGAACACACATGATAAAAAGAGGCAGAAGAGAGGATGACACAGTCCTGTTTTCATCAGCCAAAGATAGGCAAGCAACTGAAGCAAACACACCCAGCTTCAAGCTTCATTGTCATCAAGAGTAATTGCAACTACAACTGTAGTGATTGAGACATAAGGCACACACTTAGCTTTCAAATAAGCTCCTTACTTAGGATGTACCCTAACCTGGAACAGGTGTGGTCTAGGAGTCACTTGGTTCTTCTTCCCTTTCTTTTCCATCTCATATCAACTTTTCCATCTGTATCAAGTTTAGAATGGGGCTGGAAGTAAACTTACAGGTTATTTCAGTATGGTTATATCATTCTGCAAATAAAACCTTGAAACTTAGAGAAGACACCTCACTTGTGCAAGTCACCTGTCTGTCCCCTGTAATGAGTATTTGTTAATGTACATGGTCCAGTAGTCTAATCTGTGGCCGAGGCTGAGACTGAATATGGAACAAAAGCTGAGGCTTCATTGTAAGGAGGGTGTCTTTGGCCACAAGTACACTAAGATTGGTAAACATGTCGAATTCAAACAGACTTTTCACAGAAAGTGCTTGATACAGTGTGTGGAGCAAAGAAGGCACTGTATATGCAGGGAAAAATCATAATGATAATTAAAAGATGACTATTCAAATCTGCCTTCTTTAAACTATGCTTGAATCCTTGACATGTGTCACCAAGGGCAGTACTTTTCATGGCTTTTTGTGTTAGCTCTTTCAGATGAACCTCTCTAAGAGGAATTCCCAAGAAATCTGCTAGATGTTTAAAAGCATCTCCCTTGATTAATGTGAGAGCTGCAAGTCAATAAAAAACAGCAGTGTGTAATATACATAGACACAGAAATAAGAAAACTAAAGGGAAGAGGTAACAGAAGCCGAGAAAATCCTTGCCTGCCAACATCATATTTTGTCAGCTGCTAAACATTCAACAATAAGAAATAATAACAGAAGTTTTGACATGACTATTTGGCTAAAACCACAGCTTTTGTAAGAACAAATCAGAAATTTCCTCCCAAACACCAGAAAAAGACTGAGATCTCAGGGAGAAGGTTCAAGACAATGAGGAGGCACCACATTGAAAGTCTACCCTATGAGACCCCACACCCTGATCTAACTCTTGTGCCTTCCAGACATCGATATGAAAGGTAGATCATGCCAGGCAAGCCTATCTTTAGAAGAATGATAAGACAGACCTAGAGAAAACTGTCAAAACTGTCTCCTGCAACTACTTTTTATCTCCAGATTTGAAATTCAGTCCATTTGAAATCTGAGAGTGCCCCTTAAACCCCACTTGGCTGTGCCCTGGTCAGACACCTGAAAGAGTTAACAACAAACCCTTGAGACTAGTTAAGCAAGTGGAGACAAACAGAATTATGAAATAAAACAAAGCGAAACACTCGTGTAAACAAATTAATTAATTGTGTGGAAGTGTAAAGCAGGTTTGTAATTTTGCCCTCGTGAAGGAGAACTGGAATTCATTATGCTCACTGACTGATTCAACAGCTCTCTCCTGCTCAGTGACACCGAGGAGAATGAGTGTGTTGTGGGTGCAAAGCATGGATTGCTGTAGTGTCAATTAAATGGAAATTCATTACTGAAATCTCCAGAGGAAAAGCTTATTCTGTGGTTGCACTCCAGGATGAGAAAAAACTTCAGTTTTCCTTTGAGAATATTTTTCTCATCTTCCCCCATTTGGTCTTGTGAGACTTTACTGGAAGAAGCATTCAGTTCACACTTACAGGAGGAGGGATTGTGTCATACAGAACTATGTATGCCCTGTCACACATTAAACATAACCCATATTCCATTTTTTCTATCATATCTATTCTTCAAAGCAATTATGTAATAAGATCTTTTATAGAATAGCTTGGGAAAACAGAAGCTCTCACAGGTATAACTGAGCAGCTACGAAGTGTTTGCCTCAAAGATTTCACACCAGTTTGGTCTGACTTAGTAACTTCTGCTGCCTCCAAGATACCAAGAGACTCACTTCAGCTTGTCTAGTGCTAGGTTCTGGTCCCTCTTTAACAACAAGGCTAGTGTGCAAGGTAGACAGTGTGCATCTGGAGTGGATGTTGCTTATTCTCCTGGAGGGGTTTATAGATAGGACACCTGTTACCCATGTTTTACACTAATAGCCAGACCAACTGGCTTGTATAGAACTGTGCTCCCTGGATAGAATGTGTGTTTTATTTTTATGACATCTGTCTCTGAGGGAAGGTTGGCTCAAAGGATTAAAATTTAGGGCCCAGTGGTGAACAAGATGGCTCAACTGGTAAGGGTAATTGCCATGTAGACCTGAGTTGAACCCCTATAAAGGTGGAAGGAAAGGACAGAGTCACAAAGTTGTCCTTTGACTTCTGCACAAATACTGTTTCATGTAATAATAATAATAATAATAATAATAATAATAATAATAAATATTAAATTTATATCCATATGTATATTAATTTCAATAATGAAAGGAAGAAATCTATAAGGCATGATTGTGATTTCTGAAGCCAGTCTATGTGCTAGAGTCCATGTAGAGAGAGGAAGAATGGAATAGGGAAGGAAAAGTAAAGAGAAGGTAAACAATAACCTGTGTGTAATTAATGACAACATTATCACATCTGGAAGCATAGGGCATTTCAGCTATAGGAGAGAAGTGGTGGACATCTTTGGCTGGGCATGATGGTGTGTGCCTTTAATTGCAGCACTCAGGATGCAGAGGCAGGTGGATCTCTAAGAGTTTGAAGCTTGGTCTGCATAGTGAGTTTTAGGACATGCAACTCAGAGCAAGGAGTGAAAAAAACTTGCAACTGATGCCATCCAGACTCACAGCTCCACATCCTGTCCATGCCACTGAAGGACTTCTTGCTTGTTTGTTTGTTTCTGACAGGATCACATACTATAGCCCAAGCTAGCTTTCAACTCACCAACAAGGCTGGTATTAAACTTCAGATCCTCCTCTCTCCATGTCCCCTGTAAATAAATAGCTGGGATTTCAGCTAAGCATCACAACACCTAGCCCTCTTAACAATTCTGCTACCCCTAGTAAATTGTTTGTCTTCTGACTGTCAGTCTCTTGGTCAATAAAATGTAGGAAATTTCTGAGAGATACAGAATCAAAAAATCACACTTCTTGCAATGTCTGATACCTCTGAGTCAGTTCTTCTAATTGTATCTCTAGTCAATGCTAGGCATGCCCTAAAATTAATAGATACCAACGTACTTTGTTCATAGAATGCTCCTTCAAATGCCATTTTACAGTTGATAAAGCTGAGACCCTGAAAGGGTAAACAACAGCTACACAATCTCCATCTAGAAAGTAAGAAAGAAAGGCTCAGAACCAAATGCTCCAGTTTCAGATGCCACAAACATGATCAGAATGTGCCTCACTCAACCTATTCCATCACTCAGGCAAAAGCAAGAGGTATTGGACCGAAGCTCTGTGTGAGTTTTGTTTTATAAGATACTCTCAAGCTAGCTGGGACAGAGTCATGTCTGTCTACATAGATAATATTAAAACATAATCCAGGCCCTGTTGATGTTTCTCTCTGACACATGCCTCCTTCATATTGTTCTGGCTATGTTACCTGGCCTGCACATGAAAGTATTCTGACATTGCTCACCTCTCCACTTTTTTTTTATATTGCTTGCCAGCAAAAGAAAGGAAAGGCGAGTAGGTGGATAATAGTAAATTTATGAGATGCCTCAACTGTCCCATTTTAATGCTTTGACTCCTGGGAAAATAATAAAAATCAGATGTCACATGTAAGAGACAAAGGATGATCACTTGTTTTTTCCCTGTAAAGTTGTATATGAATGCACCTTTATCCTCCCCATGCCCTGATCCTGGGCATTCTGTTTTCATATGATGTTGTCCCTGATCCAGGTACTCAACTGTCTGAAACTCTCAGGGGCTTGTTGTTCTTAGGACACCTTCAATTTCTCCTATAAACTTTTATTGAATGTGGCAGACTCCCTCAAAATAGTGGGTCAGGTAGCCATGCAGTACACAGTGCAAAAGCCTACAAAAAGGAAATTGTAGGTTGTAGAAACATATACATCAAATTCAGGATTTCCAGGATGGTATATGAGCTGAGGTAGCCTTTAGAAGATTTATTTTACTTTTTATTATGTCCATGTACATGTGGAGAATGTGTGTGTGTGTGTGTGTGTGTGTGTGTGTGTGTGTGTGTGTGTGTGGTGTACCACTGGAGGCTAGAAGGTGCCATCAGATCCCCTGGAGTTACAGGTAGTTGTGAGCAACCCAACGTGGTGGGAGTAGGGAACTTAACTCTGCTCCCCTACAAGAGCACCAAGCAGGGTTAGCTGGTGAGCTATCTCTCCAGCTCCAAGTAAGCTGCATTTTAAAGATAAGTAGGAGTTAGGAAGAGAGTCAGAAGGATATTTGCCTGAGTGGTTAGCTAGGGTGAATGAAGATTTACAAGGCTAGAGAAAGGGTGTTTTAATGACATTGCTTACTTTTCTCATTGTTGTAGCAAAATCCTCAAGAAAAAGCAGCATAAAGATGTATGGCTTTATTTTGAGCTCACACTTTCCTGGTGGAAAATATCTGATGACAAGAGGCATGTTGTGGCTGTCATCAGGACCAGAAGACAATGGATGCTGAAGTTCTGCTTTCTTTCTTCATTTTTGCTTCTCATTTAGTCTGGGACCCTAGGCCATTGAACAGTATTAGGCACTCTCAAATGTAGGTCTCTAGTCCTCTGGACACAGCCTCACACACACCTAGAAGTATGTTTTTCTCAGTGATTTTAAGTCCAGTCAAGTCGACAATGGAGATTAATCAGCATGTTACTATGCAATATAGACTTTACCACAACTTGACAACTTAAAGTAAAAATATGTTTCTTATAGTTCTGGAGGTCATAATTCCAAGATCATTTCATCAGGACGAGTTTCTTATGGACATTCTGAGCAGGAATCTCCTACCTGTCTATCTGCCAGTATCTGGTGGCTACCACACACTAGTCTTCTATGTCAGCCTTTGCTTTCCCATTGTCTTCTGCCAGGGGCTTCCCCTCTATTCCTTTTGGGGCCCTGGTAGATAATCTACTACCTCTTTTTCTCCTTGCAATACTTTATTATATCTGCAAAAGATTTCCCCAAAAAGGACAGACGGACGAGTTCTGGCGGCTGCATCCTTTCAGGACCCCTCCATTCTGTTTGTTCCTTTACAGGCTTGATGGAGTAGGAAAGAGACAAAACCACACCCTTCAAAACATCATGGCTAGGTCAAGGACTGACTGGGCCCTTAATCTTGAAAGACTTGGGAAGCATTAAAAGTTTAATTGTGGAATTGGCATCTTTCTGTGGAAAACACTTGATTGCAGTGTTAATGCCTTTAGAAACCGCAAAGACCCATATCTTTGGGGTTAGCCTTATGATTCACTGCATGGAGGGAAATCACCATGAAGAACTGTGGTAACTCTGATCAGGTTTTAGAAAAAAAAAACATATCCTAGGATTTATATTTTGACCTAGTGATTGGCTAGGATGTTTCAAATAAAGCAAATTTGCTCTAGACTGTAAGAAAGCAAGGGCAATATGAAAATTATTCTTCTTTGTAAATCTTAGCTTTCTGGAGACAGACCAGAATCTGAATGGATTGATAGGTGGTAGAAAAGAGGAGAATATTGACATCTGTTTTGGTTTGAAAATGAAATGTTCTTCATGGATTCATGTGTTTGAACCCTTGAGCCCCAGCTGGTGGAACAGCTCAGAGAGATTTCAGATCATATATGAGGTGGAGTTTCATTGGAGGAAGGAGGTCACTGAAGCAGGTCTTGGGAGTCTTTAGCCCTGCTCCACTTCTTGCTTACTTTCAGTTTCCTAACTGTGGCTATAAGATGACCAGCAGCCCACTGTTCCTTCCACTGTGAGTTCTACTCCCTTTAACTGTAATCCCAAACAAACTGTTCCTCCCAAGTTGCTTCTTGTCAGGGTTTGGTCATAGCAATGAGAAAAGTAACCAATGTAGTATGAGGAACAAATCAAGGGCTTTGTCATTGCTTAGATACATTACTACTTTACATTACTACTTTGTCCTACTTTGGTCTCTAGGTGACCTTGTCTGAACTTGGTACTCTGTAGCATTGTCCATATGTAACAGGAGCCTCACATAGTGATCCATGAAAACCACATCACGTGCTTTACCAAGAATTAAGAAGTCTTCTTTTTCACCTTTCTCAGTATCACACTATAAAAATGTCCAGGCCTAAAATCCCAGCAGTTGTAATGAGGTACATCAACCAAAGCTTTTAGGCTGTTCCTTAAGAGACCTAATAAGAGTTGTAAAGTTTTCTTTTATAAAAAGTCTTCCATCTTCCTATCCTTTAGGAGGCACTTTTCTCAAGACCTGATTTATTTCTGATCAGCCATTGGCCAATATCTATTTGACAGCCAGAAGAAGGAACTGAACATTCCCTTGCCTGGTGGGCTTTCCATCTTCCAGCAAGCATCCCTGTAAAACAGACCATGAAGCTTTATTTTCAAGTCACCCTTCTGTCTCAGGGATTCTTTATCTACTTAAAATTAAAAGTGAGCCAAAGGTAGTGTCCTTTAATGAAAACAGAACAGGCAAAAGAAGCCTCCACACTTATTTGACAAAGATTCCTTTCTAACAGATAGCCTTGGATGGTAGAGATTTTCTTTTACCCTTTCTTAGGCAGATGGTAGGGCTGACTAGCTCAACTATGTAGCAGGTTTCTCTGGGAGGGAAGATAAATAGGCAAGTGTATTTTTTGTTTGTTTGTTTGTTTTTTTGTTTAGCTTGGGGGGGGAGGGAATAAGTATAATATGATATAACTGATGCTCCTGAGAATGATAAATGGTAAGAGAAGCTTCCAGCTACACACACTCTATATACTCAAGGGAGAAAAAGCTTTCTAAAATAATAAAGAAAGAAATGTTCCAATGAAAGGGACTACTTCTCCCTCTAATTCATAATTAGCCTGTAACACTGACTTCTATAGATTTTCATTAAGACAGAGTGTTGGCAGATGACTTTAAAAATTATCAGTCATACCTTCAAACAGTACCTAGCCATCATAAACACAAGTAAGGTCTTATTGTCCAAGGCCTCAACTGATGCCTGTCCCAGATGGTCGCTAGCCTTCATCTGCAATATTGCTTATCAGACAAAGCATAGGGATTTGGCATAGTTAATGACATCATCCAACATCTTGTTTATTAGATGCTAAATGCAGTTGCACACAGGATCTTCTATCATTGATATCTGAGTCATATTCTCAGAGATTCTGTAGGAGGATTCAAAGCTTGAGTTAGAGATAGTTAGTAGGGCTTCCTAATGTTCTCTAAGACCCAGATTACCTTGTTAATAACTGAACCTCCTAGGCAAAGTGTTTGGTTATTAAAAGATACCAGGGTTTATAAATTTCCTTGGGGTATGTCCCTGAGTCCTATGTACTCCTTGTATCTCAAGGTGAATGACAACTTTGGCTATGTTTGACTTGACACAATTTGCTTAAACAAGCTTAGACCTTGAAATGTTTGTAGAAACAGAGAAGGCTAGAGAGATATTGTGTTTATATTAAGCAGGACAGGTGAGAAATTAGAGATCACATTAACTAGCTAAGTAATACAGTAATACAAATGAGCTCTTGTGGATTATGACCATACAGATATGTGGGACCAAATATATTGTATATGAACAGATTTCTAAATTTCAAATATTGTCATCTGAGTGAAGACTTGAACAGATCAAGCCAGAGTAGTTTGCAGGCTTTCATCTCTGTTATATTGTGCTAATATGCCCATGTATGGTTTTATTGTTTCCTGAAATTTGAATCTTTGTGGACTCAAGTTTCTAGACACCATAAATTCCATTTCAAACACTGAAAGTAAATGAAAATTATAAGTAAAGAAAATGAAAACTTTTCAAATATTGTGGTACCCTATGAGAGCAGAAGTCATGGATTAAGGGACAGAACTGAGCTTCCTGTTCTGCTTTTATTTCTAAATAGTTAGAGTGTCCAGGTACCAGTAGAAGAGTAGATAAGACAAAGTAACAACATTCGCAGAGCATAAAAAGTCTTGCCTTTGAGAAGCCTACGCATTTACAGAAATTGCTCTGTTCTCCTGCCCAGGAAAAATTGCCAAGATCACACACAAGTAATTACAGGCTGAAGTCTTAGAGATGTGATGATCTGTCTTCACTCTTTAAAGTATCTCAATAAGGATGAAAGGAAGAGAACAGGGGAGCATCATGGCGAGCCCAAGACTTACTAGTGCAATGGCATTTCTGCACGATCAGACCATGTATGAGGATGCAGAACCTCTAACTAGTTGTGCTCCTTCCAACCCTGGAATTGGGGAAGGTGCAGAATTTTAGAGTGATAAATCAGTCAGTAGAGTACAGCCATGAGGATCTGAGTTTGATTCTTAGTACTTACATTAAAAATCCAGGTATGGCAATAAACATTTGTGAACCAAACACTGGGGAGGCAGAAACAGGAAGATTCTTAGACCTTATTGCCCTCCATGATAGCTAAATTGAGGGCTAATCATGATAGCTCTTGATTCAGTGAAAGATCTTGCCTCAAAACTAAAGAGGAGAGAGATGGAGGAAGGTATCTAACATCATCATTGACCTTTTTCACGTGCATGTATACTTATGTGGATCTGCACCTGTGTATACATGTGCACACACACAGACACACATACACCCACACACTTCCTCACAAGTAGTGCACCTAAGGCCCTGGTTCTAGGAATAGGTGTGCGTTTTTATGGGTTAACCCTTTGAAATTACTGTTATTAAAAGGTCAATACTGTAAACTGCCTTTCTAAGAATCATTGATCAAAGCAAGATTTGAAGTTTCTGGTCATCAGAATCCCTAGAAGGTTGTTGTGAATACTTGTTCTTGGTCCTCATCCCAGATTTATTAAATTAACACCTTGTGACTGAAACCCAGCAGAGTTTCCTTTTCAAACAACCTATCAAAGTAATCTAGTGTTTCAGGAAGCCTAAGAATCTGCATTGTCTAATCGTTGTGATTGGGGAAGGCTGAAGGTCTAGAGACAACCATAATATTCTTAGTCCATAGAGACCTCTTCAGGTGACTGCCACTGTGAGCCACAGGGTGACTCTTGGGACTGTGTTTTCACTGTTTTCTGATGCATTGGCTCTAATTTTTCCACCTGTTTCTTACCCACCTCTACTTGATTTTATTATTATTTTGTTTGTAAACTTCTTCAATTCCTACATTGCTTTCTTATTCTGCTACATATTCATGTTATATTCATCTAGTTTCACAGATGAATATGACATGCATGAATTATATCATAGTCTTATAGGCTAGAGTTTCCATAAAGGTTTCTATGAGTAGAATTAAGTCACCAAGATGCCAATTACTAATTGGAGATATAAGGGCAAATCTGTTCCCTTACCTTTACCGGCTCCTGAAAGCTACCTGCTACTGTTGGCTGATGGGCTCCTTTCTAGTAAAGAAATGCTGCTTCTCAAACTCCATGACACCATGTCAATCATTCCTTGGTGGACCCTAGGATGATACTGAACCTACCTGGATGATCCAGGCAGGATATGCATTCTCTTTTAAGGTCATTTGATCAATAAGTCTTACTAGCAACTCTGGCACCATGGACAGTTACACACACACACACACACACACACACACACACACACGTGTCAGGAATGAGAGAACAGGCATTTAATGAGTGCAGGACTCCCCCTCCTCTGCCCATAACAGGAGCTTACTCAGAAAGAGGTACTAATTATTATTATTATTATTATTATTATTATTATTATTATTATTTCTATTACTATTATTATAATTAATAGTATAGTTTCAAGATTAGAAAATAAATTCTGATAAATTACAAAATTACATTCAAATACAATATATGAGCATTTTGTTCACATTAATAAACTAGAGAGGAAGTATAGTAGTCAGTGATCAAAACGGGAGCTTTTCAATCACATAAAGGAAGGCCCTGAGGTGGCATTCTCTGGCTCTAAAACCACTGGCATATTATGAAATTTTAAGGCATAGATTGTTTTTCTTATTCCCTTTCTTCCTTCTCTTCACCATGGGATCTCAGCCCATGGGATGATGCTACCTTCATGCAAGATACAGAGGAACTATGTCCTCATTGCATACTTGTACTTATAATAAAATAATGGCAAATAATGTGCTTCCTAACCAGAAGAGATTGAATAAACACCTTTATTCTTTCTTAAAACCCTGGGCTCTGTTTTAGCACTTCAGAGGGTACTCAGTTAATCAAACCAACCTTGATACTTTGATGGTGCCATCCATAGCAAACAATTTCCTTAGGGCACCAATTTTAAGCATATATAATATGTTTAAGTGTCAAAAATAAAAGTATGATTTATAAATATAATGTAGCCTTACTGTCCCCACTAGCACATACAGCCTACTGTTGTGTGTAACAGGAGGAAAATGAGACTGCTTTAAAGAATGGAGTCTCCCAGTTGCTCATAATTAAGAAAATGAATCATCCCTGTCCATTGTTGCCGTCAGTCACTCAAACATTTGTGTAAATGGTACATAGATTTTCTCTCCTCCTAGATTTACTTTTTCTGATACACAAGTTCATCACTAAAGGGAGAACTCTTCCGTGTACCGTGCCCCATGGATAACTGAGCTGAGGCACATCAGCCTGTGTGTTCATTATCGATGCTGAAAGAGCTGAAGCTTATTTGCTTCTACTATGTGAGTCATTGAATTAGAGAGAAGTGTAAGAGCACTATATGGAATGGCCATTTGTTGTAGTTGAGTCTGAATACCAAGGGGTGTAAAGCAACTAGGAAAAGCTGCAGCTGCAGCTGCAGATCAGATATCGATCGAGTAATCTCCTAATTTACCAGCTTCTCTCTTAATTCCTTTTGTTCTTTCAACAAATTTTAGCATAACCTCCCTTGTGGACCAACTTCCATGTAAGAGAATAGGAAACATCGTGCGGGTTCCCATTCTGATTACAGCATATCCACACTTCAGTCTGGAGCCATCAGAGAATAGACAACCTTCCCTTTCTGAATATGGGTGTTCTTGTGGAAGCTCTGTACTTACAATTGCAACCTGTAACAGAACCTTTCTAAGTGCATCACTGGACAGTACTAAATTATTTCATCTCTTTTCTCTTAGCATGTTACACAATAGAGTATGTGTGTAGCCTTCAGACTGACTTACAAAACAGTAGCAATGCCGATGTCACCACATATACTGTAGTTAATGCATGCATATTGAACAACATAAACGTTTATAACATGTCTTAGTTGTCTTTTCTTGTTGATGTCCCCAAATACCTGACAAAAGTAAACTAAGGAAAAATGGCTCATTTTGGCATGAGATTTTAGAGGTCACAGTCCTTCATGGCATGGAAGGCACAGGAAGAAAATGGCAAGACAGATAGGCACAATGGATCAAGAGTCAGGAAAAAAAAATGTGTGAAAGCCAATGCTCAGCTAGACTCTTTCTTTTGTCTCTGTTTCTTCACCTTGAGACCTAAATCCGTGGGATTCTTCTACCCTCATCCAAGATGTAGCTTTCTTCCATTAGTCAATTTATATTGAGTAATCTTTCAAACACTTCCAGAGGTTTATTTCCTAGATGATTTCAAATCCAGTAGATGACTATGAAGATTGGGCAACACACTTAGCCAGCCAAATATTGCTGATGTTAATATTATATGTGTCTTTGCTTAAATGAGGCCTGTCATCAGCTGGAAAAAGCATAAGCTATTGTGTCTCCATCCAATGTCAATCTTTAGTCAAAGCTATGGAGACCAGCAATATGGCACTGTGGTGCTCAGAAAATGATAGGGTTAATACAATGAATGACAATGAGGAAAGAACTAGTCAAAAGCTGGAAGTCACTGGATGGCATTTATTGCATGGGCTCATTGACTTATTGGAAGACTTATAAATTCCCTAAACACTAATGGCACCTGTTTTCAAATTGAGATATAGACTCAATACATGCCTTCCAGAGCTAATTGAAAAGTGTCTTCAGTGACCTATTACTTTGGATTTGCCTAATAGGGGACTTCTCTCTTCATGTGCATCCAGTAGAATTACAGCTTGTGTAATTTTGATGGATGTAACTTAAAGCATACAAGGGAGGAGGGGTGAGCAGAGGTTGAGAGAAAAACTTCTGAGAAGAGAATGCCAAGGAATAACTGAAAGAGTGTGAAATATTCTAAATGCCTTGACTTTCACTGAGCTTATACTTGGGAGTCTGAGTGGTTAGCGAGTTGAAATCTGCTAAGCCCTCCATATCTATATCCCTGCATGCTTTGCAAAATATGAGCATATCTCCTCTTCCTTGTGTGGACTATAAACCTGGTACTTAAAGATGTAGAACATACACACATACACACACATATATATACATACACATGTACACACACACACATATATATACATACACATGTACACACACAAGCATATATATATGCATATGTATGTGTATATGTATATGCAACAGGGTCCCTAAATAAAACTTAATAGGTTTATCTTGTACTCAAGCAAAGAGATGTCCACTACAGGTGAAATACCAACACCAACATTGTACTTATTGACTGCCAATACTAAGTTGCATTTGATGAACAGGTGGGAGCTTTTCCTAACAGCTTGTCCTCGGTGCTTTTCTATGACGACTGAATCACTTGATCCTGCCTTGTGCCTGAAGACTTTTGTGAGCATCACCAAGAATAACAGGCACGTGTATAAAGTGAACTTTTGTCTTCTAAACCTATTATATTCGTTCTACAAAAGACACACTCCCATCTTTTGACTCCTCTGCTTTATACACACCTGAGTTTTGAGGCAAAGGGAAGCAGATTGTGTGTATTGGGTCCACTGATATCCGGGAGTCAGGCAGGAGGCAGAATTCTTTGATATTGATATGCTACCTATGTGAATACACATTCAATTCTGGTACTAGAATTAGTCATAAGGGCAGTATCTAAAAATTAGAACATTTACTTACATAGACAAGGTGGCACATGCCTTCATCTGAATCTGTTCAGTGGCCAATTAGGTTTTCAGCATCCTATCTGGTTCCATCTTTCTACTAAGGAGCACTTCCATTAACACTGAGACTAAGATACCTTCCACAAAGCACAGTCTAATTAGCTGTGCTGGGGTGGTTCAGCAGGCCTATAAAGCTGCTCAGTTACACCTGAGTTGGCCAATATTTCTTTTTTTAAGTAGCATGTTTTACTTGTGTTCCTAAGATTATAGTAAGGACACCTGTTCTATAAATTACATGTTACCCTTCAGAAATACTTGTCTTTTCCTTCACTCTTTATGTGGTATACCATCCCTAAGAACTTCTGGCTACTGTGTGTGTGTGTGTGTGTGTGTGTGTGTGTGTGTGTGTGTGTGTGCGCGCGCGCGCTCGTGCGCACTCTGTTGTTCCTCTGGAGCAGTCTGTCATCTTTTTTGAGAAAAGATCTTTCACTCGGATTCAGGCTCATCAGCTAGGCTTCTCTGTCTGGTCAACAGACACCAGGGATCTAACCATCTCTGCCTCCTCAGAGGCAGAATTACAAATATGCACCATCATGCCTGGCTTTTCATGTGTAATCTGGAATTGAACACAGGTCCTCATGCTCACAAGGCACCTTGCCCTTGCCCCTCATCGCTGCCATGTTGGTCCACCTCCCTTGCCCTATTGCTGCCTCCTCATTTATCTATACCAGATGAAAACTAGGAGCTCTGCAAGGACCACAGGGGCATTTTCAGAAATACATTTTTATCATTTATACTAAAACAAAAATTGGCAAGTATGTCTCAACCAAATTAAATGGGACAGAAAGCCACCTTCATACTCCCAGAAGTCCAGGGAAGTTTAGATAATGTAAGACTGGAACTCAGTGAAGAAATCAGTTTCAGGAAGACCCACCCAAGCCGAAAGATGCTGTCAGGCCTCCAAGAGTGAGAGGCTGTTTGAGAGTAAGCGTTCTGAACAAGAGGACCAGAGGGAAGACATTTTGGCTTGGTTTCTTCTTTGTATATTTGATTCCTCAACTGCAAAATGAGGGAAAGTTGTTCTGTATCTCTGTAAGAATTCTTCTAAGGGTGTAGAATTAATATTTTTAAAGCACTTAAAACAGTGTTCAGGATTAAGTGAGCACAAGCTCATGCCTGGGTGTAGAACATAGGCACACAATCCCTTGAGTACAGTCAAGTTAGAGCCAAGCATATCCTAAAGTCTTTGTCTATGCATTAAAAACTGTTATTTATGGGCAGTCTCAGCTCTGGCATCTACTGCGTGGTGACCTGGGGAGAAGTTACAAAATTTGGAGTCTCATTTTTCTCATCTGCACAATGGGTTTAAATGTACTTACCCCCTGGAGGAAGAGGAGTTTCCCATAAGTTTTCAGAACAATGCCTATCATGCCATACATGTTTGATAAATATCTTACCAATCACTTCCTGTATGTACACCTCATGGATCTTAATTCTTTTATAGTTGGGTTTCTCTGAAGGAACGATGGTGAAGTAAGACAAAAGGTTGTTTTTAAGTTTTTCCTCTCTTCTCTACCTTTACAAACTATTCTTTCCCCCAAAAAAATAGTGTGAAAAGCTTTCAAAGACTCTGCTCTGAGATGATTTGGTCTCACACTGGGACAAGGAAAATAGTGGCCATTTATGTTAGTAGAGCTGTCAGGAAAGTTTTGTTGAAACACAGACTGATCCTCTACCCATCGTTGACATGAATGCTTGCTTTTCTTTGCCTATCTGGGGTAACAAAAAAATAGATGATCATTTCTCAGCATACTGGGGTCATATTTCCTCCTCTGTAATTCTAGGCAATCTCCAACATAAGTCTGAATGTCCTCAATTCCTGCACTGACAGAGTCTTGAGCGGTTTATATATGGAGTCTAAAATGACCTCCTTAATAAGATATATTTGAAGTAATAGAAGTCTGCTAATGGTATCATCCAGTTTTCTGATAATTGTGCTCTAAGAAATTCTTATTTAAACACGTGCAGCTGTTGTGAACTGAAGTTCCCAGAAAGAAAAAAAATATCTACCGCTTTGTTAAAGATTCTGTAAGTCTGATTGATTAGAACTTAGTGATTGTGGAGAGTTGGAATGTTACAAAATCAGAGCCAAATTATCTTGAGCTATTTTTAGCCCTGTTAATAGCCAAACATGTCCCACTTCAGTGTATGACCTCGCAGTCTTTGAACTACGAGAAGAAACCTTTAATGTGTTAACTTATCAGACCACTAGCTTCAATGAACCCAAAAGTTACCAAAGTCACCAGATAACATCTGAGACCTGCAATGGGGAAGGCTTTCCTGCTTTACTATGTCATGCCTACTGGCATTCCACCAGTGTATCAGATACTTTAGCTCATGGTGTTCTCTTATTCTAAGACTATAAAAGTCATACAACTAATTCTGCATAGAGTATATTATTGGAGGCACCATGTTTCTGCTCACTCATAGTCATCTTACTGTGAACTTCTATTCCCTATAAGGTGAGTGCTATGTTTGTTTCAATGCTGTTATTGGTTTTATTTTATTGCTGTTACAGTGGCTTAAAATAGCAAACCACATTGAGTATAGGGCAGAGACAAGGCTAGCAAGTCACAGTTCTTGGATGCTTGTTCTGTCCTGGCATGGGTAGAGCTGCTTCACAGGTAATGGTTCATGCTTTCCTCATGCAGCTTCTTAGAGTGTTCAGATGTGGTTATCAAGAGTATCAGTGGAGGCAGGAACAGTTTGGAAAGAGAGCAAACTCCTGCCCACCAGCTACTGCTTCCCAGCTATTGCTCAGTGTAATCACTTAAACCATGTGAGTCATTTTGTTATGTAAAGCTATGGCAGGAGTAGCAGATAACAAGGTTGGTATGAAGACTTAGCATTATTGTAATACAAAGGGTTAAGAACAAATTTAACCTCTAGATGCCAGTCAGTATAAGAACCCCTTCAATTAAATAAATAAATATTCAGGATGGTGAATAATTTGTTCAAAGCTATAGCAGGTCAGAGACTCAACCAAAACGCTTGCCCAAGTCTGTCTGATATCAAAGTCTCTAAAACTACTCAAGGAAACTAGTTCTTTAATACCCCTAAACCTTTCTGTCCTGCTGCATCCTGTTCCTGTCTCTACCCAGTAACTACTATGAGTGTTCACAAATCTTTGAGCAGCATACTAGAGACCCATTTCCCACCCTGTGGGGAAGGGAAGATTAGCCCTCTTGGAAACACAGGTGTTGTGTGTATAGATACAGGAAGTGATGCTGTTGGTGCTAGAGTTGAGTTAGGAGGATAGAGGGTCACTAAAAGAGAAAGCCTGCAACAAAACTTCTGGACGCCTTTAAGACATTAGCTTACTGTTCTTTCTCTAAAGCCATTGGGTCACCATTTGGAGAGAACTGTCAAAGGTGCATTGAAGTCTCTTGGGTTTACCCATATTGTTTTTACTAACATCTAGAACAAACAATAGAAAGCTCCATGTTGTTTAATTTGGGTAAGGACTCTCCCTGACGTGTAAACACATTATTTTGGGAGTTCAGCTGAGGGTTAATCTGTTCTGGTGGAATTGTCTTGGCTGAAAGCAAATATTTGAGGAAATAAACCCAAGGAAAGGCCAGTTTGGGTGCAACTTACTTCTATTTGGAAGTAAATTACTAGTTTGCTTGGGGGTTGGAATAGGAATAGTCAGGAAAGACATTTGATTTCCAAGACTGGAAGCTGGGGAAAGGAAAGAATGCTTCAGGTAGACTGGAGGACAGTCAGTGAGGTAAGGATGCTTAAAGAGCACACACCTGGGGAGAAATGTTGGCATCCAGGATGAGAAAAGATGGGAGGACATATTGGTGGACTCATAAAACATTACTTATCTTTCCATGTTCTGCCAAATAATTTATGGTACTTTTAGTTCCTTATTGAACTTGACATGATCTGAATACTTAGACCTCCTTCCTTGTCAGAGCAGCTGGACATTTCCTCAATGTGAAAGCAAAAAAAATAAAAATGTATACAATACCCACCCTTGTTTCTTAACTTTGGTCCTCACTATAGAGGCAGCTTAAAAGCCTTCTGGGAACTACACAGCAATGGATGCTTACTAGTGAATCCCCATAGTGAAGAAGCCACAGGACCTTTTAATCTAAAGCCCTCCTGATGTGAAGATAGTGGCAGAGAAAAGAAAGAGACTCCTCTGTCAAGGACACATGAGGTCCATGACCACCCCACAGCCTGTATTAGTTTGCCTTCCAGGAGGGTTCTAAGGCTTGGCTAGGCTTAAGATGCTATAGAGAAAAGACTTTCAGTATTCTTAATCAGAGTTCACAGGGAGCAGGAAGTGGAGTATCTGCCTATTCTCCCAGTCTCCACAAGCAGAGATGCTTTTCAGGGTTTGATGTCATGACTGTTGCCATGTGCACCAAATACCCTTTGCCACCAAAGTGTATGGTTGACACGAGACAGAATGCCAAATCCAATGTCAACTGTGTGTTGTGAAATGCTGGAGGTTCAGAAATGCAGATTTCAGATTCTATTGACGGGCATGGTAGGTGAATCTTATCTCAGTGTTTATGAGTCATTTGGAGAAAACCTGCAGGAAGTTTAATAGTAACCAGAGAGAAGTCAATGAGGTAAAAGAAGGAGGAGGAAGGAAGTGAGGCTTGACTTGAGTTGAGTAGCATTACTGAGATGTAAATGGATTCCAAAGACCAGGGATTCCAGTCAAAAGCAAGATGGGTTCAGAAAACAAGATGAAAAACCAAATGACCTGGATGGGAGGGCACTGGAAAGATGACAGCCTAGGTATGGTTGGTTTATTGAAAAGAAACAGTGTGCAAAACTCTATTGGATCCTTTGGTCTCACCAGGCATCACCCTGCAGGGCAATAATGACAATGCTTTCCGTTATCTGAACTTACTCAGGCATAAACAGTGTATGCGGTACAGGAGATGCTGGAGATATGGAGAGAGATGAAGTCTGGTGTGCATCTTTGGGACCTCAGACTGCATGCTTTGTTTATTCATGGTTGCAAATTTGGTTCAGTGTAACAAAGGGGTACACATTTCATGATTGAAGAATAAAGAACAAAATGTTTATCTCTAGCTACTAGGTTAAAGAATAGCTTTTGCAGTGGTAGTAAAATCCGAGCTGGGTAATGACGCCTGTGTAGGAGTTTGCCAGGCTATGTGGAAAAGAGCTACTAAGAGGGAATAAGATGATCAATGTGGCTAGTCCTAAATTGTGTTTTCTTTGTTCGAGCTACTGCTATTTCACCGTTGCTTGGGATAATGTCTGTTTGGGTTTGAAGTTACATTTTTTCCTTTTGCCAACTTGCTGTTTTCGCAGACATAATTTCTCACTTTATTTCTACAGTGATTTCCCAGCCAAATGACACTACTAAAATAGCTGAAGAAATGTATCCCCTCTGTGTTGTTTTGCTGTCTACTGGCTGTTAGTGTCTTTACCTTCAGCCAGCCTCAGTGGAGACTGGAAAGGGAGATACAAATGGCTTCAGAAAGAGAATATAGACTGCTCTGAAAAAATAGGGAGTGGGTGGGGCGTGATCACAGTGTCTCCCGCAGACACTGTTTTAATCCACAGAATCAAGTGGGAGGGGGACAATAACATGGCCTTTACAGGAGAAAAAAAAAAATCATTGGAATAAGGATAGAGCCAAGGTATGGCATCTATTGTTGAAATTATCAACAATTAACAGGGCCAGGATCTCCCATGATTTTAGCATGTTCATTCTCAGAGTTCTATGTGGCTAGCCACAGTAACAGGGAAGGAAGTGTCACATGGTGACTGAATTCCTCACTTAGACAAGAATAAACAAGCATATGGAAGAACAAAACAGCCCAGGTTGGTGGAATTAGATGCTTAGACAATTTACAGAGGCGACTGTGTATATAGGCAAAGTCATTAGAGAAAAAAAATACTAAATACAAAATAACTATTAGAATAAAAAAGATGGAGGGCTAGAGATAGCTATGATGGTTAAAGGTACATATTGTTTTTGTACAGGACCTGAGTGTGGTTCACAGCAATCCAGATTTGTTAGATCATAGCCACCTGTAACTTCGGCTCAAAGAGATCTAGTGCTTTCTACTGGCCTCTGAAGGTATTATAGTCACTTGTACAAACCCATACATATAAATAAAAGTAAAATATTTTTCTTCTTTTTTTCTTGGTTTTTTTTTTTTTGGTTATTTTATTTATTTACATTTCAAATGTTCTTCCCATTCCTGGTTTCCCCTCCACAAACCCCCTATTCCATCCCCCTCTACCCTGCATCTATGAGGGTGCTCCCCCACTCACCCACTCCTGCCCACGTCTTGGTCCTCCAAGGTCTTCCTTGGTGTGAGGACCAAGGGCCTCCCCTCCCATTGTTGCCAGATAAGGCAATCCTGTGCTACCTATGCAGCTGGAGCCATGGGTCCCTCCATGTGTACTCTTTGGTTGGTGGTTTAGTCCCTAGGAACTCTGAGGGATCTGGCTAGTTGATATTGTTGTTTTTCCTATGGGGTTGCAAACCCCACCAGCTCCTTCAGTCCTTCCCCAAACTCAAAACTATAAGTTCAAATAAAACCTGACAAATATAAAGCAAGCATACTTAAGTGTTATTTTCAGTTTACTCCACAGGCCTCTGTTCCACCATTCCCCCAACAATATTAGTGCTGTCTTTGAAAGGCTTTTTCTATGACAGCCTTGTAATACAGTTTGTCACGGGTGGGATGAAAGGTAACTCAGGCTTTTCCACTATAAGGACAAGATCATAACCTGCTTGACAGTGTCCCAACAAAGAACTATGTGTCTGAACTCAGATGTTAGATGCCAATATCTTTACAGCTCTTCATAATCACCCTGAATGGCAGGTAGCAAAATGGCAGCATGGTCAGAGAGGAAGGCTATTGGGGATTTTACCTCCTGAACTTAAAATAGTTTATAAAAATGTGAGCTCCAGACCATGTTGCTTAGGATTTAGAATGGACCTATTCATTATGCTTTAATGGGGGGGGAGATGGGTTCATGCCACAAAGTAACAAGAAAAATATAGTACAGCAGGAAAGATATGCTCATGGAATGTCACAGGTCATCTACACAATAAATGGGTGGGCTGTCACCTTGGAAATACATGCCTGCCCACAGTCAGCTGAGTTTCCATAGGTATCACTTCTAGTCTGGCTGCTGGCTGCCCAGGCACTCACCTCCCACATTATCCCAGGCCCTGCATCTTGTCTCTTACTGAACCAAGCAGCTGCTTCTACAACAGAAGCTGCTCCCACTGCAGAGACTGTATTTATCTTCTCTTTATTTTACTGGAAGTCTTTTCCACCATCCGGGCTGGTAATTGCACCACACCGTTTCAGAATCGATTGCTCTTAGAGCAGTTGAGCTTTTATTACTGCTGCTCATTGGGGAGAGAAGAGAGAAAGGGGAAGGCTGGCCTGGGCTCTGCAATAGATTAGCGTTTTCAACTTGTCTTTCTCCAGCTGTTGAATAAAACTAGTAATGATTCTCCGTAAAACCAAAGAAGAGAAAGGGATGGAGGGATAGTGGGATAGAGAGAAGGAGAGATGGAGGGAGGAAAGGAAGAAGATGGTACAGAAGAGTCAGAGGGAAAGTGGGAGGGGGGGAGAGAGAAATCTGATTTTCTTGGAATAGACACAAAGCCATATTGTGATGTTGACGATATGGAGCCAAAATGTTGTGGATTTAACAAGAAGTAAAATAAAAAGTATTTAAAAATATTTTCCCGCACTCATATCAGTCTGATGCTTTTGTGACGATTCTGCTGGCACCCTGTTAGTGGCAGAGGAGAAAGGTATATGTTTCCTTTTGCTCTGTTTAGTTTTTCTTATACAGTTTGGTGCACTCTGTAATTTATCTCCCGTGTGATAGGACTTCTGCTTAGTTACATACATTGCAGTGATTTTGGCTAGGAAACAATGTGGTCCCCCCACAATCCAGCCAGTGTTATGAGCAGCTGCCATCTACTACAGATTCAGCTAGTTTCTATTCTTTCTGGCTTCATTGAAAAGAAATAACCGGCAGGGCCATTCACTCAAAAAATGAGCAGCTGAGAAAAATGGACTTAGTGAGGGGCAGTCTCATTTTGACTGGAACCTCTAAGAGAAAGAAAAGGGGGTACGGGTGGTGAGATGGCTCAGAAAGTAACGGTGCTTGCTGCCAGTCTGGTGACCTGAGTTTCATATTCAAGACCTACATAGTGAAAGGACATAATTGACACCCCAAAGTCATCATCTGATTTTGTGTGCTGTGACATGTCTGCACACCATGCACATGCACACAAAATAAATAAATAGAATGTAATATATATATATATATATATATATATATATATATATATATATATATATATATATATATATATATATATATGGAGAGACAGAGACAGAGACACAAACAGATGCATGAGGGTATTCATGGAGGCCAGGCGAGGGTATCAGATCTCTAGGAACTGAAGTTAAAGACAACTGTGGGCTACCATGTGGGTGCTCAGAGCCCCACATCCACTGACAAAGCAGAGAGAGCTCTTAACTCCTGAGTTAGGGTTAGGGTCTGTCAGGCCTAAAATCATCATGGTTTTTATAATATTTCATGTGTATTCTCAACTCCTGCCTGTGTTCTAATGCCCAATAATTCCTTGCATAAAGGACTCCTATTTATTAGTACAGGGAGCGATATCGTTTGTGGCTGTGAGCAACCAGTATTCAAACTGCTGTGTAAGTAATGAAAGTATTTAAATTTCCAAAAACCCCAGTCTAAACTTTGAGGATTTGATCATAAAATTGACAGGGATTAACCTTAATATATGTCTATTTAACCCTAGGATTTTTTTCCCCTGACAGGGGATTTCATCAAAACGGTCTCATTAAATAAATCCTCATTTTATCAGAGAGGAGAGTCCCATGAGTAATATGAAAATGAACAAGTTCAATTAATGACACTTGGGTACCAAAGGAAAGAGAAAAGCAAGATAACCCTTTATCCCATTTCTTTTCTAACCACAGGGCACACTGGCCAGTTGCAGGCCTGGGTAATTGAATTCAGTTCTGCAAGCTGGCTGCCTTTCTACTGTAAGTGAATCTTTCTCCTCTATCACTGAGAGAAAATGGCCTCAAATGATTCTGACTGGGACACAGCAGCCATCCCTCTCACAAATAGCTGATTCTTATTGACTTCTCAGGGTTAGGAGCCCAAATTGTTACCCAGACAAGTCTAAGAAGCAGCCAGGGGACACTCAGGGACATAGTGGGCTCTGCTGTCATGGAATGAAACCGGAGAGAAGGAAAACATGGGCACCTGAGCGAGACTGCCGTGCTTGGCATAGGAATACCGGAAGTTCATTGTTTTCAACAGAGCAATGACTTCTTTATATTATTTTCACGTGTCAAGTTTTCTTCGCATCGTTGTTGGTGATGTGTCAACTTTGTGGATGCAGTGACTTCGCCAGACTTTTCTAATGGAGGGTTTTGATGGAAGGACAAATTCCTTTGGTCTCAGACATCATCCCTCAAATCAGGAGTAGGAAAGGCTTGCCCTGATGAGGGGCATGATTTCCCATATATTCTTCAGCTGAACTTGCTGGATCTGATCCCAAAGACATATTTCTAAAAGTATTGAGAATCTGCTTATTTGCAAAGACTGAAGAACTAATGTCACTTTAGTGCTGCATATGAGAGTAAGTAGTTATGAGCCTCCAAAAACATGTCCGTTTTTGGCCACACTTTCCTGAGCTTGAGGCTTCAGAGTAAGGAATGCATATAGCCCACAGATGGTGCATCTAGGGAAGAGATTTCTGAACTATTCTCAAAGGTCCAGAGTTCTCTGCGAGTGGTGACGGTTAATATCTGTACTGCTCATTGGTGACAATTCAAAATTATTAGAATGCAAGTAAATCGCGAAAATCACCTAGGCAGCAGCAAGCATTGATACAGGATATAAATGCCTGTGTTCAATTGTTTTCATAAGCACAGCAGGACAAAATGAGTTCTCCTTTTGTTGTTAAGGAGCAAAGGAAAGAGAGCAGAGGCAGAGGGATGACATAAGAGCTGCACTTGTGACAAACAACAGTAGAAATTTTAAGTTATGGAGAAAGTGGGGAGGTGAGTAGAAGAAAATATCCCAGCATGCCTCAGTATAAGCATCACATCTGAGTGTCTTAGGCCAGACAGGTCAGAAGTATTAACGTTTGCTATGGGGCTGGTAATTTGATTTAAATTAACCAACCTTGACTGTCACGTTAAATTGATATTGCTAATTGAAATTTTATAGCTTCTAGATTTTACTTGTATCTAATTTGTAAATCAGCATTGGTGGCATAAAGGCTAGAAGCCTAAGTAAATTGCAGTTACTTTTATGTTTATATAGGCTACGTTTATGGAAAGTAAGTGTAAAAATAACTTGAATGGTTGTCAAGGTCCCCAAGGATGACCTAGTCTCTTTTACAGAGGCCCCCATGCTTTCTTGAAGTCTGAGAAATCCTGTTAATGTGAGAGAGTATTCTCAGTCCATCATCTTGGGATTGGGTATTGACAAAGAATGTCCCATTCCTCTGCTCAGTTCCTGCCAGATGCAATCATTTGATGATTTCAAAGGGGTGACAGGAATTTTCAACAGCTAGAAAAAAATGACTTTGTTGTCACCTGTTAAATTGACACTTGAAAAACTAGGAGCTGCATCTTACCTCCAAGCACTATGGTGGACTTTTAAGGAGAAAGAACTGGGCCTGCATTCTGAGGATTAATCTAACTATGTAGACAGTTCTTAAGAAAGTCCACGGGAAGGATAACTTGCAATTGCCCGCTGGGCTTCCTCCATATTATCAGCATGCATTATGCAATAAACACAAATTGCAATCTTTAGTGTTTTTTCTTTTTCTTTTTTTTTTTTTTAAGAAAGCTAATTCGATGTAGAATAAGAATAAAAGAAGTGCTGACATGAAAGCCCATGCTCACAGTTTAAAAACACTGGTCAAAGCCTGGCATCTATTCTTTCCCCTCCTTTCAATTTCTAGATTGCTCTGAACATTTAAGAAAAGGTTAAGGAGGCTAACTTGTCTCTTGTAGCTAGGGGTCTTCTTAGAGAACAAATCCGTAGCATATACTAAACCTTATCCAAACAGACGCATTCTTTTGCCAGCTAAACACCAATGATTAGACCTATGGAGCGCTTCACTTTTATTTTCTCCAAGGATTGGTCAAGAAACCTTCCCTTACTGTCTTTTAACTGAAGAGGAACTGGGGCATTTGGGGACTACGGAAGCTTGGCTTCCTTTTTCTTTCCTTTGTGTAGCTTGCTTCTCCTTCACTTCTCTCTCCCCTCCCTGGCCCATTATCACATCTTCCCTTCCAAGCTGTGGACTTTCTTATAGACTTTCTACTGACATAAACTGTTAAGCTAAATCTTGCTGTGAAATTCTGCTCCCACGGAGAACTTTACTACAGAAAACAACTAACCTTTTGCATCTTAGGAGGTCCTGGGGCTTAATTGCATTACAGAGTCAGACAACCATAAATACCCAACTATACATCAGTAGCATCAAATTATTTTCTGTATGAAATGTTATAACCCATTGTGAATACAGCAAACCTAGTTCCTTTTGTGTGGTGAATATTCAATGAACACTTGGCATTTTAATTTACCTACATTCTCTCAGATGTAAAGGAAAAATGAAAGGTTGATATCAAGGTAGTTCTTTGTGTGCTATATACATAATTTAGGTATAGCTGTTTATAACTTCTCTAGCAATGTTATATGTGCTTGACATCATTTACATCACCGCAACATTCTTTACTCAAAATTGTATGCAGTAGTAAGAATTCAGTAAATTTCTTGTGCAGAAATCCATATTTACATTAGTAATAATTACATGTGCTTGTTAAAAAAATAAAACAGTGTGGCTGGAGAGATGGCAGAACAGGAAATGGAATTTGCTCCTGAGACTTATGACCTGAGGTTTTTCCTGGAATCCTCATGATGAGAGTTGAAAACCAATTCAGGCAAATTGCCTACTCACCAGGATACACAGGTACACAAATGAGCATGTGTATACTGCACACACACACACACATATACACAAAATAAATAAATAACAATTAGAAGTAAATATATATATATATATATATATATATATATATATATATATATATATAAAGCATTATTATTTCTAGACAATTCAAGTCCATGACAGATAAATGTTGCTTTAAAAGGTTCTGTTTTAAGGTGTCCTACGAACTGGGTACAATTCACTCAGCACAGTAACACTCTAGACCTGTCACATTAATGTCTCTGCATAGCTTTTCTTTGTAAGCCTCAAACCAAGTATTACAAAAAATTGTTCTTTGGTGATTCTATTGAATATATTAATTTTGACAGTGACTTCTTTTGGCCTTGGTGTAATGTAACTTTGTTAAAAATAGTTCAGGATTTCTTTGGTTACATCAACATGAATTTTCAAATTTAGTGATTTTTTGAAATCAACACATCACCTAAATGATAAGTAGAATTTTGTATTTGTGCAAAATCATTACTAGGCAGATCAGAATGACCCCCCTTGGGCATCAGATAGGACTGGGCTTCCATATGTTAATGGAAACAAAATGAGGAGGGGACTCCTAATTACATTAGTTTGTTAGGAATCCCAAGACACCTTTTAGAATGTCAGAGGTGATGTTAGCCCTTATGTCCTGGACATGATCCAGTGTAGGTAATTGCTAATTACAATCTGTCTACCTGATTCCCCTGCCTCTTGCCTCTGAATGTTACTTTTTTTTCAACTTAGCAATATTTAACTTTTTTTTTTGCTCATGTATTCTATTAGAATGTCTGCTTATATTTTTATTCAACACTTGGCAGGCTTGGTTTTCCATTCAGCTGTCTTTCATAATAGTTCTTATCATCCTGTTATCATTCTAATGATTTCTATAGACAAAACAAACTAACAGATAAGTAAACACCCCTCATACAAGCTCTAAATAACTACCTACTACTTTTAATTACTTAAGCTAGAATAAGCTTTATCAGTCTTATATATGATTTCTGGTTCTGTTTCTGATAATCTACAAGCCATTGGCTCACTGACTACACATTCTAATGTTATGACAGCTTAGAGATGAGTCTCAGACAGAGCATGATCATCACTGTCCTCAAGGAGAGGGATAAAATATGAATGTATAGAGCAGGGATAGATGGGTGATTGATCAATTAGATGTATTGATAATGATCCTCCATATTTTGGAGCTATCCCTATATAAGAAAAGTTCTAGTTTGAAGGTTAGCCTATTCTTTGGTTGTTGTTGTTGCTGCTGCTGCTGCTGCTGGTGGTGCTGCTGCTGTTGTTGTTGTTAAATCACAATTAAGTACAGCTGAAAACACAATACTAAAAGGATGACCTAAAAGACTCCATGAATCACAAATGAAGGGTAAAATAATACCCTGGTATTACAAACCCAAGAAAGAAAGCAGAAATATTCTTAAACATAGATGTGTCTCAGCCACTGATTTGGAATGTGTGGCTTTGAGTGTCAATAGGGATCATGTATATTTACTTACAGTCTAGCTTTGGCATCCCTAGGAGTCCCTTAGTGAACTTCATTTGTTCCTTAGCAATATCAGATGAATCAAAACATCTTTCTTAGTAGCCAGAATGAGCTAAGCTTTCTTGCTGGGCTAAGTAGAATTGGATTTTTGAGAACCATGCAGTACTTAACTATATATTCTAAATATTCCACACATATAGATTTTGAAGTCATTTTTTTTTTAACTGTATGGATAATCATCAACTTCCTTGCTCCATCAGCCCTCCAGGATGAAGCGTTCTGAACAACTCTGATATCACTTTCCACTGTTTTCTGGGGGTCTTATTTTAGCCACAACTGGAAGGCTTATCCCATGGTCTTTATTAATGACCCACATGTTGTTTCTTGTGCTGGAAGATTACAGTGGCTGACTCGAGTACCCACTCTGTTACTCAGGCTGTGAGTGAAGTAACCCAGCTTGTCAGTGGTGCTATTGTCTTCTGCTGGTCCTAATATTTCAGTCCTTCAGAAGGAATAATTGCTTCCACAGTGAGTAGGAATATCAATTAGTGCTAAGAAAAATTTGAGGTGGAACTAAGAAATGTTGGTTACAAAATAACATTGGCCAGTAATTATTCCCATAGTGGCCATTTGGCCAGGTGGGTGGGAGAAAGCGGTTTTCAGAATATTATGATTTTGAGGTGTCAGGGAAGATTTTGATGTCAGAGTGAGACCGAAAGAAAAAGAAAGAAAGGAAGGAAGGAAGGCAGGCAGGCAGGAAGGAAGGAAGGAAGAGAAAGAAAAGAAAGAAGGGAAAAATGGAAAAAGAGAGAGAGAGGAGTCTAGAGAAATGCCTCAGTGGTCTTTTGACCTCTGTGTGCACTGCATATACTCCCCCGTAGACAGTAAATAGCTCAGTTCTCAATGGGATGAATTTCTGTATTTTCCACAGCCCAGGAAGCATCATGGAAGGAAGGGGGAAGATGGAAGAGTCAGAGAATGGGTAGATTTACTACAAAGAGTTGTCTTGTGGACATGGCATGAACTCACTGTAGCTGTTGTAATCAGCACAATATTTGCAATAAACTGACCATCTTACATTTCATGATAAAACAAGAAAGGAGAGGCCAACAAGACTCTACCATTCTCTGAGGGACTATGTAGGAAATAGGGTTGGGTATCATTTCTTCAGTGGAGTAGTCACTGAGAAATTGATCGTGCTGTAGTAAATAACCTCCCAGATACTTGGACAATAAACAATAATTAAACTCACAAAGACACACACAACAAGAAGACAGGAAAATAAGATGAGAGCCTGTTAAAAAGAAGGATTTCAGGAGGAAATGGAGGCAGATGAGAGAAGGTATGGGGGTGAAAATGACCAAAATTCATTATATAGATGCACAAATTGTCAAACAATAAGAAATATAAAATATTACAATTGAGAAGGTAGTACTAACTCAAACTGAGAATTGCACAAAGACCCCCTTCCCCCACACTGCCCTCTGTTTATAAATATAAGAAGATAAAGAAGGAAGGAATTGCTGGGCTCTTAAATGAGATGTGTGTGTGTGTGTGTATGTGTGTGTGTGTATGTGTGTGTGTGTGTGTGACACACACATAAAAAATGGGGGTTTTTATAACTTCTCATCAAAGCTTTTGAACTTCTTGGCTCTCAATCCAAGTTTTTCTATACTTCACTCCCTGCTTCCTACATCTCCCACGTTACTTCAAGGAGTCCTCTGAGTTTTCATCTGTACTTGGATTTCAATAGGTTCTCTGGTGGGCATTTACTTCTATTGAAGTATCTCTTGCCTGTCAATGCACTAGCATGTGGAACTGTCTCTGATATGATCCTGATGGGAAGATGCTACATCATCTGCCTCCCAAACTTAAAGAATTTCATTGAGCAAAATAAAACTTGCCTGCTCTGAACCGAATACAGATCTTTCCTAGCTCTAGGCTAGTACACGGTTCTAGGTGAGGAAAAAGTATACCTTTTCCCTTCCTTCCTCCCTTCCATTCCCATATGCCAGCACTGCCCAATTCCTGTCATGCCCTTTCTTCTCAGGCAAAATAACCTATACAGAGTAGAACCCCAGACCTAAACCTTCAGTCCTTATATCAACCTTCTTGTGTTGTCATAGCAAAAATACTGTATCCTGGTAGCCTGACAACAGGAGCACATTTAGAGTTCTGAAGGCTGTAAACCAGATAGATGATTTTGTTTCTGATAAGGGTTCCTGCCTAGCTTGAAATTAGCTTGCTTTGTTCTCATATGGGCTTTTCCTGTGTGCATTCATGAATATTGAGAGCAAACAAGCGGTCTTTTCTCATAAGGAAACAAATTCCATCCCATGAAATCTCTGCCCCGTGTCTTCATTTAACTGCAATTACATTCCTAGAGGTATCACCTCCATATGGTGCCAAGGCTTCAGCCTTTTTAAGTACATGCCTTTACCCAATGGTAGTCTTCATTTAAACTGATAAGGAACCATTGGTACCATTCTAATCTACCTTCTCCAAGGTAGTGTGGAAGTTTGTCCTCCAGTGGATGACTGCAATCTATATTAGACATTTTACTCAAAGAGTAGAATGACTTACTGAATGTAGAAGTGGTGCATTGGCTTGGAGAAAGTTTTAGTAATCAGACTATTTTATAACTTAAGTAAATGTACAAGATCCTATGTTTATGTATTCTAGGTTTAAAAAAATGCACTGATACTCTAAATATAACTCTACTTGGGGATAGGGCCATTTAAAATATCACATTCTGGCCTAAAGGATGGGAGAAAATACAGTCAGATAGGCTGAAGGACATAACCCAGCTAACATATAGCTATAGTAGGATGTAGTATCTGGGTCTGAGCGTAGAAAGGAATATAGCATCTATGTGTTGGCTGCCTGGCAACCTCTTGGTTCTTAGCTAACCACCTTCTGCAAGGTTTCCTTGGGACTTTGGCATTTTCGCTTCTTTTGATCTATCAGTCCATAGGATCATTATTCAAGTGGGATGGACACTGAAGAAGAAGTTGGCATTATTATTTGGTGTTAATAGTTGTGGGTTTAGTTTACTTTATCCATGTAAAGTATGATGGCCTCTGAATACTGTCAGGATTGTATGAACAAGCTAAATTTAAGAATTATTTTCTACAGTGTTTCTCTAGATTGATGCATTTTCTTGATAGTAAAAAAAAACCTCCCTGGCTTTCATTAATCCCCTCAAGTACCTTGGTTCTCTGTTGTTTAGTTTTATTCCGTCACATCGACAGGTTTACAATCCATATGTCTTTAACTCAAAATCATAGGAAAAGAAGATAGAAAAACACAAAAGGAATAGATTCTGTCATTTATTGTTATTTAATACCTGGATTGGCTAACCCTTGTGCTGGAATAGATAAGGCCTATCAAGTTTTCAGTACTGTTTGGGAATCACAAATTCAAATTCTTTAAGGGATATATGAAAGTGAGTTACTGTGACAAAATGTCCGAGAAAAGCAACTTAAATCAGGAAAGGTTCATTTTGACTCATAGTTTTAGAGGTTTCATTCCAGGTCAATTGGCCCCATTGTGAAATCATAGCTTGGAAGTAAAAGGTACTAGAGGAAGTTGTTTATTTCATTATGACTAGTAAGTACATAGAAATATAAGAAGTGGCCAGGATCTCAATATCCCCTGCTGACTTAAATTCTTTCTAGTAAGTCCCACCTCTAAGACAATGTCTTACATACTTCCTGCTCATGGGTGTGGATCATGCCTTTAACACATATACCCTTTGAGAGTATTCCAGTTTCAACCTACAGCAGGCCACAGCAAGTGATGCTTAAGCTTCAGACAACTATCATATACAGAACAGCTTTATCAGTTATCAGTTCATCAGAAGCCAGCAGTTATAAATTGTTATATAAAAATCTCAACTCTTACTATTAAAAATGAGAGAAATGAATTCAAACTTTCAAGCTCTCTTCATGGGACAGCATGGAGAAAGCCACTCCTGGTTTTACTTGCTCCAGATTTTAGACTGTGATCCTATAAAATGTTTACCTCAGGGCTCTCAAAAGGAATGTCAACCCTTTGTGCATGCATAAGCCTGTATGTGTTTTATTTTATATATTTGTAAGAACACCTTAAGGCAATGCTACTCCCATTGGCTGCCTCTAGGGTAACTTGGACATTCATAAGGCTTATAGATGATAATGGAGTTTTCTTGGAGGGCTTCCCTATCCACGATGTAGTTGCTTATCCAATTTTGTAATCTTTTATCAATTCTATCACAGCTTGAAGGCCAGGTCTGTGAGAGTGGTACGGAATATTAAGTGCTTTCAAATAATGTCCAATCTCTCCCATACTCCTCAGTGATAATGAGATGTATTATTAATAACAATAGCAGACAACAATAGTAATGCATCACAGTATTGAAAGTTTACCCTGAAGAGTCTGATCAACCCAGGAATAGTTTGAACCATCATTTTACCAAAACTGTGTCATGTGCCTGAAGAATATCTTATACTATTCATCCAAATTGTGTTTTATTTGGCTGTCATTTTGTTAATCATAAAAACTTTTATAAAGAATACAGATTTTGGCTCCATGCTACTACTAATCTACAGAGCATTCAAAAATACTTAACCTCTGAGAACTGTTGTTTTTGCATGTGTTAAATGGTATATAAGAGTAATATTTACCACACATATTATTAGGTACAATTAAATGAGAAATAACATTGCTAGCTATATTTTCTAGTCATTGCTATTAGATTGTGTTATTTATATTGATTTTTTGTTTTCATCAATGGAATATTGACTATCTGGCTATTGTCTGGAAGCCTCAGTTCCTTTATCCATGATCCTCATAGACGTGTGGGATATCTTCAGCCATGGTAGCTGCCTCTTCATATGACAAGATAATTAGAAGTGAAGGAGGAAAAAGAGGAGGATGAGGAGAACTAGAATGAGGAATCATCCTTATTTGTTGCTCCCAGTAAAAAGGAATGTCAATGAATGTTAACAAATTTGCCAACATATTTTCAAAGCATCACAGGATTGCCATCTTGATTGGCAGATGAGGTTATGGATGCTCATACTGCTAAGTGCTGTGCTCCCCAGAGCAGTGAATGAAGTGTACATTTACTCAATGGGTTTCCTTCCCAGCCCAGCAATCTATGTGATATTGTCACCTTAAGATAGTAGTACTGCTATAGAGTTCTGATTTTCATGCTGTGTGCATATGTGAATATGACTGGTGACTATCTGAAAACCTTATTATTTTCTTGAATATGTTTATCAAAGCATATACATATGTTTGTGGAGGAACTGTATGCAGTCTATCTGGTAGGAGAGGTCAATTCCACTCTGGAATTAGTAAAGGCAGGAAGCATCATCAATCACTCATCACAAGCAATTAAGTACCTAATTGTGCTTGGTGTTGAGTTTGCTATGGAAACAGCAGATTTTGCAGGCATGCTGCCTACCCTTTTGGGGCTTGGAATCTAGGAACTCAGTAGAAGATTAAAGAGTGTAAAAAGAGTGAGAACTGGGACCAATGCAAGTTGTCCTGAAATAGAGTTGCCCTGGAGGGAGAAGGGAGCAAAGGAGACTAAAATGAAAGAAGATGCCGAGACAGGATCAGGATAAAGCAGGTCACTCTGAGGAAAAAAGGTGACGTTTCTGGACTTCAATGACCTGGATTTTGTTTGTTAAAAAAAAAAAGAAAAAAACTAAAAATAACTGAAGAAAAGCTCTATTTATACATAACAAGGAAAGAAATGAAGTGCTTGCTTCCTGTGGGTACCAACTTTGTGGAGTTCTGGTCTCCTTTTCTGTCCTTATCAGAATGGATCCCTCAAGCTATTCTCCTATTCCAAGACAAGAATGGCTTTTAGTCCTCAGTTTCCAGCTATACTCTCCCCAGTGAAATCATTACCTAAGTGTTTGTGTGTTTATATCTAAGGCTTATAGCTCTTATTTCCTGCAGGAAGTGGGCAGCATGTTCCCACTTTTCTTATGTACTAGTAAGTACTTTCAGTCAATCATGCATTTATAATCAACTGGGAAGATGAGATTCAGACTGGATAGTCTGTCTGCTGCAAGAGTCTGCTATAAAATTGATCAGTTGGCCAAGTTGTGTGATTTTTTTTTTCTTAAAAAAAAACTTGCTTGGCTTTCATTCTGGGAAGAAGAAAGACAGAAAAGACCAGAAACCAACAACAGCAGGTGCTGCCAATATAGTATTCTTCTTATCTGTGCTGATTTCAAGGGGAGAGCAAAAGAATATGTAATTGCTTCTCTGTGACACCATTGGGATGCTGCCTGTCTCCCTGGCATTATCCACTTATTTCATCTAGGTAAGGAGAAAAGCAGAAACAAATTAAAAATGCATTTTCCCAAAAGCTCCAAGGACATTATTCACACAGGTTCTCTTCCACCAGTGTCTGCTGGTAATGTGTAAATATATATATATATTTATTTATGGAAAATGGGATAAGGTCAAAAGCCCTTCAGGATAGTTTCTCTTTTTCTTTTACTTACTTTCTTATGTACACATGGAAAGACAGATGTCAGAAGTAAATAGGAATTAACAGGCAGGATGTGCAGCAGCTTTCTCTCCATGGGACTGGTGGAGGAGAGTCATCTATTTAGGTCAAAAATGTCATATTACAAGTTTCTCAAAAAAGAAAATCTTGGGATTGGGAAGATGGCTCAGTAGCTGATTTCAAATTCCTAATATCCACCTAAAAGTTGCATGGCTATCGATGCCTGTAATCCCAGCTTTTGGGGACAGAGATAAACAGATTCTGGGGTTTTGCTAGCCAGCCATCTTATCCAAAACACCAAGCTTCTTGTCCAATGAGAGACATTTTCTCAAGGAAATAAGATAAAGAGCTTTAATGGTTTTGCTTGGGTGGGTGGGTAGGTGGGGGAATACCCCCATAGAGGCAGGGGAGGGGGGAGGGAATTGGGAGGTTCCAAAGGGGAGATCTGGAAAGGGGAAAACATTTGAAATGTAAATAAAGTAGAAAAAATAAAAATACAAAAAAAAAAAAAAAAAAAGATAAAGAGCAGTAAGGAATGATACCAAATGTCCTCCCATGGATTTCACATATATGCATACAGGCACACTTACTGGGAAACTCTTGTGAATGCAAGACGAACAAACACACGTGCACACACACACACATACACACACACACACACGTGTGCGCACACACACACTTTTCCAACCCAGGAACAAATAGAGAGGTCTGTTCTCATTTTGACACTGGACAGATGGCAGCCTTCTGGCCCCACTGTGATGTCCTACCTGTGCAGGCTTTGTTTAGCTGGTCTCTCAGGATATGACTCTGACTCATTGTAGAATCCTTCTGTCCCACTGTTATGTTCAGCTATAGCTTTTCTCCACTGTTTCCCCCGGCTCCTAAGATGCAGACATATTCCACATTGCCTCTTATATGATCATGAACATGTTTACAAATATTATAGCATTTCAAACATTTTAAAATATTCTGTAGCCACAGACATTCCTTATATCAACCAGTATGGATGGTCTGCCTCCAATTTTATACACATTTTCCCTAGTACAATAGAAGCCATTGACTTTTTTTAAATTTATTTTTCATATTTTATTTACATTTCAAATGTTTCCCCCTTTCCAGATCTCCCCTTTGGAAACTCCCCATTCCCTCCCCTCTCCCCTGCCACTATGGGGGTAATCTCCCACCCACCCACCCACCCACCCACTCTCGTCTTCCCTCCTTGGCATTCTCCTATACTGGGGAATCTAACACCCTCATGACCAAGGGCCTCTCCTCCCCCTGATGGGTAATAAAACCCTCCTTTGCCACATTTGTGAATCCATTGACTTTTGCTATGTCTTCTCTCATAGTAAAATCTTGTGTACCTGTGTCGACTGGTATTCATTAGTGTAATTAATAAAATATATTTAATTTTTAAAATGAATTCTATTTTTTTTAATTTTTTTGTATTGTTAAATATGAACTATTTGTTTTACCCCTTTCTTGCCACCTGCCCTGTCCATCCCATCCAAATATAAATGGTTCCTTCTCCCTCTTCCCAAACTTCTGTAGTATATGTTCTATGCCGGAGTATTCACCTTAGTCTATCAGATCGACTGGTGAAATATCACAATTGAAGCATTCGGGTCATATTTATTTAGTCATGACCCTAAAGCCCAAGAATAGTGATGGTGTCAGGGAGGTCGACAAGTGAAACGAGAGGGGAAAACTAATTCTAGTGCTCTGTGGTAATGCTTCGGGGCATGTAGGAAGCAAAAATGCAGCATCTATAGGGTCTGTTAGTGCCTGAGGCTTCAGCTATGCACTGGGGGGTGGGGGTCCTGAAAAGTATGCCGATGGATAATGGGAACTAGTTAAATTTTACTTTGTTTACTTGTGGGTATGTATATGTATTTTATTGTAACTTGTTGAATAATGTCTGTAAGTGCTGAGATCCTGTGTTAGTTTTCTCTGTGTCTTCAGATGTACGTAATAGATGTTTTATACATGCAGACCAGGTGGGAGAGTGGGAGAGTAAGTAGGTGGAAATGTTTTATATATATGTATATATATATATATATATATATATATATATATATATAGTGTGTGTGTGTATGTGTGTGTGTGTGTGTGTGTGTGTTACATGTGTGTATCAGTATGCATACCCATGTCCTCACAGACACCAGAGAACACTGGATGTTCATCTCAATTTTTCCACCTATTCCCTTGAGATAGAGTCTGTCACTGTATCTAGAGCTAGGCTGGGAGCATGCTAGCTCTACTGATCCTCCTGTCTCCACAGCATTGGGATTACAGACATCTACTCTTTATGTGGGTGCTATGGATTTCAAGCTCACCTTCTCATGTATGAGCAGTATGTTTTCTTGCTTTCTTAGGGATATCTCAAAAGCTCAAAGTAATATTTTGAGGTTATGATCAGTGCAAGATCGAGATCAAGCTTTTTTTGTGTTCCAGACCTCTATGACACTGGCTGGGAGATAACTTATTCACATTATCTTAATGTCTAGTATAAGAATATGCATCCTGCCCAATTAAAAGGCTCCAAGGAAAGAGACACAGTGTCTCAAATCTAGGAGGGTCACATATAGAAAGCTCCTAGTTGTTAACTCTGAGAGATGTTTGGTAGCATGAACTTGTCTAGCCAATAGTATAAGATGATATCCACAACATATTGCTACCTCGTGGAAAGCTGAATCAAGCCTTGGTTTCAAAAGGTTTGGGAATACCACCATATAATCTTAGTTGAATGACCTTATGGCTGGTCTCCATTTCCAGCTCTTACTTAGAGCTAATGTGAGCCAAATGCTATACTGTAGGTCATATGCTTAGTGAGAATAAGCTTCCTATATGTCTGGCACACCAGGCTCCATTCAAAAAACTTAACATCACTTCCACTAAGCATTAGAAGTCCTAGCTGACTTATCTTCTGCAAGCCAAGTGTATTGACTGGGGATCTCCTTGGGAAATGGTAAAGTTATCCCTATAACATGTGTTTTACCTTTGGGTTCTTTACCCAAATATCTTACCAGTCCACCCCTTCCAAATGAGAGAAACAGGAGACCTGAGTTTTCTTCCCATCTTGAGACAAGGCAGGCAAGAAGGACATGCTGTTTGGGATTTCCTAGTCCTAGTGAGTGTGTTTAAAGAGAAAAATGTCTACAAGTCGACGTAAGTCTAACGCCTGCATGAAGTTGCATATATGTAGGGTATGCCACTCTATTAGCCATTTACAAATGCCTTCCCCCACTTCTTTCCTTCCTAGGGCAAAGTAACTTTCAGTAATCATAATTTAATAATTCAGTAACTTACTATACTCCTATTTTTAATGTACTTTTTAAAAACTTACAAAGTAGAATACATTTTAATTTTAATGATATCACCTGCAGGAGAATCATTTTATAAATGACCTAAAATTTAAGCTTACCAAATGAAAACATTGTAAAATTCTTTTGTTCAGTTTCACTAAGTAAATGGAATGGAAAACAGTAGAACATTCTCAGTGGTCCTAAAGAATGAGACACTGACTTGCTCGTGTGTATTAGCATTCTGTCACTATAACAAATGCCTGCAATAATCAATCTAGAAAGAGGAACTTTTGACTTTGGAATCACTGTTTTTGAAGTTGGAGCTCATTATCTGTTTAGTTACTGCTCTATTGCTGGGAAGGGGCACCATGACCAACACAACTTATTTAAAAATGCATTTAATTGCAACTGGCTTACAGTTTCAGGGAGCCAGTTCATTATCATCACAGCAGGAAGCATTGTGCCAGGCAGGCACACGTGGCTCAGGAGCAGTATCTGAGAGCATATATCCTGATCCGCAGGCATGAAACAAAGAGAAGAGAGAGAGAGAGAGAGAGAGAGAGAGAGAGAGAGAGAGAGAGAGATTGAAACTGGTGTGGGCTTTTAAAGCCTCAAAGCCCACCTCCAGTGATATGCCTTCTCTACCAATTGCACTCCTTCAAATCCTTTCTAAAGAGTTCTACCAGATGGGAACCAAACCTTCAAATATATGAGACTAGAGTACAGCATTCTTATTCAAGCCACCACATGGTCCTTTAGTTCCATTAGCCTTGAACCTATGACAAGACAGTTCCTCATGGCAGGGATTTTTAATACAGGAAGAACCACACAATTCGTAGTCTAAAATGAGTGGGAGAAAAAGGTGCTGGATTCCCACTATGAGTTTCCAAGTAGACTTAAACCCCGTTGTGGTTTGGATCTGAGACATCCACAACAGCCTCATGTTGAGATGCCTGCTTTTCAGCTGTACTGATTTTTTGGGAGGCTGTAGACTCTTTAGGAGGTGGACTTGGCAGACAGAAGTAGGTTATTCCTAAATTCAACCTTGAAAAGTTATCCCAGTTCCTCTTCCTGTTTCTTCTGCTTCTTTGTCCACTGTGCTATGAATAGCCACTGCCACACACTCCCACAGCTGTAAACTGAACCATTCCTTTGCCTTCTCTGCCTGGATGGGATGGAACTAGAAGCCAAGAAATAAATCTTACTCTCTTGTTTCTATCTGGTCTTTTGGTCACAATAATAGCCAATGATCTTAAGACCCCATAATAAACTGTAGTTCCTAAATGTTCCCCCATACTGGGAATCATACTTCTGTCACATGAACCTTTTGGGGATATTTAAGACCTAAGCTATAGAACCTTTTTTTCTTTGTTTTGTTTCTATTATCACCAATCTCACTTCATATTTCAAATGTATTGCTTAAACAAAGGCATGTATCATTCCACGGTATTAGAAACACATACTCTGCATATGAATGAAATTCTGATCAATGTAAAACATTAATTACCTCAGGGGTATGGGGGTGTTAATTATGTAATGGAGATTCTTAAAAATCCTATTCCATGTAGAATGTACTGCTTATTAAATAGTAAGTGATTAAAATGTGTCAATTTGAATCTTAAACATAGAATATTAAAGTCAGCAATGATTGTTGTAAATATTTAAAGCCTTAATCATTCAAGATTGTGTGTGTGCTTATGTGTGTGTATGTGACTGTGTTTGTGAGAGAGCATGCTTGTGTGCATGAGTGTGTGTGTGTGTGTGTGTGTGTGTGTGTGTGTGCTTGAGTGTGTGTGAGTGTGTATGAGTGTGTGGTATTTTATACCTGACATTGGTAGTACTCATCAAAGGAAAGCAGAATTAAATTCTGTCACTTTATATTCAGTCATCTCTTCTCCATAGCCAAAAAGATTATGGCTTTTCTCATAACTCAGAGACTTTGTGAGCCATGGGATTTACCATGATATTTTTCCTTGCCTAAGATGGGAAATATTCTGAGAAGGGGCTGGAATTGCTCATGAAGTCCTGCATGATTCATTGGTACTATTTACAACCCTAATTAAATGGAGGAGTATTAGAAATGGGAAGGCAACTATAAATGGTGTGGTCCATTTAATCTGTTTTTAGTGTATGTAGAAATGTTGCTGAATGTCTTTGCTTGAATTTCAGCTCTTCAGGGTATGTTCTGCTTTTGTTAGTCTATTTTGGCTTTAGAAACAGTCTTCTGAAGCTGATCAAAGTGGAAACAAAACAAGAAATTGTTCTCAATTGTAAAGATGGGCATAAGGAAGGAGAAATGTGTGGAAGTGAGGACAGTTATGGGCAATGCAAGGACAATGGTCTTAATCCTTCTTACAACTTTTTTACATAACAATAATAAATGAGCCTTATTTTCAAGTCTGCAAGAACTTGGTTCTTTCCATCCTGTTGTAATCTGCTCTCTTCATCCTGTTGTAAAAGGATCAGAGTGGAATGGGTCTGGAGGCTTCCCTCTCTGTCTTTGTGTTAGGCAGAGCCTCTTTTCTAGAGGTGGGGATACCTGTTAACTGCAAGTGCAGGTGCCAGCTCAACTCTGGGGACATAGCTATTGTCAGAAATGGGTTTGGCCTAGTCTTTGCAAATCACTCATTTACCAAGTGAAGAAAGACCCTGTCCACACTCTGAATCTCAACAGTTGTGCTAAGTCTTCCAATTTCTGCTCCACCCCATCTTGCCTTCCTTTACCAGCCTATCCTCAACAAGCCATTGGATTCATCCACTGATCTGAAGCTTTGATCTCTCGTCAAAAACCTGCTGCATGTGCTTGATTAACTATTTAAAATCTCCTAAGTTATTAGCTTTTATTAGATTCAGGACTGTAAATACAGGCTTTCTGTCTACATCCAGCCAATGATCATCTCCTACCCACATACACTGGATTTTTGGAGCATGTGGACCATTTTTCTCAAATAATTTCATTTGGACCTTTATTATTTTAGAGGAGATATAATGTCAGTGTTTCTACATGTAAAATAATAGAAACCAATGAAGGTTAAATACTTTGCCCCAAGTTGGTATATTGATAGTTATTAGATCTAATTTAAAACAAAATAATGCTTGCCTTAGGATAAGAACCTATGTTATCTTCATAGCTCATGACTCCAAATATTTTTAGGTCTACAAATATCTCTGTGTTGATCTCTAAATTAATGACAACACTCTTCTTTAGTTCTCTTCATTCCAGGGATATGATAAATGACTTTATGGATATTTCCCAGACTCATGTGCTGTTTAAGTTACTGCCTCATTGTTTATGCTCATCTCTGGGTTGTGTGTGTGTGTGTTACCCTTCTTCTCCTAGTTTTCTTAATTGTATTCCTAAAGTATAATTTAATCATATTTCTTCCAGCTGCAAAGTATTGTTTCCTTCACTCTAAATTCCTAACCCTTTAACAACTGACCTTCTATTGAGTGTTAAGCAGCTGTTTGCTTTTTGAATATGTTTTCATCCTCACTAAACAATTTTGAACTCATTTTGAATCTTCATGCCACAGGTGTTTAACTAATCTGCACGTGTACTCTATTTTAGAGCTGGTGCATTTACTACTCTAGAGACATTGGAACCTGGGAGAATGGAGCTGATAAATGAGGCAGACTAGAGTCTCAGGTAATAGCCAATTTTATTCAGAGCACTGGACAATTTATATGCTGAAGGTAAAGAGGAGCAAAATGAGTTCACATGAGTAAAATGCACAAGCACAAGGGCAGGCTACATGCAGTGGCCAAGCCACATGTAGCAAAACATGTTTCCCATAGAGGTATATAAGCAAGTAACAATAGCCTGTTGTAATGAATTGTCTGAAGTAAACTCACTCATGTTAACTGTATCTGAAAGAGGCACAGAAACATAATCCAAGATTGATTAAATGTATTTTAATAAACTGGGGTCACAAGACTCATGTCTTAGTTTCTTGGAGTTTTCTTACAAGCACTCAGAAATCTCTTCACATGACTCCATTCTTGGACCATGTTATGACACATGCATATTTTTCTTAAATATTCTTTTTTAATTTTTAAGGCACTATATAGGAGATATAATGTTAATGTTTGATACATAAATGAATAGAAATACAAGAAGGGTTAACTTGTTTACCCCCAGTTGATACATTCCTTTTTATATTTTTAAATTTTATTTGTATTTTTAAGCTTTATTTTTTTTTACTTATTCACATTACATCCTGTTTTCTTCCCTTCGTGGTTAGCCCCTCCCACAATATTTCCACTGACTCCTCTGAGTGTGTAGGGGCCCCTCTGGGTATCTCCCTACCCTGGCCCCCACCCACTGATTCACTGATACTTACTAGATCCAGATTTGGAAATACTTGACATCTGATGACACCCTGGGTTCTCCCCATAACCCATAGATCCTTTCAAGGTTTCTAAGTCTACAAATATGCTAGTTTTGAGCTCTCTAAATTAATGGCAATAATTGTCACCTGGAATGTTGCTGAGTAGATAGGTAAGTGGGTAGTGGCAGTGCTGTGCGTACTGAGGAGTATCTTATGCTGAATTTCATGACAGTGTCCTTTGGGTCACCTGATCAGGAATTAAAACCCTGATAAGATGGACTGGGTGCATTTCCCACAAGGGAAACAAATGCTACTCAAAAGCAAGAATACAACATTTGTATTTTGTGTCTTCCTCTTAGTTTAAGGTTCTACATAAAAATAAAGAAAACATGGAAACATATTGTCATTCACAAAGCAACACTGATCTCAATGCAACATCCAGAAAGAGACCAATTCCGCTCTAAATTCTATATTGGCTTCCAATAAAACTAGAGAAATAAAAGAAAGGGTGGTGAAGGTGCCTATTTCCTATTTTGCAACATTCCAGGCTGAGACAAGGGGATTATCAGCAATACTAAGCTAGCCTGTGCTACGTAGTGAGTTCTAGGCCAGTCTGAGTATAGCCTGAGACTCTTAACTCAGAAACAAACAAACAAAAACAGTGGGGAAAAAAGTAGTACCTGCCTCTCAAGATTAAGGTAAACTGAAAGGCTGGAAACTGAGGCATGAACACAAAGCTTAGATACAGAGCTGCTAAGGAGCTTGTGGTGTCTTAATACTGTTGGTAGAAGGGTGTTACCTTTAAAATAAAAACAAAACGAAAACCAAAGTAGACCTCTTTAGTGAACTTGAGGGTTGTTGTTGTTGCTTTAATTTTTTCCTATCTGTATAAGCATGGCCATCCTTTTCCTAAATATATTTTCAAATATATTCTTTTTTTCTCATATTTTTATTATTAACTCAAGAAAGATATGCTTGGCAGATAGAGGAAGAAGAGGGTGTCCATGTGAACAGCATGGTGTCTGGAGTGAATGATTCTGTCTGTCCACCATGCCCTCCCCTGTCTTTCTTTTCCTGTGAACTCACTGAAGCCACTCTGGAAATAATTGCTCAGCTATTGGAGACAATTCTAAAATCATTACGGTCTGCTGGTATTTGGCATCTTTTGCCGTTGTAATGACTTTTAGAGGATTAAGCTGATTGCATCTGTGGAGTGCTATACACCAAAAACACGACATGTTCCAACGTCAGGAACTCACCAAAGACTCTCAGTTGATTGCTTGGGAAAATAAACATGAATGGGCTCAGTTTTCCTGGGACTTCTAATTATTAATTTACTTGAGTATTGTTTTGAGACAAAAGCTATGTCACCCAAGCTTTTCTCAAACTCTCCAGGAGGCCAAGGCTAGCCATAAACTCTTGGCCATTCTGCCTCAACCTCAAAGGGCTGATTGCAAGTGTGTGCCACCACACCCACCTTTATTAGTATTAGCATTATAATCATCCTGAGTATTATATCATTGCAAATATCACCATCATCATTTACTAACAATACTCCTTTATTTCCTGCTACTTCTAATGGCTAGAGTGACAAACAGTAAACTGAACACAGTTGTCCAGGTATAACTTCCAATAATCCTTTAGTGGTCTCAGCCAATGTAATGTGTGATAAATAAAACCATGATCTGAGGAAAGATCATGTTATGGCAATTCTACACTCTTGTACGAATCTCTGCGAGGTTGCTTTTGCATCTAATAAAACAATGAACAAGCATAGGGAGGTGGATCAGTGAATAAAAGCATTTGCCACTAGCCCCAGTGCCCTGAGTTCCAAGAAACTATGTGGTGGAAGGAGGGAGATGACTCCTGCAGAAGCTCCAATGATCTTCATGGCATGTGTATGCATATGTACGACACAAATAGACACACATCAATTAATCAAATGAATGAATACAATAAGATACTTACTGAGGACTTATTTCTATGAGTCCATAGGCATATGTACTTTTATGTCTTGGCTGAAGGACCAGGAATTTACTACATATATGTTTGTAGCTGACAAGCATGTTGGGCTATAGAGAGAGATGAAGGGAGAACGAATGTAGACAGAAGAGTCTCAGAGCAATTAGGAACCTTGAAGGACATGAGATACAACATTGCAACCCTAAACCCTAGATATCATGTAGACAAGGAGGAGACTGCCTGTCCTACAACTTTACCATGACACCTATACAACTTTCATGCCAACACAGTCTGAAGATGCCTGCCTGGCATGGAACAATAGTGAAGGAGCCAAAAGCTGCTGAAGAAGAAAGGGCCTTCCTTATTGTGGTTGTATGCAACAAAGCGAGCAGTAAGTTCCTTCTGTGAGCAAAAGATTCAGCTGAGGTGTGGGTGAACAGGAGCAAGGGAGAAGCAAACTCTTCATGTAGTGGATGAGTAAATATATAAAGTAACTTTCTAAGGCTGTATTGTTGATTTACACCTATCATCCTAGCACTGGAGAGTCAGAGTTGGGAGAGTGGCACAAATTCAAGGCCCGCCTGATCTAGCTATTTCCAGGCTAGCCAGGACTATAAAGTAATATGCTGCCTCAAAATCATAAGTAATTAACACTTTCTTTACCTTTTCAAAGGATTTTGAGAAGTAGTGAAAGCCATTTGGTTGAGTTAATTGGCTTACATTTGAGATTAAAATAAGTGAAGTAACTTAGCCTTTTCTGCTTTAATGGCAAGTATCTTTCATGTCTAGCAAGCAGACATAGCCCTTTGAGAGAATAGGAAGTAAAAGTCTTAATGGATGCATCTAGTTCATGTATCAGAGTCTCATGACAAATGACTTCTTTTATGTTAGAAACTGCCCAAGGATGTTAATTGTAGTAAAGTGATTTGTCCTCACAGCATTAGGATGTATTTGATCAAAAGAAAGAACAGCAGAGCAATGGATCAGAACAAATCCCAGACCTTGCTTGATCTGCCAGACCTCTGGGGACATCATATCCAAGGGTATAGCTTTTTTTTTTTTTTTTTCAAAGACAGTAGCATAGCTTTAATAAATGAGAATGAGAATCTTGGTAACAGACTGAGTAGTTCTGAACAGGTAGAAAGGGACTTAATTGAATATGATGCTCCCTTTCATTTTATATAACAATTGTTATCAAAGCCTACATATGGCAAGAACCGTGAATTCCTTTTTAGTAGTATATCTTTCAAGACATGATGTTAGTAAATAGAGTTCCGCTACCGACTTCTTAATTAGCACATACTCACTGGTGATTTCCATCTGTCTTAGCCTTTTGCATATATTGTATTCATGGTACATGCAGACCAACACAGCATATAGTACTCCCTCATATATGTACAACTGCCTGCTTGTGTATCTAATCAAAGCAACAGAGAAATTGACTTTAAATTTCTCCCTTTCCTAGGCCCTGGGAGATGTATGTGCTAGATTCATGGCATTGTTAGTTATAGTCAATCATAATTAGGATTCTAAATCGATGTACAATATGAGCTAGGGCATGGAATATTTTCATTATTTGTTTGAACAAATGTCACATAACTAGAAAGCAGCAAAACAATGTGAATAATGAAAGATGAGATTTTTCATATGTGTGTAATAATCTTGTAAATTTTCAATTGATGGAATGTTATGTTCTGGTGTACACATTTAATATGCAATAATCAAATCAGGGAAATTAGCACTTCTGTCTCTTGAAGTATAATTACTTCTATATGGTATAGATTTCCCTCTGATTATCTTGGAATGTTTAACAACTGATAAACTATGCTCTGTACCCAATCCTTGGGCAACGAAGACAAGAGGATCCAGAGTTACAGACCAGTGTTGGCATAGTAAGTTCAAGGCTATCTTAGACTGAATGAGGCTCTGTTTAAGTGTGTATGTGTGTGTGTGTGTGTGTGTGTGTGTGTGTGTGTGTGTGTTATGTATTAAAACACCAATAAAAATCAAACTGATTTACTTTGTTATACATGGTGTTTGCTAGTATGGGAAGAGGGTTGGTTGGTGTGACATAGGAAAGAATTGTTTTAGACAAACTGGTCAACAGCATGGATTTTTTTTTTCCCATTTACTTCATGATTTCTCAGCTCTTGGGCATGGTACAAAAAGCAAGTAGAGCACATTGTAAATTGAGATGTACTGCCAGCAAATTCTATTTTTGTAGCCCTTGAACTTCTGTGCACATTTGAGGTTAGATCCTAGCATAACCAATATAGGTTCTTCAGGAGTAGACAACTGAAATCATTTTCATCTGAGACTCTCGTGATGGTTTATCGATTATGATTTTCATACTTTCATTAACGTCAGCACTGGCTTTTCACAAATACTCCCATAACTCAGTTCTTGACTCCTAACAGAACAGCACAAAGTAGTTATTTGATGTATTTGCCTAACGGTAGCAACTGTAGACTCCAGGGAACAGCTATTTCATTTTCAACATATAACCAAGCAAGCCTGGTGGTAGATGCATACCAATACGTCCCAACTTGGCCAACGTGTTTAGTCATGTGGATTACAAAGGTTGATCTCCTCTCTTCATGGTTGAGCTTCTCTATTTTTCCTAATGGAATAGTTCTGTCAGACTTTTTAATTAATTAGTTAATCAATTAAAAATTACACTGTGTGTGTATGCACATACACATGACGATCAGAGAACAGGTCATGGGAGTCAGTTCTTTCCATCCACCTGTAGAAACAAGGATTGAATTCAGGTCTTCAGTCTTGGCAGCAAGAGCCTTGGCCAACTTAGCCATTTCACTGGCTCTGCCATAGTTAAAGCTTCACATCCCTGACTACAGAACAGAGAAGCTCTTCACTGGCAGCAAAACTCACTAAGTTCCATGGAGAATGTCTTTGTTTTTACTGCAAAAACATCATCATGAAAATGTCACTACTCTTTTTAAACAGCAAAGCAGGATAAATTATTCCATAAGATAATTTTACCACTATTAGTATATCTCTCCTCTTGATTTCTCCTTGGAGAACATTCATTTCCATTTTTACCACCATATCTTTGTCAGGTTCACCACATGCTTCTGTCTGGCAAGGTCTTGGACTACCACTATGATGCATCTTTGCTGGACAACTCATTCAAATGCTGTCAACACCTCTCATTTGCATGGTTTAAGTATCAGGGGAGCAATGTGTTAAAGCTAAAGGCAACTTCTCTTAGGAAAAATTTTTTTATATAGTTTGAAACATATATTCAACCAAGTGCATGTATTTCTAGAAGTGTCAGAAAGACAGAAGGAGTAAGAGATGCTAGAACTGGAATTCTCAACCTTCCTAACACTGTGACCCATTAATACAGTTCTTCATGTTGTGGTGACCCCCAACCATAACATTATTTTTACTGCTACTTCATATCTATAATTTTGCTACAATATGTACAATCATATTGCAAATATCTGATATATAGGATACCTGATATATGAAAGGGTTGTTTGATCTCCAAAGGGATCATGACCCACAGGTTGAGATCTTCTGTACTAGAAGGAAATATCTTGAGGTGTAATGGAAAGGCTGGAGCTGAAATGTTCTCTGGGTATTAAGCTCATGAAGTAAGGACATGTCACAGATAATATGTAATGCTTCCTTATGACAGGTGCATGCTATACTTTCCAAATGCCAGCAGGAAGTGGGTAGACCTAAAACTGAATGGAAAAAGGGCTTTCCTGTGTCTTGTGTGTATAATTTGTTTGCCATGTAATGGTACTTCCTCTCTGGGTAGTAAATTCCCAGGTGAGAATTACCTCATTCTTCTTAAATTAGATTAAATTAAATTATATTCATCTAAAAAAGAAAATTACCTTCATAGTGTCAATTCTGAAAATTTTCCATAACTGTTTTTTCATTCAGATATAGAAATGGCTTTCACTCACTAGTATCGTATATATGAGTTGTGTTCTTATTCATTACCGTATTCAAGATACATTTGGGCAAACACTATGTGGGAATTTTAAATTTACTTATTTGATGCTGTGTTGTGAGTCCCATCTCAACCTTATTTCCTTTTGGGGTCAGAGGATAGTATTTCATGTCACTCTCACCTTAACCTCTTGGGACTATAAAACCCAACTAGTCATATCCTGTAAGTTTCTTCTCAGTAATATTTGCTATTTAAATCAAATTGACAGTTTTTGTTGATGGGTCTTATGATAGATTACATTTTGACTTGCTCTTCAAATGCTCCACAGGCTTTGTGGGATTTAAAGTAATAAAACATATTTGTGTCACTAAAGTTGACAGCCTGATGCAGAAGACCATAGAGAGCTAAGCTGCTGATTAAGAAGCAACAAGATGACCACCGTTTAAGAGAGCTAAGGAATGGATTCAAAGGAAGACTCTAGCCTTCCCTTGCCAACCCATAAATTCATGTGACAAAATACTGGCTTTGGTTTTAATTTCTTCACTTTCTCACTCATGCCTTTCAAATTTTAACAGTTATATCTTGGGTTTTTGGTTTTGTTTTTGTATAAGATTATTTTAACGTAGTCCATTGTATAGGTTTTGGAATATGTGTCTTTTTTTGTTGTGAGACTAAACTGGAGCTCATGATTGTCACCCAGCAACATGTTGTCTCCTTTAGAAATATAAGTGGAGATGTTTAGGATATCAAATATTTAAGAGATAATGGGGAACAGCATAGCTACAAAAGAGTCAAATAGAAGAGATAGCTTGTGAGAAGTGAGTATAGTGATTTAGAATATATTTTATCAAAAATTGCTTTTTAAGTAGCATTTTCACTTGCTACAGAAGACATTATTGAACAAAAAACAAGCCCAGTGTGATTCAATTTAAATTTATCACTCTATTATTTTAATATATTTACTCATGGTTAATAAGTCATTAAGCACCAAATTGCTCACTCTTAATGAGTCTGACGCTAAAATTGAGTTGACTTAAACTTTACTGTAAAATAACAATAGCATTATTGCATTCGGATGCAATAAAAATTAAGTAAATGCGATTCAATGGCTATGGAGTGGAAAACAGATTTGTGGCATGCAGTGGAACATATATCATAGACATGTGGCTGGATGTCAAACAAACAGCTGCTCATATCTACCAAAGTATAATAAGCTTACTTTTGTTGTGCTGTAGTATAGTGTACAAAATATAATGCCACAAGCATTTCATTAGAGCAGTTTTCATAGTATTTCTATGGTAAGAGAGTGCTAGACATTTTTAATAAGAAATCCAACACCCCAACCAAATACCTTGGCTTTATCTACCTTGTAATCAGCATCCACAATGGAGTTCAGAACTCAGCCTCAGTAGTCATATCTTAGGATGCTGTCCACTTTGTCTATTGAGACACTGTCTCTCACTAGTCTGAAATTCCCAGTGCTCAGTCCAGTGGTTGGCTGAGAGCATTCACCTCTGCCTCTGTATTTGTCAGGCTCTGGCAGAGCCTCTCAGGAGACAGCTATATCAGGCTCCTGTCAGCAAGCACATCTTAGCATCTGCAATAGTGTCTCAGTTTGCTCTCTACATATGGGATGGATCCCCAGGTGGGGCAGTCTCTGGATAGCCTTTCCTTCAGTCTCTGCTCCACACTTTGTCCCCATATTTCCTTTAGACAGGAGCCATTCTGGGTTTAAAATATGGAAATGAGTGGGTGGCCACATCTCCAAACTAGGGATCTTGCCTAACCTCTGGATATGGTCTCTACAGGATCTCCCTCCCTTTTGTTGGTCATTTCAGCTAATCTCATCCCCATTGGGTCCTAGGAGCCTCTTGCTTCCCTGGCATCTGGGACTTGCTGGTGCCTACCCCTAGTTCCTCATCCCCCACTGCTACACACTTCTGTTCTAATTCTTGACCCTCTGTATGTCATCCCCATCTCTTCCCACACTTGATGCTTCCCCCCTTTTCCCCCTCCCTCTCTTCTCTTCCTCCCAAGTCCCTCCCACCCTCTACCTCTTCTTATTATTTTGTTCTCCCTTCTAAGAAGGACTGGAGCATCCACACTTTGGTCTTCCTTCTTCTTGAGCTTCATATGGTCTGTGAATTGTATCTTGGGTATTCTGAGCTTTTGGGCTAATATTCACTTATCAGTGAGTGCAAACCATGTGTGTTCTTTTGTGACTGAGTTACCTCACTCAGGATGATATTTTCTAGTTCCATCCATTTCATGAAATCATTGTTTCTAATAGCTAAGTCATACTTCATTGTGTAAATGTATCACATTTTCTGTATCCATTCCTCTGTTGAAGGACATCTGGGGTCTTTCCAGCTTCTGGCTATTATACATAAGTCTGCTATGAGTCATGGTTATCATTGGTCCATCCTGATTAGAGCCACAGCTCTTTAGTCTATCTTTGACAACAAGCAACTTTGTTTGAGGGTTTAAATATTTTTAGAATAAAGCATAAAATATTTTTATTCCAACATAATCTACCTATATATCAATTAATATTTTCAGATACTCGTGATTGTCAAAAAAGCACCAATTAAAATTAATTTTGTAAAGATGCATAAAATATTTTTACAAGACAAACAACCTTTCTAGGTTTTAGGAGAGATGATTTAAATTTGAACATTTAAACCAGCCAATGTACAATATGCAAGCAATTAATAGCTACCACCTTTCTTTCATCTCTATATGATGTATATATTTAATAAGATAGAGTTCGTTGTTTCCTTACAGATGTTAGTTCCTGAAGAGTAAAATTCTAATTCATGGTTTTCAGGACTTACTAATGATATACTTGACATCCTTCACCAGCCATCTGTTTCATAAAAGTTACCTGCTTGTGTTGATAGTCATCTTCATGACGGATCCAATTTCTTCCACTGAAGTTACATTTGGTGTGTGGATAGAGCTTTGGTTTGTATTTATTAAGCTATGATTTTCAAACAGTGTGATGGCCAGATTTGGGGTATACTGAGCTTTTATACTGTGGGGCTTAGGTAAGACAGAGTTTCACAGTACTCTCCGCAAGTTTGATCCTATTCATTGTTGGTCCTCTTCCTCACCAGCCATGGTTCTCATTTCCAATATTTTGCTTTACAGTAGGAAGTATACACAATCTCTTTTTGTTGTCTAGCTTCAATCTCTTAGCATACTACTTTTTAGGGTCAGTGTACAGATGTTTCAATAACATATGTACATCTGAGTCTTACCAATTTGTACAAGTCAAACTTTCTAATGAAATTAGACACTATGAATTGCTGCGTCTTACGTGATTAATATTAAATGTATTTCATTAACTTTAAGGCCTCAGGACAGTTTGAACTACTGAAATGTAATAGATTTAATCTCCTCTGGTTGTGCAATCTTTGATGTTTGCCTCAAGTTTTCAATATTCTTTTATTAATTAGTGAACTTCTTTAACCTCATCATACCCTCAGAGCAAAAAACTAAGTTCCTTATTCAATATAACGTTTTTCTTTTAATAAAATATGCTAACAGCCATCCTCCAGGATCTAGTCAATGCTATCACCTTCCACGAAAGATAAAGACCAAGTAAAAATTAGTTGTTCATTTTCTCATTCTCTGCAACTGACTTAATAAAATAATGTCCCCAAATATTCAAGTTTTTAAAAATGAGGTGAAAATAAAAAACAATACAGCGCCTCTACTACTGGACCACTTACCTGAGTGGTAAAGGGCAACTCAACCTCAGCAGCAAGCCACATCTGGTCTCATGGTATGTCAACCAATGGGAGCTGTTTTTTTCTAACTGGTGACAGGAAGGTGTGGCACTAAGGAATGCCAGCAAAGAGATGGCATTCAGAAATCACCCTCCATGTACTGGCTAAGCATATTAGAATTTGCTAGAGCAATAGATGATCACAAATATTAACTTTCTGAGAGTTAAGATGAAAATGTACAAATGATTAGTCCATAGTTTGCTGATTTGATATTATACCTCTATCTTACTACTATTTTATGTTAGTGCAATAAGATTTATTAGGCTAATGCCCAAATAACTTAGCTTCTTTTCATATGGGATTACCAACTTTTATAAAGTGACACAATATTTTACATACTTGTGGTATGTAGTGTGACATTTTAACATTTGCATATAATATGTAATGATCAGGTCAGGGTAGCTCACCTATTTATCACCTTGTGTATTCATTGTTCCTTTGTGTTGGAGCATTCAAATTCCTCCCCTGGGGTCGTTTTGAAATATTTAATTGTATTTTTCAAATTACTCCCCTGCTTAGAATATTAGACGTTACTTATTTATTTGTTTGCAGTCTTTGACAGTTTCATATAGATAGAGTGATCACATGAATGAAATTTAGCTGGTTTTGCCTCTTTATAATTCCATCATAAGAATGGGCCTCTCAGCATTTCATCATAGAATTTATTCTTGGTCTCATTTTGAGAGAACTCTTTCCCCTCTAAGGGTATTGACTGTTTTGAGTATCAACTTAATAAATATCAAACTCCTATTACAATTGTTCACCTCCTGAAGAAAAAAAAAAATCTCTCCAAGTTATGAGATGCTAAGATGAAGATATTTCACGAAGTATTTATGTTTGTATTAAATGACAGCATTGTTTAAATTAACTCTTAGAAAAACAAATAAGCAAAGCTTAAAAGATAACAGTGGATATATTAATTTTTGATTAATCCACATCCACTGCCATATCAGAATGCAGCACAAATCTAACTCTGGTAGGGGAGATAATAGCTTTCAATTCAGTGGATCCTTATTTAACAGAGTCATTACAGGTTTTAGAAAGTGAGATGTTGTATTCAATATGATAAGGCTACTTTGTGCTACTTGCCTGAATAATAAAATTGTAATAGCCTCTATTAGAAAAAATAATTATTTTACTGGTGCAGGCACACTTTGCTTTACAATAGAAACCCTTCTAAGGTGCCATGTGTAAATCAGTTGGGGAAGAGTGAGCAGGAATTATTTAAATGTTTCAGGGCAACACATTGCCTAGAGAAACCCTTTGAAGTTTTCTTTTATGATGCAAAAATCATGATTTTGTTTCTCAAATTAGAGTGTTTTCATGCTAGTTTGTTGAAAAGTGACATAGTCATCTGAGTGTAAAAGTTTTTAAACAGACTGGGTGTGTCTAACGTGGCCTTGTTAGGCAAGACCCTGTGATTTCAGTGGCTCTTAATCTAAAGGAGGGCTGCAGAGAATCAATGGAGTGGTATGTGTTTGAATCACCTGCTTTCTCACTGTTATGATGAAAACTATACAAGGTGTCTATCAGAGTTGACTTGTCTTTCATTAGTTTGAGGACAGAATAAGAAAAAGGATGCTTTATGATCCTAGAGACATATGCAAATCCTTTTGTTTCTGCACGTTTTGAAATACAGATAGTCTGTGGACTAAGTTGTGGTCCAAAGAAGTTCAAGTGTCAGTACAGTGATGTATACTTGTATTTCCAGCATTTGATAGGCACAGGCAGAAATATTATTTTGAGAATAAAATGGGCTAAAATAGTGAGCTCTAGGCAAATCTTGCTACCTTAAGCCCTATTTCAAAACAACCAAAAATTACTAAATATTTCTGTATCTCATTTACCTGTCATCTCTCTCTCTCTCCATCCATCCATCTATCTATCTATCCATCTATCTATCTATCTATCTATCTGCTTAGCGATCTAATCTATCTAATTTAACTTCATTAACCTCTGCCCACTACAAAAACAAGCTTCTTTGATGAAATTTTGAGAACCATTCTTATCTATGAGTATAATAGATAATAATACCAATATTTAGAAAGCTAAATTAAACAGCAATATGTCCATTTAGCAAAACCATAGGAAGTTACTCTATGCCCTATGACCTCCCTAGGTTTGAGCTTTTGATCAGGTTTATAAGTAGCAGGTAAAAATTTCCTCCAGTGGAATCAATCTCAATTCCAAGCAAAAAGAGGTTGGTTACAACCCATAATATTCACAACACTGTTGCACCAGCGGCCACATTTGCCTGGGTGGTTAGGATTATAACAACCAGGGTCCACTGTTCAGTAAGACCACTGGTAACTTTTTTCTCAGAGCCAACTTAGCACCTTCTGTCAGTCTGAAAGGTAACCAGCAGAGAAGAAAATTCCAGATAAGTTCAAGCTTAATTTTCCCATGTCCTGTAACCGAAGTGTTTTGTATCTTCAGTCATGTAGTTTTTAACATAATTTTTTGTACTGTTATATGTGGATCCTATGAAATTTATATTGGCATACACGAGTCACACATTTCTATTGTGATTCTTATCTAGAATGTTATATAAAAAACAGTTATTACCCTATGATATCATAAAGCAAACATATGGGACTAAAAATTAGTTTATGGGAAGCTGAAGAGAACGATCTTTCCTATGGTTGGTAACATGAGCAAAAGGGTATCCTTTTCAGGATTTATGAGGTTTAATATACTTTTTGATCAATTGTGTCAGTCAGCCAGGTTTACTTTTGTACTTGCCAACCTGTCTTCTAAGTGATAATTCTTTTCGGGCAATGAGTTCAAAACTTTTTAGCTATCCTTTTCTCTTTTTTTGTCCAGGCAAATGGTAGCCTGAAATGATATAAGCTGAGACTTCAGAAAGACCATTAAAGACTAATAATCAAACTATAGAGCTACAGACCTGAATCCTTGCTCAACGATCTGCTATGCAGCCTTTGCAAAGTTTGCAACTTCTCTAGTTGTGTATTTTCTTACGCTCAAGATGGTACCTCATGGGAAAGTTTTAGATATGAAAACCATGGAGAAAAAAAAGAAACAAAGAATAAGAAAATAGGGTGTGTAGCAGATCCTCAAAACATGTTCTGTAGCCAGACATCCCTAAATTTGAAATTTTCATCTATTCATAAGGATCACTTAGTGTTGAGTCCTGAGCTACATATAGCAATGAGTGTTACACACACATCCACTTAGGAGACTAGTCCCCTGCCCAGCAGAGATTGCTGCTACTGCTGGTTACCTTGGTCCCTAGACAATGCTCAGGGCAGCCTTTCATGTCCTCTACTTTCATTAAAATTAAATTACCACTTAGATTAGATCAAAAGATTGTCCCTGGTTGTGAAGAGAAGAAAGAGTGTGCTAAACTACCACTAATCCCTTAATGCACCATGATATTTGGGTACATTATTTTTCTCTAGCAGGAAAATTATTTTTCTACCTTCTCTGAAGTACTAAAAGTCCTTTGCCAATATCAGCCCAGTGCAAGTTAACCTGTTCTGAGATTTGTTTTGTGCTTTGGAAAGGCTTGTCAGACAAGCATTCAACACAGAGATATGTGATTTACATTAGTTTGCATAAGAAAATGTCACTCCAGGGAAAAATTTCTCTCTTTATTCTTTCTCAGGCTCACGGTAGAACAGACAAACAGGGGCACCTGGTTCTTTTTTGAGTGTGTGGGCAATCACTTGAGGTTCACAAAATATCAAGTGCCCTAACATTAGCAGAAATCCCTCCACTTCTTTAGTAGACATATACCCAAACATAAATATTACGTTATTATTGTTATTATCAAATACAAACCTTAGTTACTTGTTTAGATAGCTCATTTCAATCAAACTTATTCCCTCTCTCTTTCTATCTGCTAATGTTCTTTCATGTTTGAAGGAAATTTCCTGAAAGCAGCAGGCTGCTACTCACTTTAGAATATAAAGCCCTACCTTCAAGGGAACTCATGTAATTGATTTATAACCTAAGTCAGTCTGTATCTTACACATGTGGAAAAGAAATTGGAGATAGCATTCATTGTCTGTCTTTGAATATTAAAACATATGGTTGGAATATTTGAGCTAGGCTGAACAGCTTTGGGGCATATTTAAAGGTTAAGCATCTAAGATGCTCACTGGAAGGTTCATTATCTGAAGCTTCTCCACCCACCCCAATAGTCCTTTTAAAATTTAGGTATTTAAAAAAGAAAATAAAGCAGAGAAAGGAGATAAGTTTAGTTGTATATATCATAATATATCAGGGTGATGTGAAAGTAGAAATAGGCAGAGATTTTGCAAGAATAGATGGAGTTAGTATCCACTGTGTAGTACAGTGAGCAACAAGGGTATGGGGAATTTAGGAAAGGAATTCAGTGGTTGTATCAGGAAGTTTGTATGTACTGTCACCTTTAAAGAGTCAGGTCATAGATAAAGTATGAAAAGGAGATGGGCCAGGTGTAGGAAGCCTAAGTCTCAGAATCACTACTTTCTTCAAATTCGTCAGTGCAGCTTCTTCTATGCCTGGATAGCTTCTACTTTGGAAAAAAAAAAAGTTTTACAAATTAATCATTTTTGACTCTTTGTGTGTTTCATTATTGGAACACAACTGACTTCTTGGGATGAAATTCTCAAGCATATAAATTCTGGTCATCTTTATGTTATCTTTTCAATAATGTTAAGATGACTACTCACTTCTCAACTGGCTTTTAAGAATAGTTCATCATTTTTTCCATCCATCACTTTTGAATTCTATTGACTTAATTCCTTACAGATCCCCCCCCCCCAAATGATACCACAGTGATATCATCAAGTAACTTCCATATTTCAGGATCATACCCAGTAGAAGCTAATCAATGAATACTTTCAGAAGATCTGTTTTTCTCATATCCTCTCTCTTCTGACCTAGCAATTATCTCTTATGGCAGCCATATGCAATGATTCTGACAGAATGGTGGTCATCACAGACAGCAGCTGTACATTAGGATTCTTTCTTAATGGCTGCCATTTCTCTTGTGGAAAGAAACTGAATCAACCTGGTTGTGCTTCTTCTTGGTCACTACATCTTCTGTTTTAGGAACCAAATGAATATGCTCCAGACAGATCATAGATACCAGAACTCAACCACAAACAAAGACACACATAACTTGCATGGTGGATCATTATTAGCCTTGTCTGTTAAATTCAATTGATCTCATTCTTCAGTTTACCCAGTATTATTTCTAGCAACAACAAATATCTACATAATGTTTATTTTCCCTCAAGGTCCCCACTGAACCTTTAGCATGTATTTATTTTGCTAACAATCATGTTATTTTACTTTCGTGTTACCAATGTCTTCAACATATTGATATGAGAGCTGAGACATGGATAACTGGCTCATGTTGAGATCTGAAGTTTGAATTCTGGTAGCCTGGCTCTAGGGAGCATGGGGTTTTGCTGTGATACCATGCTGCTGTGTCTACTTATAGCATATGCTTCTTAAAGAATTTCCTCTGTGGGTATTTTTTATGACTCTTATTTATCTTTTTCAATATTTGCAAAGTTGAAGATGCTTTGCGTTTTCTCAGCACGGCCAACCATATTTATGTAAGTCCTTGAGCCATCTCTGAATATAACAAAAAAGGTTTTCCACTAAGAAAGCTCACATGTGTATTTTTGATGTGGTGACCAATGTCGCCGCCTAAAGGAGAAGCATCCAGCACAAGTAGTGGCTGTGCTACTAATGTCATAAAAGATAAATGTCATAAAAGATAAAATGTCATAAAAGATAAAACCCCCCAAATATGTTAAGTTTTAACACTAGATACAGGGACACCACCCTAGTTATGCAGTAAGAGGAAGGAAATGAGAGCAGGTGATTCAACAGGAGAAAAATGCAAGGCCCACAGAGGTAAATCAGTCAATGGACAGGAAAATCTAATTATAAAGGGGAGTAGATGAGAGAGCAGGCATTGGGACAGAGGCTGGCAAGCCTCTTGGCAACTTAAACCCAAGGGTACAGCTATCCAGGCTGTGCCTTACAATGCAAAGAAAGATATGGCAGACTCAAATACAGTGCAGAGAAGGAATAAGATGAGCCTGGAATGTCTGGTGATAGCACACTGCAGAAAGAGCACGAAGAAAGGAGGATTGGGCTGTAATGAAAAGGATCAAGAGCTCACCCTTTAGATTCTGCATCTGGATTCTTTTGTTCCTTATTATTGGTTTTGCTTTGTTTGTTTTGTTGTGGAACAGATTCCCATTATGTAGCCCACATGTACTTGGAATGTTCTATGTAGACCTGCATGGCCTTGACTTTTTAAATGCTGGGATTACAGGTATATGCCATCAATACTGAGCTTTACTTTTATTTCCAGTTGCTTCAATTGAGAGAGGAAACTAGGAATGGTTGAACTGTCCACATGGTAAAGATGTGCCTACACTGTCTACTGTGCATTCTGATTTCTTCACACATATCAGCCTCAGGGCAAATAGCCCAAATTTACCATCTTTTGACTGGACTATCTTTTGACTGGAGCATCTTTTGACTTTTCTTACTTTTCCTGTCTACCCAAAGTTAATTTACAGAATAATTTCTAATAAGATGCAGTGTCACTGACTATTCTACTTATCCAATCAGCTAAATTATACATACGTCATTTGAAACAGGAGAGAGAGAGAGAGAGAGAGAGAGAGAGAGAGAGAGAGAGAGAGATCTCCTTACTTTTGTGTCTCATGTTTGGAAGTTACAAGAAGCTCTTATCATGTTAAAGCATTCTTTGATTTGTAGGCATTTGGAAGTTACACAATCAACTTATTCTTGTGGCCGTGATAATCCATAGTTTCCTGTAAATGCCATTGGTAAGTCCTAGGAACAGCATACCTGAACATACTCAAGTTGGATAGATGTTAGACTAGTGCTCCTGACGCAGTCACCTTGAATCAAGCGTTAATCATCATCTGAAGACATTGCTTTAAGGACTGTATGTGCTGAAATATAGCCAGCATGAGCTAACTCAGTTATCTAGCTAACTAGTTTTCATCAGAAATCTTTACGAGGTGGTCCTTTTCTCAAGAATGTCCCACACAATGCTAAGGAAAGGGCAGAGTCATAAGGTGTAGTACAAGCCTGCCTTGACTTTATTTGTATCTCTTCAGTCTTGTAGTCCTTGAATATGCTCTCCTGATACCATATGGCATTGCTTAGAAGCATCACTGGCATCACACCCTGTGAGTATCCAACACTGGCATCACACCCTGTGAGTATCTCCTGTTGGCCAGAATAAGGGGTAGGAAATAAATGGCTATCTGTTACTCAAAGTGATGGACCATAAGGTATGCCAAGGACACACAGCCCAGTTACTGTTCATATGGGCAATGAAAGGGCTTTATGACTTCTCTAGTACAAAGCAGTTGAGCCTAAGACTACAGCATTGTAGCAGCTGTTTGCTTCAGAATTAGCTAATGAGCCTCTTTGTGTTTGAGCATTGGAAACTCTCCAAAACCCACTCAGGAGGGAAATTAACAAATGTCTCTTCTGTTACCTCTAGATAAATCTTCATGATGAAATATGTAACAGTTCTTCCTCTTCAATCTTGTCCCTTTTCCCCAGTGGATGGACACTCAATTGCCATGAAGGAAAAATAAAATAATAAATAATTAGATTCCTGTTTTGTTTTTAAAATAAAACAAAGGAAGCTTTGAGAGTTGAGTTAAGATACTGCTGTTTGGATGCCATGGTGAGACTCATAGTCTTCAGATGATATTCAAAATATACTACAGTTACATATAAATTTCTAATTATCTGAATAATAGTCATTTATGTAACTGCTGGCAACAATGAGCACTGTCTGCATTTAAGAAAGTAGGTACAGTAGTATCCTGGCATATTTCAGTTATGATGGACCATCTCACAGACTTATACTGCACTCTTCACTTGTAACTCTTCATGGACAAGATTTTATACAGTAGCATAATAACTCTGATATGTTTTTAACATTTTATCAATTTTATTATTTTTTAAATTTATATTAGCACTTGCTAAGCTTTTAATAGCTGTTGTATATTATTCTGATTTAGGAGATTCAAAGATGTGTAACCTAGTCTTAAAATTTTCAAGTAACTCAGTGGAGTAGAAGAAAAATTTGTGTGTGTATGTGTGTGTGTGTGTGTGTGTGTGTGTGTGTGATTTAAACATGCAATTATAGCTTAATATAATATGCATCTCTTACAGGCACATTAAAATACGAGGGAAATAATCAACCTGGACAGCCATTCATAGGATTCTACTAGAGGAAAACAAAAAGTAATGGAATTTTAGCAGATATTGTAGGTTAGAGATATATAAGGTGATTTCTCATTTGAGAAGTAATCTAGGTCAGGGAATTTAACAAAGAACTAAATAATGGACATGAAGCTTTTGCTTAAATCATTTGTAGATGTGCTTATTCCTTTGTGTATATATGATCATTTGCATTTGTAAACCTTGGTGTATGTTTGTGTTTGAACTATATCATTGTAAAATGAAGTGATTTTGAACTGAAAAGTAAAGAATAGTTAAAAAGCTATCTATGTAACACATGGAGATACCAGAATCCTAAGAACAATATATACATATATTACATAACAGTAAATTTATTTAAGTCATAGGTGTAGAAACTTGAGTCAATACTAAATACCAGATGTCTCTCTCTTTTGTCACCTGTTATGTCCTTGTCTTCCCCAACAACTTATATCTCAGTCTTACAGGATCTAATATCCCTACTAACTCACTATTGTAGATAGAGGAGTCCTAGACCCCATGTGGCTAAGCAGAGACTTCCTAGGTTTTGGGAGAGACTGGACTTCTCTCTCATTGTTAGATATCAGTCACTGCCATATTTGTCTCCTTTTCTAAAATAAATAGAAAACTGACATACAGGCTAGCTTCTGTTGTCCCAGGTTATGGTGAATACTCATTTCAGACTAGAAATTTGCTTAGATTTTCTGAACATAGGACTTAAAAGCGAATGCCTGGAAGTCTTTGCTGGTAACTTGACCAAAAATACCTCTGATAACCTAAGGTTCTTTGGTTTCATAAGGAAGTTAGTGAATAACAATGCCACAGGAAAATGGCAAGTAACCCCGCAAGCATGTAAACCAACAGACATGCTTTTATTCGTTGGCTATTTTCATACTTAATCCTATCACATGTGAATATGTCCAGTGTGCTGATTAACGTTGACTTTTGATCCTGCCATTTCCAATTTAAACCTCCCATTTCAAGACTTTCCAATTCTGTAGCCCATGTGCTTAAACAAATTTCTCCATATAATTCTGTGTTTAATAATCTGCCATCAGAAGAGCTTAAAGATCCTTTGTCACGGTCACTTTATCACAGCCAGTATGTACATAGCAAGATATCAGACCCTTAGAATTACAAATTATATTACTTTTTCATATTGTTTCATAGAATACTTGGGAAGGGAGAAATTGCTTAGGATCTACTCAGATCCACCACTTTGATCACAGAAAGGACAAGTGTTTATATCAAGGTTTGAAGTAAGAAGATGAACTGTATCTGTGAAACAAAATAAATCAATTCTGGTTACACTGGTTAGAGTTATCACCATATCATTAATGAAGAAGAGACAGAAGCTGATAATGTATTAAACATCTCTTTGTTACCCTTAAATATCACCATGTAGAATAAATGTTCCAAATTGTGCTTTTCAATGTAGATTCAGCTGATTTTTACTAACACACATAATTTCCATCTCTTAGTTATCCACACATGGTATACCAGTTATGTTCATCAAGTGAATAGTCCTGGTGTAGTTGATAGCTTCATGAAGTTTCCTCTGTAGAGAGATTTAAATAATTTTGGGGTAGATAAATGGTGTTAAATATGGTAGACAGAAAGATATAATTGATAGGGCCTAACTATTAGGATCAAGATTATGACAACAACAAAAATGAAAAATCAAAATAAAACAGCAAAAAACAAGTCATGCAGCATTTTATCTGCTAGAAAATACTGGGACGCACTTAATAAAGTTTAGGTGGTAGTACAAGTAATTAGCATGTGAACTTGTTTATATAGCTAATTAGATTTTATGTTGGCATTTCACAGTTTGAATATTTATAGGCTATGCTGCAATGAAGCTATAAAATCTAAAGGATAAGGATATACTGAGAAGAGCTAGCATTTATTGACTTGTTATTATGTACAAGTTACCCTACTGCCAAGGAAACTCCTGTTATTTCATTTAAATAAGATCTTCTTGGTCTTTCATAGTGACTCATGTGAAAAATTTGCATTTATATGTGTTTTTATCAACATTTGTATTGATAGACTTAGTAATACAAATGTTGTCTAAATAGGAAAACATAAGTTCTCACAGTAGATTTACAAGTTTTAAAAATGCATTGAAAATTTTATACATATAGGCAATAAAGTATGATCATATCCACCCTAAAGTTTTCCTCTCTAACTCTGCTCAGATATTCCATTCTCAAATTTATGAAATCTTATTATTATTACTTTAATAATCCATTAGGTCCATTTAATACTTTCCCTACATACATGTGTGTGGGATGATCCACTTGATCATGCGCCACCTATTAGTGATCACACCCTCATAGAAAACCAACTTCCCCTCCCGCAGCTAGCAACTACCAATATCTCCTTGGTTAGGTGTGGGGTCTCATAAGCTCCTCCCACATCAGTGCTAGAATTTTGTTATGCTACTAATTTTTTATTATTAAATTTATTTGTTTATTTACTTTACAGCCAAATATCAGCCCTTCCTCTCCTTCCAGTACCCACTCACATACATCTTCCCCCATTCTTCTTAGAAGGGAAAGCCCCCCTCTCGGTTTCAAACCCCCCCCCCCGTACTATGTACTATTCTTTTAATATGAATGATAGCACCTGTCAAGACACTTTCCTGAGAAAGTAGGCAAAGAAGAGTATGTTTTGAAAACTAGAACCAATTAAGTCTCATTTCATAGGGCCTTGTAAAGTTATAGACAAATACGAAGTCCATCTGTCCTTTCTTCTACAAGGTGTGGAATGAAATCTGCCAATGGTTCTCCTTCCTTGATAGAGGGAACAATGTGTGGTCTGGATGAAGTGTGAGTCCCTCTAGAGTATGATGTCTTCTCCCAGGAAATAGCCAGTTGTAGGAATGGGTAGTTATCACATAAGAGAACAGCTCAATGATCAGATCATTTAGTAGGTAAAAGTGTAAGTCAACATTTAGAAAAATCCTACCTTCACCAAGTGGCACTATTGCTCAGTGGTACTGGGTTTTGTTTCTACATATGTTGAACTCCAGTTCTACAAATGACTGCATGACACAATATGTTGCATTCATTTCATCTGTAAAATGACAAATAACCCAAGGAATTAATTTAAATGTATGTGTATCACACATACCAGAGCACATGCAATAGCTAGGATCATGAATAGATAATAGTGCTATTATTTATTTGCCATCAATTATTGAGATCAGGGGGCTTTCAATCTTGTTAAAATAAAGCTATTTGATTTAGGTTGTGAGAAGTGTATGCTGTGTAATAAATGGGTAGGCAATGAACTCTGATGCTATTATTTGGGACTGTATAAATCTACAGAGCCATCTAGAAACTCACATGAATCAGTACTAATGCCAAGGCCTTATAAATCACAAGGCTTGCAGTACCTGAAGATGCTATATCATCAGTCTATTCTTCAGTTTTCCTTTCACCCTGTTACACCTATCTCCCACATTTATGGCTTTTAAAGGATTTTGTGAGTTCCCATGGAAACCCGAGTCAAACCCAAGTCAGGAATGCTGCATAACAATTCTTGGTCTCTGAAGGGCTTGTCTGTTTTACCTGGGTCACACTTTTCAGGTAGACTCCAGGAACAGCTCCTTCCTTTTCTTTCTTGAGAACTGGAAATCCAGAGCAAAGAAGAAACAGCAGAAGACTGTCGAGGTGACAGAAAGACCAGGCGCTATGTGATTATTTGAGAGGACGTTCCCATTTCTACTAAAGTCTACTGTCTTTCTTATGAACAGCTAGCCAATTTTGCTTATAATGGTGATAAAACCAGTTTAAAACAAAACGAAACAACAAGCAAAAACCAGGAGATTCCCCACACTAACTAGCAGAGAGGTGGATAGGTAACTGAAAGTGTAACAAAAGTCATGGACGTGAAAGTGTTAAGGACCATGGTTTCAGCCAAGTCTAAACTGGATGGCTGATAATAACATTGTGTGGTACCAGCATGATCCCCAGTATATTTCATCCTTGCTTACTGTATTTCCTACTACAGTAAAATGGAAGGAGACTTTGGGGTTCCTCTTTACTGTCTCTGAGACTGCCTCAATCTAATAAATGTTGGTGAGTAAGGGAGTTGGTTGATCTCTTTCAAGGATTTGATCAACTTGGAATCAGGTAGCCTAGATAAATGGATCTGACTCAGATGCAAAGACTTGTGATTCCTGTGTCTTGGACTATGGATAAAACTCCTGTAGTGCTAGCAACCTTTGTAAAGCAGGATGGAAATTATGACTAAGAACAATGAAAAGATAAAATATAAAGATAGAAAAAGTTGGATTGTGTATGAGTATAGAAATTTCTATATCAATCTTAAAGCATACAATACCAGACTTCTTTTATTTGAGAGGAAAAATTGTATGTGTGTTTATGCTAATTTTTGTATCACAGTTACAATGTGGATATATGTATGTGTATGTTTTCTCAGGCTTCAATTAGTATGTTTTGCCTGTAAAACAGAAGAACATGATGCCAATCTACTTCCATGTCTGTTCCAACAGCAAAAAGTACCAATGCCTATTGCTAAGACATGGTCCATGTCAATATTATTTTAGCCAAATTACATAATTCCAAGAACCAAATCAATAGCTGACAAAAGCTTTGGCATTGATTTATATTATAAATTACTTTCTTTCATAGTGGTAGAAAATAAACTCAGAACCTTTCATGCAAGGAAGTACTTCTCTCTGAACTATACTCCAGCCTAAAGAATATCTTTTTATAAACAATTTGAAGATTTCTGGAAGACATTCGACAATTACTACCAGATCCAAAAATGAAAAAATCTGTCATTCCAAATTCATCAAGTCTCTGAAATAGACTGCTTCACTTACCAACATTCACACTTGCTAGATTGAGGCAGTCTCATAGACAGTAAAGAAAAATCCCAATGTCTCCTACAATTCTACTGTAGCAGGAAATACAGTAAGCCAGGCTGAAATATCCTGAGGATCATGCTGGTACCACACAGTGCTATAAATCATCCAGTTTAGACCTAGTTTCTCCAAATATCTAAAATCTAACTTGTTAAAAGTTTCGTAGTGTACTGTGTGTCTGTGTGATTCGAATGTTCCTTTTTTACTTTACCACTCACAAAAACACTAAAAGAAACTAGATAGGAAAAACAATGTTGAATATAAGAAATGGTTGGGAACAGAGCAAGCAGACATGAGATACTTCCTGGGAAATACAAGCTTACAATGCATGTATACAGTGTTTGAAATAAAATTCAGAGGCATGTTCTACTGAAGTTGTTATCATTCCTTTGAATGTAACATCTGCCTTTAGATTTAGGTCTTTCTTCTACTCTCTGTCTCTCCTTTCTGACTTTCCCTTCCCCACTATTGATTACAAGAATTGCACTCAAATTAATTATCAGCCGTGTCACATCTTGCAGTGATAATGATAGTCACTATTGAATTATGGGGAATGTGGATGCAATTTTCAACATACTAATTGCTTCTCCTGAATCCACTGAAACATTATATTAAATACCCATGACTAGCAGATTGTACTCAATTTCCATAACAAACTGATAAGGTTTCATTATCAAAGTCCCTAGAATCTACTCACACAACTTTCTACTAACTGTTCTTTGAACTGATTTTGAAAGAAGTGAATTCTTATCTAAAGCAGAAGCTGCCTAGTGAGGTACGGATAGGTCAGTTTCTCTTGTGGGCCAAAAAGAGCAAAGGAATATGTGGTCCATGAGCATGAGCTGAAATAGTTTTTTTTTTTCCCCCTTTGGGAGCTGACTGACTGAAGCTCACACTGTCTCACTCCATCTTATGCAAAGAAGAGTACTTTGACAAACGACTGACATGGTGTCATGCCTGAGGATTGCAAGAAATTGGCCCATCATGACAGATGACTAATGTTTTCTGTGGGCATTGATTGGGAGTATTTTTCTGCTCCAGTCTCAAAGATCTCAGAGAATGGAAAGGGGAAAGGGAAATGGAAGAAAAGGAAAAAGAAAAAGAAGAAATGTGATATACTGTTCAATGCATACTGATGAATGTATTTTTATGATCTACCAGATCCCTGGGAAACTTAAAGATGCTATGATAAACATTTTCATCAAAATCTTAGGTGAAAGCTTAATTGTGCTAGCTGAGGCTCAACATGGCATATATAGATGGCATTGAACTCTCATAGCAATCTCGTGAACTGTTATCTTTATCATTGAATGAAACGGAGGCTCTGGAAGGTTGAGTAACTACTTCAGTGTTACACAGTTATTTGATAAGTAAAAGGATAAAAGTCGGATCCAGATCACTGGAGATCATATTGTTCATGCCATAGAATCATTGGTGGTCATACTGACCATTGCATATAGCACAGATTAATCAGGTGGCAATGGGGACTCCCAGACTAGAAATAACAAAGTCAGCTTGATATTCTAATGTTGGAAATATTATGTTTGAGGAGGATTGAAGGGCTGCTTAGAAGGAGGAAAGAATGGAAGGTTGAGATCACTGACATGTGGTTTTTCTAGAATTATATCCAGGAGATCACAGGCAAGCTGAACCATCAGTGGTTACAATGGGGTGAGGAGGGGACATATGGGATTACTTAAAGGATTCATGTGGTACCTCTTGCATCTGAAAGAATGTGGGGAAGCCGAGCCATTGGATCTGACTGCCTTATAACCCCCGAAGATGCTCTGAACATCTTGAATTAGGAAGTAAAAAGAAAAGGATTGATGCAGAAAGTATGGGAGCAAAGTTAACAGAGAGCAGGTTCAGAGAGGGAGAATTAGATGGTAAGGAGAGCTGGGGAACTTGGTAAGTTTGAAGTACGTTTAGGAAGCAATTAGATATCCCGTGGATTAAGTTGCCCATTAAAGTTACACATGTATTTTAATTTATGTCATATATATATATATATATATATATATATGTCATATATATGTATGTACATATATATATATGACATATACATACACACACATACATGATTGATGGATGTTTGCACATGTGTATGTATTGATACATATACACCAGGGCATAGTGAGACTTAAGAGTTTACTGTTGGGTTAGCCTAGGCCACTCCTTTTATAAAGATGGAATGAATGAAGTCTAGTGACATAGAAGTGATTAGTTTCAGATCACATAGCTAGCTGCTTACCATACCTAGTCATTTTCCTCACACTTTCATGTCGTGTCAAGTCTCTCTTCTCAGGAAAGAATCCTTAAATATCAACCCTTGTCCTAAAATGTCTAGAAATCAGCCTTTGTATATATCCCTTTCTGGTCTCTGACCCCAAAACAATCATAATTATCCCTATATCTGTCAAGAACACTGTGAGCTGGTGGATTTCTAGGTTTTGCTTGTTTATATGGGCACATACCTGTTGGGGCCAGGGGTAAATGTTCAGGATCCATGATATTAAAACTCAAAATTAATCAAAGAGATATGCTAGCAATAATTGACTATGTCTATGTGATAATTTCTTCCTATCAATCTATGATCTGGGTCTATGTCATTGTAAGAAACCCAGCTTATATTTTTGAGATTCAGTTTGTAACTGAACCTGATTTGTCAGGATAGCAAGCTCAATTGCTCATCTTGTCTCTGCCTCCTGAGTGCTAAGATCACATATGTATGCTACTATACCCTGCTTTTTATGTCTGTTATGGGGCTATGAACTCAGGTCTTCATTGTTATGTGTCAAGCACTTTATCAACTGGGAAAACAGTACCCAGTGCCATTGAACTTCAGAAAAGCAAACTGTGAACCATATGCATATATAGTTAAGATGTCTTCTATAATTAGTAGCAAATATTAACAACAGAGATAGTGGTCAAAACTAACTAATAGCCAAGGGTAATCCACATTCAAAGATTGGTTTCCTAATTAAGCCTGATTAAAAGTGATGGTTTCCTATCTATTCGCAGACCACTCTTTCCTTGATTAGGAAGTGACTAAAATATTGTGAATAAGAATGGATATAGAAGAATCTGTTGGATAAAATGAAAAATAAAGTATAAAGATACCAGATATCAGTCAAAATATCTCTAATGACCGCTGTGTTATAAATGACAGGGACAGGTTTTTCTGGAATTTTAGATCCGTTATACAAGAAACAATAAATTCAACTATTCTCTCTCATTTCTCTCTCTCTCTCTCTCTCTCTCTCTCTCTCTCTCTCTCTCTCTTCAGTTTAGAAGTAAATGGTGCATAGCAGTAACAAAAGAGATTTAAGAACAATTTCTTATTGGGATTACACTCCTTTGACTTGGGAGAGGGGGGAAAAAACCCTATTGCTTCATATTTCTGATCTAAAGTTTTACTTTGTAGTGTTTACATGAGTTATTAATATTGAAGACTTTCTTATGGAGTCTGATAAGTTTCAACGATTATATTTTCAAATAGTAAAATAATATTCTTGTTTCTTACAATTTTTCTGACCACAAGATTTTTTATGATATTGAAACTAAAATTTACTCAAAGAAATATGCTACCAATAATTGATTATATCTGAGTGGTAATTTATTTATATTAAGTCCATGATATGAGTCTATGTCATTATAAAAAAACCAATTATATGATCTTATATGATATCTGCTTAATATTATGAGAAATATAATATCAATAAATGGGAAGATACACAGTACATTTTTATTGTTATTCTGTATGTCTGACACTTGTTTTTGGTACAGGCTTTCCTAACTCCTATCTTTAAAGACTTCCCAAATAACTATGGAAGCTAACACTATATATGTGAAAAGATAAATGTCTTCATAAAGTATTTCTTAACCCTAAGTACATATTAGTATAATTTCTGAGATGTTTAAAAGTTACCTTAAATATCATGATCATTGGTTCCCAACCTGGGGACTACTGATATTTTCACTCACTCATTTAGAAGTTTGCCACAGAAAAGACATTATTTCAAAATTAATAGGACAAAAACATATTTCTACCACAAGCAGCCACTGTATATCTTTGACAGTTAATATGGTGTAAACTGGGCTTAGAATAGCGGCAAGAACTGGGTGAACCAGGAGAAAACGGAGCTATTTGTAAGGTAGAATCAAATTCTGCAGATGGTAGAAACCATTAGGAACATGACTGGGACAGAAGTGTTACATCATGGTAGGTAGCAACAACCACTTACTGTAGCAAAATCAACAAGTTGATAGAAGTTTGAATTTTAAAAGTTGGATATCCTAAGAGGATGTGGATTGTTGAAGAATGCTGCTGACAATAATAATTAGCTTGCCATCAATGTAAAGCTACCCATGCATTCAAAGCAAAGAAGTTACTTCATGAGAAAATATTTAAGGATATGCACAAAGCTGAGTCAGAATAGAAGGGGGGGGAGACAGGAAGCTTATTAGGACATTGCCAATTTAGTAGTCAAAATACTTGTGTTGATATGATAATTGGTGTATAAAAACAAAAAACATCTGAGAAAAGAATTTGTTCATGATTGATAATTAGGCATTGGAAGAAAGAGAAAATTCATGGCTGAAAGAACAGAAAATTCACACACACGCACGCACGCACTCACACATGCACGCACCTACACACGCACGCACACGTGCATGCACACTCACACATGATTTTGTTAGTATAAACTGGATTTCAGGAAAGAAAATAGAAGTGCTTCAGATCTTGAGGAGGATACATAAAAGGAAGAGCAGAGATGTTTGGCAGAGATTATGAAAATTGGAATTAGAATCCTCATCCAAGGACGAGAAGACAAGGAGTCAGATTTTTTAGAAATTTCTGCAGGGAAACAGGTGCAATCTCGACAATAAGTGAAATTTAAAGGGATTGGGTAAGCAGAACTCACAGGGTGAGACCTGAGGCATGTCTACACATAACAAGTAGGAGGAAAAAGTAAAAGCACAATTTTGAGAAAAGAGAAGGAACCAAAGCCCCCAAAATGATACCAACAGAGGAAAGAACATCCCACGAGATAAGAAACATGTAACACCAGTACGAAAAATATCATCAAAATAAGTACTGTCAGAATTGTTATACTGCTTGTGACAAGACATAGTTATTATGAGGTAGTTTTCTAGATTACACGAAATGATGGGGATTAAGCACATTGTACAAAATTAGGCACAAGAAAATAATGTATTCCAATGCATATTCTCTTGTAAATGTAATTAGTAGTCAGCACCCAGCAATACCATGAATCTTTCTAGTTCTGCATTTGATTAGACATAGCTTCCAATTTTCAAGAAACTGGTGTTGAGGCAGAGATGGTGCTATGAACAAACCTGTGTCATTTGTCATGGGAGTTCTATATGGGAGAAGTACACACTGTGGGAAGAAGCACCAGGAGAAAGGACTAAGCACTAAATATGTTATGAGTCCTTTGACAGACAAGATAAAGTTATTGGTACCAATTAAATTTCATTCCTAGGCTTGTAAAATTGGTATGTTAGTTCATGGAGTATTAAATCTGTGTAATTGTTGTGTTCTTCCATCCAAACATGAAGGGACAGGCTTTGGGAAGATCCAGGGTCTGCATCTTATGTTATTTATCTGTGCTTAGAACTTTTGCCTTTTCAGCCACCAGGATGGGAATCCTGTTAGAAATCAGAGTGGCTTTGAACAATGGGTATTTTCAGTAGTCCAAAAGGGACTTGAACGTTAGAACCAATTTATATATTATGAAGACATAAATTATTTATAATACAGCAAAGCCACCAAATCCAATCCATTATTTTTAAGTATCCCAGTTGTCATACAAGCAATGGGCCATTTTGCAATTGGCTGAATCTAAGCTTTCTACTTGTTTGTTTATTAAATCTTGCTATTCAAAAATACTATCCTCTAGCCAGCAGCATGTGAATCAATTGACTCTTGTCACAAATGTCAACCTACCATTTCAGACCTCTTAAATATCATGTGCATCTTGGCAAGAACTCTAGGGGAAGTGAGGACATACAGAGAGGTGCAGGCTAGACTAATAATGAGAACTCTAACAAAAAACCACGTTCCCTGCTGCTCCAATGCACTACTTGGAAATGTCAGGGCATAATGTTGGAGCCATGGGTTATAGTTTAGTTCACCATCCATGCAATGGAAGCCATTAAAATAAGAATAAGAAACCATAATCTTTCTCATTTTAGATGTATCATATGGGTCTGCACAAATAAATAGAGAAATCTGATGCACTAATATCAAAAGTAGGTGTCATTGTTTTTACACAGGGAATTACCCTTAGGCATAAAAGCAAGATTCTATAAAGTATGTTAGAAACACTTACTCAAAGCATCATATTTGGTTCATGTGCAGTTTATTTTAACATGTTAACTGCATGACTTTACCAATGATTTTAAGACTCTTTAAATTTTTTTCTTCTCAGTAGTAGGATATGCATTTATTACTCTGCCTGTATCACAGAATTGTTTGAGACTAAGTGAGCAAGGGCATTAAAAATATTTAACATGGTGTTTCCATCTTAAGAACATCTAGGTAAATATTACTTTCCTGCTAATACTTACCTATTTCATTGACATTGAGTATTTAATATCTGATCTTTTGTGCAAGAATAAGGAAATGACAGATTAATAAATAGTCTACCGAGATTTTAATAATTTTAACCTAAATGATATTAACCAATTCTGTGATCTTAGGAATCCAGGTGGTACCTAAGAATCCACTTTCTTAGTCTCTACTGTGTGATTGGTACAACTATTTGTTTCTTTTGTCACTGATTTTCACCCTTCCCAAGCAAATACAGTCAGCTCACCATTCCCTTACTCTGCAAAATCCTTTTACAGCTGCAGCTGCAGAGCTGAGCAGATGAGCACAGCAGCCTAGGAACACATGTTTGCCCTCCACTCAAACAACTTGTCTTATTCTGTCTTTCTTGGGAACATATTCCTTTCCTTTCATTTATATTTAATCAATTGTCTGGTTTATTTTCTGTTTTTACAGTCTAATTAAGCTCAGAGCATCAAGGCAGCTTAAGGCATGGCAGCTGTAGCTTCTTACATTGTCTACAGTACATTGAGAGATAAAGAACAAGTTAGCATGGCATCTTCCTGTTTTGTGCCTACACATAATTGAATGTAGGCACAGAATTGTATCCTGCCTTTCATTAAATTCTGCTATTAAACCTCCAGAGTCAAACTAATACCTGACTGTATTTTTATACATTTTCTCCCCCCAAATAAAAGGCAAATAGTTGTATCTAAATGGAAAACCAACTTGTTCTAGCATTTCATTTAGAAAAAATCATTTTAGCCTTTATCACTACTCTGGCCATATCTTGGGAATCTCTGTCCTGCAACATTATTTCTCACCTCTAGACACTTTGCCTGGATGCTTAACCTTTCATTGCCCTTCTTAATTCCATGACACACAAGGAAGCAGGGCATTTCAGCTGTGTGCAAAGCAGGCAATACAGATATTGTATTCACCCCATGACTGAACCACTGATGATTATTTAAACATCCAGAAGCCTCTGGGGTGGAGGATGGGTCGCATTATTATCACCCATGTACAAAGAGCATTAAAAACATGTGGCCTAAATTGTTTCTTCTAAGTCTAGCCTCTGTTCCATGTTCAAGGTACCAATGTGGCACATTTTTCAAAGGATGAAAAAACAAAACTTGTTTATTTATCATTTTATCATGAGCTTATTGTAGGTAATGGAGGGAGCCCTAAGTGAATTCCTGTGTAAATGGGTGCTGTTGACATTGGTACAGTGTTGAGGACCCTAGTTTCAGACCCATAGAAAAATGGCAAAGTGCTCCCTGGACTAAGCTTTGGGAAATAGTAAAGATGTCTCTGGTCTGAATGCTAATGTTGGCAGTACATGCAGAACATATCCAGTATAGCGTTCTCTCCCTTTCCAGGTATTTATAGTCTGAAGACTGCTCCACTATAGAGATTGTGCCCACCAAGATTATCTAAAGTTTTCCCTTTGATCCAGCTGTATACAATAAACCCTGTCTGCAATAACCCCACTTCCTTATTCACCTCTTATATTTCCTGGATGCTGTAGGTTCCCCATTAAAAAGTCCAGTCTGCCAAATCCCAAGTTTTTCTGTGTCCACGTGTCTCTATGTGTTTGTATCTTCTTCATTCCCTTGCTAACCCAGTCAAGTCCATTCCTAGATCCATGGCACATGTGGGAATTTGTTTACCTTGGGGTTTCAAAGTGTATGTATCAATCATGTGCAGAATGTTTTGATGGCCATATAATGAAATTGTTGCTATAATCAGGAAAATTAAAAATGATATCCATCATGTGGCATAATTACTCTCTGTGTATATGTGCCTGTGTGAGTAGAAAAGAGGACTTAGAAAACTTATGGTGTACCAAGCAATATAATTTGCTATAATTTAATGATGTCTATTTGATCTCTGAACTAATTTCATCATATATTTACATAGATAAGATTTTGTATGCTTTCACTTGCACCTCCATGGCTTTTCTACCCTTCCCACAGAAATCACCTTTTTATTTATTTTATTTTGTTAATATATATTTAATATGTTTTTTAAAATTTCACATAGTCATATAATCATATGATTGTTTTGAGTCAGCATTATTTTGCTTAACATCATGTCCTCCAGATTCATCCATGCTGCCACGAAAAGCATGCTATCTCTCTGAAAGACTGGATATCATTCCAGTGTTCACAATTCTTTCGTTGAGGTTTTGAAGACACTTGGGCTGTTTGCGCATCTTGCTATTTTGCATAAACCATAGTGAACACAGATGTACAGATGTCTCTTTTGGGTGTGGATGTTATTTTGATTATTTATGCAGAAGATAGATTCCAAAAGTAGGACAGAAATACACTGGGGTAAATTTCTGTGCAAGGCAAATTAGTCTTCACACCTAAACATTTCTTCTCAGAATACTTCCTTTTTCTTCTCTGCCTCTGTTTGAGTGGCTTATAATTTACTCCTTTACCTCCAGCTGTATCAGGCTTTACAGACACAGTTGTGCTGGCTCAGAGTTCAGAGACTTAGAGCTCAGGACTTCTCAGCACCATTGGCTTGGACTTGTACCTGGATCTCTTTGACCCACAGGTACTTTAAAAAACAAACAAACAAACTAAACTAAAATAATCTTTTAGATTTGCTTATTTTCTATGCACAGATGTTTTATCTTCATGTATGTGTATGAACCACATGTGAGCCTGGTGTCTGCAGAGGTTATAAGAGGGTGTCAGATCCCTGAGGAAGTATAGTCATAGAAGACCATATTGATCCGGGGAACCAACCCTGGGTCCTCTGCAAAAATCGTAACTACTCTTAACTGCTCAACCATTTCTCCAACCTTGACCTATAGATGTTTTATTGTGCATTTATTATAATAATACATCTTTCAAAGGGGAATTAAATGAATTCTAATTTGTAAATTGTTGTGCCGCACAACCATAATTATTAGCCTGTACAGTTATGAAACACAGTTATTTTCATTACTCACTGGTTTACAGGTCTATGTCAGTACATTGCAAGCTTTTACAGGGCAAATAATAGATTCTGATTTATTTCCATGACTCTATAAGACAGCACAGTATACTCCATTTAACAATTTAATAAATAATGACTGAAATGAGCATACAAGGAAGCAAACAATCATGTCAAATATATAATTTGTCAAAGAAAATTTCTCAGATATTTGTTTCCCTTTCTGGAACATTCTTTAAGATGGTTTTATTGCCAATACTCTAGGATCTAGAAGTAACCTCCAAGGCAGTATGGGGTTTGAGTTCTTTTTTTCCAGAAGCTTGACTCATGGAGCCATGATAGTTTTTGGTCGTGAGCTTTTGTTCTTTAGCCAATGAATTAATATTCATTTCTCTAGTCCTTTCTACAATAAAATAACCCACATGTTTAATTTTCTAATGCTGAACATAGATTTATGTTTTCTCCACATACCTAAAAAAAGCAACAGAGATGTGGCATACACGTGAATCAACAGTGTTTTGTGTTTTTAGCTGAGGAATGTAAAATTTTTCAGATAAATAAATTGCAAGAGTTGCAATATATAAGAATTGAAATTAGATGTTTGCTTTTGCTGGCCTGGTACTTATTTATAGCACATGCTATCTTTCACAGGGTTTTCTCTGTCTCTAACTTATTGTCTCTCTGTGAACTAGTCACTTTCCTTAATGGCTTGAATCTTCAGGATTTCTCAGTAACAATAGCCCTGGTAATAGCCTTTTCTTCCAAAATTCCCAGATAATCTTCATAGAAAACACTTTTTTACCAACTACACTTGAAGATTCTTTTCTTTTTCATTTTGATAAATAAGAAAAGAGGGAAAAATCAAAATTCTAGACATAAAAATAATCGGCCTGGCTTACCAATTGTCAAACCATCTATACTTCATAGGAGGGAAGACTGACAGCCTGGACTGAATCCTTATGATGATAAACTGATGCTGCAAACCCTGTTCTCTTTTTCTTTCTGCCCCTCTGACTTTCATTTGCACTTGTGGGTCAGAGAGCCTTTTACCATTCAGTATCTGATTCTGTGATTGTTTGATAACTATAAGTTAAGATCCATAATTTTTCTCCTATAATTTCTGTGATATTCTCGTATTAAACTAATTTTTAAGTTTAAGTTTCGTTTTAGATGTTGTGTATGTGTGTGGCAGGGAGTTGCAGGGAGGAGGCACTGCAGATGCTTTTGAGTAGAGTTATAAGTGAGTGAGGCCACATGGCTACTAAACACAACTTGGGTTCTCTGTAAGAGTAGTGCATACTCTTAACCGCTGAACCATCTCTCCAGTCTCATCTCTGATCTTTTTTAAAGTATCACTTTCTCTCTAATATGACAGTTCTGTTGGTCTTTGAAGTAGCTATATCTTTAGATTATGTCTCTTCGAAATTCATTTGAAGAATCTTCCTGTGGTTTGTAGAGATTGCAGCTCGGACATAGAATAGGTCCTTTCTAAGTCAGAAATAAGTTGTCATATGAAGACAGACACTTGGTGTAGAAAAAGGAAAAGCATGTCCTGCAAGTGTTCCAAAAGATTCCAGATACCTCAGCAGACAGAGCATGGCTACTGTTATTGATACACAGGGAAGACTTCAGCCCAAAGTCTAGAATAGTAACTTGAACACAAAACAAAACAGAAAACAACGTAAAACACAGCTCTTGACAGAATAAAGTTTCTCTCGATCTCAAGTGAGAAAACAAAAGCCAGTAGGTATGATCTGTGAGATGTCAAAATCAAACAGATAAACAAGCAGAAAAGCGGGCAAAAACAAATAGGAGTACCATCTCTGAGAAACAGTTTCATAGTGATTTCTTCCTGTGAGAGTGAGTCCTTCACATGACAGTAAGTAAAGGCATTAAGGGAAAAGGAAGAACAATTCTTTTCCAGAATTCTTTGAAGAATCCTTTCATCAGATATGTTATTACCTTATTAACTGCTAATTTCTTCTTTGCCTCAGTCAATAATTACTGGAGTCAGATCCACTTCTTGCCTTATTTCCATGTCTTGTTATCAGATGTACCCATTTAGTTCCTCTTTCTAAACTTTCCAAGATGGTTTGTAAATGCAGAATATTTAAAGGTGATGTCTAATTAGCATAGTGCTCTGGGGAATATCCCTGATAACTCTTGAAAGGGATCTGAGCAAGCTATGAAGGCTGTAACTTATTTCACTGTCACTTTAATTTCTTCTACTTCACTGGAAAGAGGTAAAAGAAGGGGGGGAGAAGAGGACTGTACTCAATTGCAAAAAAAAAAAGAGAGAGAGAGAAAGAGAGAGAGAGAGAGAGAGAGAGAGAGCAAAATACAGAATAAAGATAATTCTCCAAATTCAATGTAGCCCTGGATTGGGTGGTTACAGTCCATTATAATACCCTTTCTGTTTTATACCTACCCCTTTTACACTGGCTCCTACAGATCTCCACAAATGTGTATCACCATAGACCTGTTAGAATTCCTCCTATGTTCGAATCTTACCAACTTCTAATATTCCAGCTTGGAGAGTTTGCAGTGCCCTGATTAATTAATGTGGAGCATTTCAGGGTATCTATGAATCTTGGCAGCAGTGGTTGGGGACTAGGATTTAATTAAAAGCAGGATCAACAAGGGGTTTGGAGAAAGCATTGATTCTAGGGAAGCGAGAGTCATTGAGTGGAGACTGCTTGCACAAGGTGCGCAAGGTGGACCAGTGCTGAAGGAATTTGATATCCGATTGTCTGAACTGGGTGGAAGGAAAACAAAGAGATCTGCCTGATCTCCGGAGCAATTTCCAAGGCACAGTACCAGAAAAAGAACATGTTGTACATCTGTGTGCGCATGCGTGCATGTACATGCTGGCTTGAAGGGAGCAAAGCCTTTCCCCTCACAGAAATCTGATGATGGCAGCAAGCAAAACCTAAACAGAGCATAATTAAAGAGCAAGGGGGTAGCTAATGAAATGAAAATAACTTTAAAAGTATGAAAGGAAATTGTTGTTAACACACCATGTGGTTAACCTCTGAACCTTTCTGCTGTAGAAGCATAATAGCACGGAGTCAGCTCCTGGGATGCAAATGAGCTGCATCCCAGGGTGGAAATGAAGCTCTTTGGAAAAAGGAGATTAACTTTTTCTATCCATGGGAGCATTATTTAGCTCACTGGAACAACAATTTGACAAATGGGGCCATTGTTGCCCAAGTGAATACCGCAGGTTTCTGTGAGGCAGCCAGTTGCTGCAAAACTATAAAGGAAAGCAGTCTTGTATTTTTTTTTTTCTCCTCCAGCATAAGGACAACTTTGGGCCTATTCATTCTGGAGAGTTTCCATAATGGAAAGAAAGTGCTAAGGTTTGGTAACCTGTGACTCACACAGAGCAGAATAAGCCCAAGTCAAAATATTTTTTTTTTTTTTTCTAAAGGAATGCTGCTGCCAAGCTTTGCTCACATTGGATTTTGACTTTTCTGATATTTTGTTCCTGGTCCAAAAGAAAGATAAAAGGATGCTGTCTATGGGGCCCTGTGTTAGCTGAGCTCTGATACACATTTACTTTCTCTAAGTTTATTCTTCCTTACCAAGGTACTGCTAAGCATCATAGCCAGACAAGAGTGAGGAAATTCTCAATTGTTCTGTCTGTATTCGATTCAAGGTACCACTTCTCTTTTCTATTTATGTCACCTAATTAGTATTTTCTTAGCTTCAGGCCATTTTACAGAAAAGAAAAAAAAAAAAAAACAAAAAACAAAAAAAAACAAAAAACAAAAAAACCAGTTTCCTTCATCAATTAGTCATTCAGTCCAGAGATGAAAAGACCTTTTTCTCTGTGCTTATAAGTATTGCTCAATGTTTAAATGTGTCTTCATTTTTTAATACTAATCAATTTCTGGTACAGTCCTTTGAATACTCAAAGTTCAAACATTTAGATGTGAGGAGGCAGTCAGTTTTGGGGGATAGGTGCTCTGTGTGTTTTATCAACACCCTAAGCTGCAGTAGTCAGAAAGTCCCCCCACACTGCTCTGACTTTGCTAAGTATACTAGTTACTCTTCTTTGGGGCTGTGACAAAATCTCTGAAAACAAACAAATGAAAAGCAAAATATGGAAAGGATTTATGTTGGCAGAGTTTGAAGGTGCTATCTATCACAACAGGGTCGGAACCTAGCAGAGCAGCATTAGCTATGGTGACAAGAGCATGACAAACTGGTTACACTGAGTTCACAGATAAAAAGCAGAGAGATACTGGAACTCCACTCACTTTCTCCTTTTTCAAATTCAGTCCAAGATGTCATCCCAAAGAATGGTACGTCCCACATTGTGGGCCTTCCAGCCTTGCTTAAACTACTCTGGGAACAGTCTCATAGACATACCCAGGAGTCTGTTTCCTAGGTGACTCTATATCTGGTAAAGGTGAAAATTAAAATTGACCATCACACCAAAGCAAGAGTGACCTCTGTGTACTAGATGCTCACACAGGGCTGCTCTATTACCTTCAAATCATCTGCTCACTCATGTGTTTATTTACTGGATGTTCACCATGATTCAGGAGAAGACCTAGGAACAACTGGCACCATGGGTACCACTTTCTACAGGGAGGAGCCAGATAATACTCAACTTGGTAAACCACAGTCAACTGCTAGTAGCAGCAAGTGTTAGAGGCAGAAAGGCAGTAGGCATATTCACATACTCAGAAAAAGTCTTGGTTATTCCTATTATAGAAAGGTTTTTTTTCTCCTTCAACTATGATGGATACCATTACTAAAAAACCACAACCAGTCAAAATGCAGAGTTCTAGAGTCCAGGATATATCAAGGATTTCTCTACAACAAAATTCCTATACCTAAGGTTCAGGGATCATTGTAAAAGGGGCCGAAACAATATAAGAGCCAGGAATCAGGGAGGTTGTTGTGAGATTGTGCCTCCTAGAAATATCAGAAACTACATCCATAAAGGCTTACCCACATGGTGATGTGAGCAGGAGCTGAACATGGACAGCACTAGATATGCTAATGTGGATGGAGGAAAAAGTCCAGGAGATTTCAATACCACACAAAAAACTGCAGGCAACTAAGGAATTGTGAGAGCAGGCTAAATAGTCATCCTCAGAAAAGAGCACACCATTTGGTAATGCAGTATTAAATGGTCTGCCCTAAAAACATATATACAAGTAACATACAGACTGAGCAGGTTGTACTTATGTGTTTAAGAAGATATTCGTGTTTCTAACAGCAATTATTGAAAAAAGAGGACAGGAATTTGAAAAAGGCAAGGAGGGACACACACACACACTCGCCTACACACACACACATACACAAATACACACATACACACACAGGCACATACACACACTTACACACACACACACACATACACACACTTACACACACACAAACACACACACATGCACACACACACACATGCGCACACACATGCGCACACACATGCACGCATGCACACACACGTGCACGCACACACACATACACACACAGGCACAAACACACAAACACACATATACACACACGCACACACACATGCACACACACATGCATACACACATGCACACACACGTGCACACACACACACACACACACACGGACTCCTCCCCAAAACATTTTTTTCCATTCTTATTTTGAGTTTATGATATGATTATATCATCACCTTCCCTTTCTTCTAAAAAAATCTAAAATACTGTTTTAAGGAGGGGTCCACATTCTCCCAGAAATCAAAGCGAAGCAGAGAAACTGGTGTTCAGAGACCTGGACCAATGGACTTGAGGCAGGAGAAATGAGACCAGAGTGCCTGAAGTATAAGGAGAAACATCAAACCAGGAGGACAGGAGGAGCTAGTTCCTGGAGCATAGCTACTCACCAATAATGATGTCTGAGAAACTCGCCCATTTCCCAAAAACATCACTTCATAATACACGAGCAAGAATGTATCTCTGATTATTTCTAAGTAATGCATTCATAGACTGTTAATCAGCCTATGCTCTCATCTGGATGTCTATGTATTTCCCCATACTTTCTTTTATCCCATCTTCTGACCATGGTGGAATCAACAATTAAGGAATTTAACAATATTCTGATTTGACATGGCTAGTGAATGTTAGCCTATATCAGTATTGCTTTGGTTTGTTTCCAGATTTATTGATTTTCTTGTCTGATGTATCTAGCACTAATATTGTGTTCTTCTGAGGTATTGGACACTAAACAGGCTATTTTACATATAATATATCACCATACAAAATGATCTTATGGAGTAGGTCTTATTTCATCATCTTATAAGCACAAAAACAGAGAAGTATGCAAATAATTGGCAGTGTGGGTTTAAGAGTAAGGTCTACCTAAAGAAAAGCCTCTTAGTTAAACACTATGTATGATTAATTTCCAAGAACATCAGCATCTTAGTCACTAAACCTGGGTCCAGACTAGAGAAGAGCCAGTATAATAAGGATGGCTGATAGAAAAAAGATACATATTTTTAAGTGCATGTGTGCATGTGCACATGTGTGCAAACATATGCCTACCAAGGAGTTCATGTAAACATCAGAGGACAATGTCAGATATTGGTCTTTGTTTTCTATCTTGTTTGATATAGGATCTCTTGTGTGTTGTGTACCATGTTAACTACCTAGTAAGGAATTTGCCTTTCTCTGCCTCACAGGTTATTGTGGGAACATTAGGATTAATGATGTGTGTTATCTCATCGGGGTTTTGTGTGAGTTCTTGGTATCATATTTGTGCAGTAAACACTTTATTAATTAATTGAGTCATCCTTCCAGCTCCAAGTACAAGACTTTAACCATGTTTGTTGATGATGGTGGTGGTGTGTTGTTTCAATTTGTAATTTCACATTCCATGTTCCTAGGTAGGTAGAATTCTAGACATCTTTCTTTTTCCCTATCACATAGAAGGAGTAGATTCTTGTTTAGTGTCCACACAAAAGACTTCAGCAGCTGGTAGATCCATATGATATGTAAGAACTGGTAGCAGTTACTTTGTTAAACGTATGATTTATTATTCCAGTTAACCTTATGCATGTTATCACATCCCAAGAAGCATAGCTATTTCTCCCTCACCGTGAAGCCTATGTAATACCCACCTGATTACTGTATTAAACAGAATAGGTAATACATAGAGAATATTTACTGGTGCATGATGGGCATTCTTCCCGTTCTTCTATTGCATCCAAGAGCATGAAAAGATTTGGTCAGAGACTCACAAAGGACAATCTCATACACAGAGATGTGTAATTAAGTGGGAGAAAATAAAATAGTAAAAGATAGTAACACCAGAACTATGTTGTTTCTTGATAACTGATGGTCCTCTGGTTGCTGTGGAAACAAAATTGAAAATCTGTCAGTTCTTGAGATGAACCTAGTGGCCATGTGTTTAACCTCTAATTGACTTTTGGCTTCCTGGGGTTTAGGAAGTCACCTTGACAAGTTAAGCCACACCCAAATGGACTTCTCTTCAGGACATTCAACTTGACCATCTCAGAACCTTGTGCTCTGTCTTATAGCACTTCCAATACACTAGCAAGGACTTTTCACACACAAACCCTTCAAGGAAACAAAGTTTATGTTGTAGGCTGTTTTTGTTTCCTTGGCCATTCAATGGGGCACAGCTCTTCCTAAACTACAACAAAGCTCTAAAAATTACCTCAAAGGGGTAGGAAATTTAGCATAAAACACACTCTACTATAACCAGAATAAATAGAAAACAAATGGGATAGGCCTAGTGTTCATATTGATAGAGTCAGGACTGCAAATTGTACCCTATTATCTGCTTTATGTGGTTTATGGGTAGTTTGTGGTATAGTCACAAGAAGACAGAATATATAAGAAATATCTTATACGCTAGTGTATACATGGCAAGCCTTAAATCCATATCTAAGGGGAAATGTTATCAAAATTCATTACATATATAACAAAGGCCATTTGGGTAGGGAATGGGAGACTAGTATTATGTTTCTTGAAAAGAAATTATGCCGAAAAGCAGATCAGTTTTTGCAAAGCTAAAGGTTCAAAATGCCTATCAATTTAAAGTTGATAGATTGTGCTCATTGTATAAATAAATGCTAGGCATCTCAAGTGGCAAATGAATATCTCCATGATTATTCTTCCAATACATTGCATTGCCTCTGGGTCGCTCCTGATAGCTTCATTTCCAACAGCCTCATTCTTTCTCTTTCTTTTACTGTTTCTACATATTTTAATGCCGTATTCAAGAGCACTGCTTCGTGTTAGACAAAACAAAAGGAAACAATGAACCAAATAAGAGGATGACAAAATAAGCAGCCAAGTCACAAGATTGCTTTGTGCTTTCTTTCTTTTATACAACCCAGCATCAGCCCTTCCTCTTCTACCATTAACCCCTCACGTAAGTCTTCCTCCCATTCCCCTTAGAAGGGAAAGTTCCCCTCTGGGTGTCATTCCCCCTACGACCCCCCATCTCACTCTGCCACAACCCCATCCTGCACATCAAATTGCGGAGGGGGTAGGCACACCCTCTCCCACTGAGGCCAGACAAGGCTGTCTATTTGTGGATGCAAGGCAGGAAAGTAGGCAACAGGCTCAGGAACAGCCTCTAGTCTAGTTTGACAAACCCACATAAAAACCAAGCTGCTCATCTGCTACATATGTGCAGGGGGCCTAGGTCCAACCTATAGTTGCTCTTGTTTGGTGAGTCTCTGAGAGCCTCCAAGAGTCCAGGTTAGTTGGCTCTATTGGTCTTCCTGTGTAGTCCCTGTCCTCTTTGCATCCATTAATCTTTCTCCCGACTCTTGGCGCTCCATCTACTGTTTGGGTGCGAGTCTCTGCATCTCTTTCCATTGGATGTTTGGTGGAACCTCCCGGAGGACAGTTATGCTAGGTTCCTATCTGCAAGCATAAAGAAGTACCACTAATAGTGTCGGGAAATGGTTCTTGCCCATGGGATGGGTCTCAATTTGGGGCACTTAGTGGTTGGCCATTCCCTCAGACTCTGCTCTATCTTTGTCCCTGCTTATGTTGTAGGCAGGGCACATTTGGGATTGAAAGCTTTGTGAGTGGGTTGCTGCCCTTATCCTTCCACTGGGAGTCCTGCTTGGCTATAGGAAGTGGTCACTTCAGGATCCATATACTCCACTACTAGGAATCGCAGCTACAAAGCTAGAGTCACCCCCTTATACCTTCTGTGGCCTCTCCCCATCTTAGGTCTCTGGCATGTCCTGGAGATTGCCCCCAAACCCCTAGCTGATCTCCCTTCTCTTCCCCCACACTCCGTACATATGAACATCCACTCTCCCCTCCCCGTCTCCTCTTCCATCCAGTTCCCTCCTTCTGTTGACCTCTGATACCTATTTTGTTTCCCCTTCTGAGAAAAATTCACTCATCCTCCTTTGTGTTCTCCTTCTTATTTGGCTTCTTTGGTTCTGTTGATTTTAGCATGGTCATGCTGTACTTTATGGCCAGTATCCACTTATAAGTGAGTACCAATCAGATGGTGGGGATGTCATAGGATGTTCTTATTTGAATTCATGGATAGGAAAAGTAAGTGAAGTTGGTTTAAATCCTTTTGAAGTAAAAAAATAGGTATAAAAATTACCAAAGATATTAACTCTCTAGAGCTACGGTGATTGAGTATTGGTGACCAGCTGTGATTCTGATTACTATAATCCTATATTGTTTCCTTTTATTTTTTGATATTTATTGTTAGTCCTTAGGTGTCATTGCCATGCAATTAGGTCATTCTAATTTCTGATTCTATTATTACTATATTGCATTTTCCTTTGATTTCGTTTGTATTGTCTTTATGGAAACACCATGTTGGGTAATGACATATGCTAATGATTAAATGTTCATTTAGTTGTGCTGGTAAAGGGTGTTTTTCAAATAAGGTCACATTCCCAGATACTAGAGATTAGGGCTTCATCGTATCTTTCTGAAGGGCACAATTCTATCTAAATGTCAACTTATAACTGTCCCTCTTTAGAATGTTGTGGTGATGATGATCCCAGGCACCAAAGGCATTGCACCCGTATGCAAAATACCCAGGGAAAACTTGTGTGTTTAATCCCTCTGCCTCACAGGCCTTGGATTTTCTTCCTGTCACATTCTACTCAGACTGTCATAGTCAGTTTCCCAAAGGAGTGATGATGTTGATGATGATGATGATGATGGTGGTGGTGGTGGTGGTGATGGTGGTGGTGGTGATGGTGGTGGTGGTGATGGTGGTGGTGGTGATGGTGGTGGTGGTGTGTGTGTATGTTACACAGAATATGTGGGTTTACCTCTTTTGAAATGAATCCAGAACCCATTTTGTTCAGGCTCCTGACCTAGAGTAAAATGGCAAAGTCTCAAATCCCTTCTTTTAGATAATGTTACATTATATTTCCAGGGAGGAAAAGCATCATAGATACTCCATTTGATCTGGAAATTGAAGAATTTCTACAGGGAAACATTATCTCTGTTCGTATATTACTAAATAGGAAAGGCTGGAGAGCTTTGTGTCTTTATGGTCCCTTGACTATCACCAGAGAGGGAGAAGAGGGGAGTCACTCAACCAGATTAAAAATACCCTAGGGTCCTAGACTTCTTCACCAAAGGAGGACAGATAACCAAGCTGAAAAGGAATTTTGAAGCCCTGTGGTCTCTTCATTTTGGTTATGAGAAGACAAAGGTTTAGACAGAGTAAATGATGGAGCTGATTATTGCAAGGTGTATGACTGGGAATCACACATGCATCAGACTACTGGCTTACAGTATGTAGAACTACAGTGGGTAGGTGTAGAGGGTGCTGGTAGATCTCATTAGGAAAGCGAGATAAAATAGTTATGGACTAATGGGGGAAGGCTAGAGCAGGAGGGTAAGTAAGGAGGAAGGAAAAGAGGGATGTGGGAGGGGATTATAGAGAGAGACAGCTAAAATTAAGGGCATTGGATAGTATGGGAACCTGAAACAGTAAACAATTTTTAAAATAAACATATATACAAAGGAGGTCTAAATGAAAGAACCAAATGATCAGGAAGACAGGGTTCCAGCTGGCATCTCTTGTCACCAAATGAGGCTTCCACTAGCAGGGTTTGGTTGTTTAGAATTGAATTGTTGGCCAACAAAATCCCATGGAAATTTTCAAACAACCAAGGGTATTGCCAAGGTGGTAGGCTGCATTCCTCAAAATGACAGCAAGGCTCGATTGCTGAAGACAATACCCGTACCAATCATTGAATGTGGAATAGTCACACTGGTACCTACGTAAAGTCTTCATCTCTAGGGGTAGCCTCTTTGGTACCAGAAAGTATTCTGCACATTGCAAAAAGAGAAAGTTAAACCACAAGACATCCATGAACCCTGTGATATACGATGATGTCCTAACTCCAAAATATGCTAATGAAATGGTGGTACAAAGCTTATGGAAAGTAATCAACCAATATCTGATTTGACTTAAGGCTTACTTTTTCATGGGATGGAACCCATACCCAACACTGCTTTGGTGACAAAGAATGTGAGACTAGATAGCTCACCTACCTAGCATAAAACCAAATACTAGTGATCTAATCACAAAAATAATAATAAAAAAACCTAGTGATAAAATGACTCCTAATGTCATTCTGAAATACTCATAGATTAGTGGCTTGCTCAGCCATCATTAGAGAAGCTTCCTCCTATAGGAGATGGAAACGAATATAAAGAGCCACATTGTGCAAAGAGTAGAAGACCTTAGAGTGCTTATTCCTGAAAGGAATGCCTTCACTGGACCCTTCTCTTCAGAAATCAGAAAGTCCAGTGGAATATGAAACAGAAGAGTATAAGATCCAGTGATTATGGAGGACATGAGAATGAAGAAGGGATGCTGTTACTATTATTATTTTCAATTTAGATTTGTATGTCTTGTACATTCTGTCCTTGGTGATGGAAGGCACACCATACTGTAAAGACACATCTTCTTTTACTCTTAGTGCTTTCTTTTTTCAGAGAAGAGTTGATTTTAACTCACAGTTTGAGAGGACAGTCCATCATGGCAGAGGTGTCCTGGCAACAGGCAATTGAAGTGGCTGATCACATTGCATCCACAATCAGGAGAAAAAAAGTAATAAATGCCGTAGTCGTAGCAGTATCACAGCCCTGGTGGTGATGGAGGAGCAGTGTAGCAGAACCTTAATGAGGACACCTGCAGTTTCAGTGGTTGTCCTCAATAACTGCAAGGCAAAGGACCAACTTCAAGGGTAGGACAGAGATGAAAGAAAGAAAGAAGCCTAACAAATGTCAATCATCCCTGTCTTGTTTGGTCTCTGGATTCAGAAACAAAAGTTACATTTCTTTAGCTATCTAAGAAACTGGCCAGGTGCAGAAAATCTACTTCTAGTTTCTACAAACATTTGTCTTCTTATTAGTACTAGATATATATTGCTCACTCTGTGTTAAGTGGAATCTCCTAGAGACATCATATTTATGACCTGATACTTAGTCCAACCTCCCTTTTTCTGGTTAAGAGACTTTTAACAATGTCTGAAAACCAGACAATCATGCTTGTTGGGTTCCTCTGTAAAGCAAACCTCATATTTACCTTGATGACACAATCTTTAAGATGAGGAAGAATTTAAATTAATGAACTTAAGACTCAAGTTCAGATCCTAGGTATTTTATGATCTCATTTTGGTTTCTTGAATTCACTGGGTAAAGACAAACAAACAAATAAAAAACTCACAGCAAACTATCAATACAAACAGTATTTGTTTATAAAATGAGGAAACTGACAGTGAACCATCCAGTTAGAAAAATAGAACAGAAAATCAAAATTAGGATCTAACTCTTAATATTTGTGTTGTTCCTGCCTCATGACAATTGTTTCAAGTGTCAGAAAGTATTGCGTGAAGTTAAGATATTGTAAAAGCACCAGTGGCTGTATGCTTTCTCTCATGGTTGCTGCTACATAAACATATCTGTACATCTACCTGTATGTTTTTATGGAGCCACGCCATACCACTGTCATCTAGATTTTCCCCAAACACTCTGTCAATGACTCTGAAACTCACTGCTTTGCAAAGTGAGTGGGAAAGGGACAAGATGGTAGAGTTTCATTGGGAAAACGGACTCTGAGCACAGAACAGCAGGCAGTAATGCTGTTGGCAAAGTAACAGAGAAGATGCTCTGGCTTAGCCATGGCATCATGGCAAAAAATAGCATGGAAACAGCTGGTGAGCTGTCAGAATGATCTCAAGGAAGAACTGTGAAATCTCTCTGCTTATGCATTAGTAGAGAGTTATGTGGAGAGGTCTGCACTGCCAAGGGAAGAACAGGCAAGGTGGGTTGTTCACCCTTCCTTGGCCTTTCTCTCATCTTTCTGTAATATGACTCTATGGTACAGGGTTGCCTCATGTATGGTTTCTCCTATATGAAGGCTACCTTCTCCTACAGCTGCTTCACCCACACCCAGAATATGTACACACTCCTAAAGGCACAACAGTAGAAGACAGGCATTTGAATTATTTACAGATCTTTATAAACACAGATTTTAGTGAATTTGGCAGGAATAGGGAATGACTTTTGAAACCGAAATAGTCGTTATTGTTGTGATTAAATGCTAACATGGGTTGGTTTTCGGACATTTGAAAATATGTATCATGACTAATTTTTTCAAAACTATCCTTAAGACTATTATGATCAGTTCAATGAAAGGATGAAAGGGAGACACAGACAAAGAACACATAGGAATATCAGTCTTACCAGTGTATGAACTGATTTTTTCTACAGAAAACAAATGCACGGCTAACCACTTGCATCAAATTGAAAGTGGCTTTCTGCAGAAGAGTTTGGGTAACTTGAAGTAGCTGAGGTCATGAATATATTTTACGGGTGGCTAAGGAAAGCACATTTGCAGACAGGGAATCAGATGTTGTTGCTTTGGGTATGACCTTGAATAGAGGCCTGTTGCCTTTCGGCTTCCATTTCAGATAATAAATCCCACCCTGTGCCCTAAGGAAATGGGAATGAATGAGGTACTTCTGAGACATCCCTAGGAATGGTTTCAGTCTGTGAAGTAATCAGCCAGTCAGAGAAGTTCATCTGTCGTATAGAAATATTGCTGAGATTATTCATCAGTAAATTGTTAGTGGTGTAGGAAGTAGAAACAAGAAGAGAGCAAAGAACAGTGTTTTATTTATTAAGGGGAAATTTACATGAGCCAGGAGGTTTAAAATAGTAGTATGAAGTAGCATATTGTGCTTTGTTAAGATGTTGAAATGCATACCCATATTTTCCCTTGGAGAGCAGGGGGCTTTGCTTTTAATGATATCAGAGGAACAGTCTGTGAATTGGTGGGAACACAACTCTTTGTGGCACTGAATGGGTAATATTGTTCCTCCGTGTTTATTTTTGGCAGTTTGATGATATCTAATTTTGTTTTCTTCTTTTGGAGTCAAGCGAAGAAGCACATATGTATCCTGCATATATTAAGAGTGAAGGCATTTCCAAACAAGAAATGAACACTCTTCCCATTCCCAATGTCCACACTAATTACTCTACTACCCAGCAATGATGTTTCTTGAGCTGCCACCATGCGAGGCACATGTTGACTACTGTTCCTTTTGCACAGATCTTGCAATTTGAATCTTTTCTTTAATTAATATCACTTGCCTGTAAAGTCTTTGGAAGGTCTGAAATGGAGTACCTAAAGTACTTACAATATTTTTGTTATTATATATTAAAAATAAAGTGGTTTTGCCTTGTTGGAAAATATACATATTTATATTGTGAAATATAGACTTTTCAAAAACTGCATCTAGGGTTCATTTCAAATATAAAGAAGCTTTTTAAAGTTTTTATTCTACTTTATATAGCCCATTCATTCTTACATAGGCTAAATTAAAACTCTATTACTTTGGTACAAAGAAAACAGGCATAATTCTAGTTATTAATTTATTAGAAGTAAGGAGACAAATGGCCTCTACTTCCAGGGTCAGGCTATTTCTAGAAGACACTGTTGACTTTAGTGTAAGCAAAGTAGTTCTGTTGGTAGATAATAAAAACTGAGTAATCAGGCAAGATTCCTTCTGTATCATCAATGGCGGTTTAGAAGAAACTGTTTCTGAACTTTCCAAGTTCAAAGCATTAAATGGAAGTCGAAGAAGAAAACTTACTTGATGCTTTCTTCTTTCCTCCATGTGGAGACAAAAGGTATGTGACCAATTCTGTGCATTCAGGTCATGGCTTTGGAATTTGAGTATCTAACAGAATGTTTGTTGGAGACTTGTTTACCAAAAATGATCTTACGAATCAATCACTGTCTGATAAAGCTAGATAATAAACTAGCCTGGATTGAGAGACTTGCCATAGAAAATCCTTATCCCCACATGCCTGTAGGCTGACGAATGTTTGGCTTATCTCCACTGGGTTCCACATGGTCATTCTGCTTTGGGTTGCAACTGGGATTGTCTCCAGGCTAGGATTAAGTTCAGATATTCTCTATGCAGGTTTTTTCTCAGGTTCAAGTTGAAAATGCTGTGACTATCTAGGGCTTATTCTCTACATGGTGCATCTCTATATCTCCCAAAACATTACAAATACAGGAAATATTTTTGGAATTTGGCTTAGTTCATATCTGTCATGCTACATCCCATGAGCTAAATAGGTCCTGTCATGATGTAGCATGACATGTGGGAAAACACTGAAAATATACTGTTGATATCATTCATTAATTTGTTCATTCTCTCATTCATTCATTCATGTTTTTGAAACAGTCTAGTATGTAGCTTATGATGACCTCAGACTTATGGGGATTCTCATGTCATGGCCTTACAAATGTGATTACAGTCATGTACCACCACATGCATCTTATTGAGGATTTTTTTCAAAAGCAAGGTATTTATTCAAGAACAGGATACTCCATAATTTGCCTAATCTCTGCAGAGCATCAAGGGGCCATTTGTGGCTCTAATAGGAACATATTTGTAGTAATCCATCGAGACTTTACCTGCATGTTTTCTAGATACTATATGCTAACTGTAGAGTCCATTGAGCTCCCAGTCATACAACACTTCTATTTGTTTCCAACTTCAACTTTGAGTCATCCTAACCACACATGAATGCTATTCTTTCTTTAATTGTGGTTAATTTATATTTATCTCACCTAACTTTCTTTGCATTCTATTCTGTTCTAATCTCACCCTGGTATTTACAATCAAAGATTCTCCCTTCCATACATTAGTGCATATTGCATCTCTTTATGCAAGCCACTGACACAAATATTAGTAAGAAGCTGTTAAGGACATAGTTCTGTAACCATCGAAGGAAGATCCGCCCATCGATTGAGAAACCATTCTAGCATGTAAACGTGCCCTTTGTTCTTCATTGTGCCCTCAAATAGATCACACAAACCTGTCTGATCATGACACTTGTTTGCAAGTTTTACACTTTCTCCACTCTAGTCTCTCATCCTTCCTGCTAGGCAGCAATAGTCCCCAAAAGATGAGATTAGCTTAATGTGCCAGTTCTTCATGAAGTTGTATCAGCCTCTTGCATCCCCTTAGATCAAGATCACAAAGGTAAATGTTCATAAAGGCCAAGCAATTTATGTAAGCTGCTGGATGTCGGCCATTTTGTGATCAGCAATAGGTGTGCTTTGAGAAAAACTGCATCAGGAAAAAAATCCCAGGAGTTAACATGGCCTGCCATGTTGTGAACCAGCTTCTAAACTCTTTTACATGCATGGCATCCATGTAAATGCATTGTGATCCAGCTTCTAAACCCTTGTGCACAGATGGCATTCATGAAAGTGCATGTTAGTCTTCATTTTGATTAAAAGACTTGGTATGTTCTCTGACAGAGATTGGAAATAGATTTTGAAAACCCTGGTAAGTTTCAAATCATTTTATAGTTTCAAATCTCCTACAATGCTAATAATCCTCTTCTACATCTATTGAAGTAGGGGTTCTCCTCCACAGCTCGGCAAAACTGCCAAAAATCACTCTGTTCTGAGGAAAAAATAAGATTGTAACCTTTCAAGAGTCTAATCTACCTAGACTCATGATCCGTTCCTATCTTTCCATCTGTCCTGCAATCCCTGTTTTAGCTCCTTCATCTCTCTTGTATAAGTCATATTTACCCATCTACTCAGAACATGCTCACAGATAAATGAACATGTTTATGTTTATAGCCATTTCACTCATGGGTTTGATAATGCACACCAAAGAAGTTAGTGTTTTTTCATGTGATGTTCACAATGTAACCCCACTTGACCTCAACCTACCGTTTCCTTCCTCTCCACTGTATTCATTCTGACTTTAACCAAACTGTCCCCTGATCAGTCTTCATGGGTTTTTGCAGTAAGTGTATTTAGCATACTAGGAATACTGCTTAGAATTCTGTTTCTAACTCATTTTAACTCAGGTCCTTTGTCAAAATGAGTTTTTGTGAACCAGCCATGCCTGTCCTTTTACATGAAGTCTTCTGTACTGGCCCCCAATGAATAGCCAATTCCACTGAAGCCCTCTCAAACAGCGTTCATCCCTATATATGTTTCAGTGTTGTTCCAATGTTCATTTTGCCCCCATATTACATCTTACCTCATCTCAATTAAGTCGATGGACTTAATTGCAAATCCACTTAAGACCTATGCCATAGCCTATCTTTAAATGTTAAGATTCTCACACCATGCTTTGCATCTTTTGTGTCCAATTAATGTTTATTGATTTATGTAATACTTGACTAATAAAAAATAATGATACTTTATAAGGACCAGTCTAAATATTTTCAAATTAACACCCAGCTCTGTATATTTGGGAGACAGTCATCATTGAGATTTACATAAACAAAATCATCTTCATGTAAATCAAAATAAAATAAAATAGCATTCACTTTTCACCTAGTGTATTAATAATAACTGAAACACACACATAAAACACACACATATCAAATGGTGCTTAGGACTGTTTTTAAATATTCACAAACATCTTATTGGAGAAGCATGTTTCATGTCTATTTATATAACAACATATAGGCTGTAAAAGTACATTCAGGAGTTGAAAATTCATCTCTGGCTTGTAATCCTAAAAGAGCGTTTTGGATGCATATGGCATGAGTTACATGGTTAGCTAAATAGATGATCTATTTTTGGCTTTACATTTTGTTTCCTGGTGACTTATGGAAGCTCATCAGAGCTTTTGCTGTTTGTCAAATTGAGATGCACGTACAACTGTGCAAAATACGTGTCCCCTTCATCATCTCCCTCTAAGAGATTAATGAGATAATTTCCAAAGGGTGCTTTCATATTTTTCTGATAAAAGAAACAGACAAGTACAAAATGAAGCATTTCCTGCTTCTATTGAAGGTTTAAAGAAAGTGAAAACAGACTTTTAAAAGATTATCAAAGTGAGAACAGGAAAGGACGTAGCCATGCATGTTTAAAATAAAGACAGCAGTTATTGCAGAGCACCTAATGATCTTCCCATACATGCACTGGGCATTGCAATTTACCTGCACTTGTACATGTATTATCTCAGTGGCTCCTCAGAATTACTCTGTGAAGTCCATTAGTGATGTAGGTAAGTCCATTAGCATATTTACAATAAGGAAAGCAATATTCAGCAAGGTCTCAGGAATTGTCCAGTGCTACTTGACTCTTCTATGAAACAGCAGAGGGCTGTGGTTGCCATTTTGGACTCAACTCCACCTCCATGCATTTTCATTTTTATGGTTTTATTGACATTATAGGAGGCAGATAGGAACATTTCTCTCATATTCATCCATATTCTGTCATCCATGTTCAGTAGTGATTTTAAATCCCATTTCCATTAAAAAGCCTTCCATGTTACTATGACTTAAGGGTGGTTCTTATATGACACTTTTTGGTGACCTTAAATATATCGCTCTTTAAATAGATTGCTCATATTTTACAGGGAAGCAAGTTCCCTGCATTTTTTTTTTAAAATAGACATTTAGAATTCAGGCCAATTTTTACTTTGTTGATGGTGGTGGTGAGGGTGGTGGTACTGGTGGCTTTTTTATGTGAATTTTTGTTAGTGTTGTTTTAGTAGAGTCTCACTTTGTAGCCATGCCTGGCCTGAAAGCCCCTATGTAGAGCAGGGTAGCCTTGGATATGCAGTGATCCTCCAGTCTTTGAGTCTTAAGTATTGGAGTTGTAGACATGTATCATGATGCTCAACTCATTCTTTTCAAAGATCCCCTGTTCTCTGTCTCTTCTCTTCTCTCTCTCTCTCTCTCTCTCTGTCTCTCTCTCTCTCTCTCCTCTCTCTATGTGTGTGTGTGTGTGTGTGTGTGTGTGTGTGTGTGTATCTCTAGAGGATGCTGATAGAAGTAACTGGATCCCAAGTAGTTGTGAGTTACCATATGTAGGTGTAAGAAGAGACTTCTAGTCCTTTGCAAGAGCAGCAAACACTCTTAACCACTGAACTGCCCCTCCACCTCCAATGCCACTTTTTAAAATTTTGATAGCTGTCATTAGCACAAGAGAGATTTAAATGCTTTAAGTGATTCTGTTCATTTAAGTACTAATGCTTAGCATCATACACACCAATGAGTGTTAAATGTGTACTTTCTGAGAGAATTGCTAGATTAATCATTGATTCTTTATGAAGCAGAAGGTTTGGAAGCTCACAGAGAATATGGGTTAGTGTGGGAATGTAGGACATCCTGGTGAAGGGTAAAATCTTCTCTCTTGACAACAGAATTATTGGCATCAAGAAACCTTGTTTTCTTTCCTTTTTCTTTCTATTTAATTCTGCCTGCTCAACTACTAGTTCCAATTTACCAGAAATTCAAGATGTGAGCAAGACAGTCAGTATATTCAGGCGAATTTTTAAAAGCTGGTTAAGAGCATGGTTTTCTGTGATGTCTCAGTTTGTTAAATAAATTACAGGTTGTACAGTTTGGCCAGAGACAGCTGACTGACAACTCTGTCTGAACAAATCACATCTTCCAAATGGCACATGCACTTTAGTTTCATTAGCGACAGTGGTATGATTATTGTCTGGGTCATCATAGTAAATATGGTGATTATATGCATCCCTCAGGACTTGGAGTTGACAGCATAGTTAGACTGCATGAAGGAGTTTTGTGCTAGTTCCCACACATAAATGACATCAGAGAAGACTTCCAGGACCCTGAGGCAGGAGACAGAGGTCTGCAGTATGAAGTTCTACTGCCCTGCTATATTTTAACAATCAAAATTGTCATGTCCTTTGCTCATAAGTCATATTTAATATTCTGCTCTCTAACAAGATATCAGTGGCACATTGCTAAGCCTTTTCAGCAATTAGAACAAAGAATGGTAGCTGCTAACTGTTTCCATATGTCCCAATTGACCACAAAGTGAGCAGTTCCAGGTTGTCAGACATACACCCAGCTTCAAGCAACATATCCTCTTTAGATGTCACTGCAGATTGTCTCTGGAGTCAGATTGTGCTAGAATAATTGCCTATAGAAGATTTAGTACAGTTTATGCGGTTAATGAAGGCATGATCTCCTCACTATGAGATAGCCTCCATCTGCTCAAAAGAAATGATGAAGGCAACTTGTGTAGTTTTCTGCCATCTTTTATCTACTGGATAAGACTGGATGAAGTTACTGTATATGTTTAATAAAAATACTCTCTTCCTGTCTTCCAGTTCCCAGGCTTTCCTCTCTGATTTGAGGTATCGCTGTCTGCTCCATCTTTGCAGAGGCAGTGAGAAATGGGAGAAAGACTGATTTGTGGCCAGGTCCAGGTCTCACCTCAGAACCATTCCCTATCAGACTCCATAAGCAATCAAGTTTGCTAGCCCTTTGGTTTGTGACTATCTCTTAGCTGGCTTGAAATCCACCATGGAGAGGGCTGTGATTCATTGGCACACTTGAACCTCTGTGTGGCAGAGTAGCAGTTTTGTTTTTCAGGCTCTTATATTGCAATGAACATTTTTATTTATTTGACAGTCTGTTACATAACTAAAATATTTTTCCAATATCATTCCTACTCAACATTAAATGGTAGTGCTAGAGAAATGACCTACATTACATTTTACTTAATGGTGATAGCCACACAGATATATGAATGCAGAGAATGAAAAGTGTGTTTGCATGTAATTTATAAGTACTGTCTTGGACCAAATGCTTACCCACCAGGCAACATTCAATTAATAGGTTTTACTGTCATTATCTTTACTAATACTTATTATTCTTATTGTTATTGGCTTAGAGTAGATTTTCTGTTGCTGTATTTCTAAGTCTATGAGAAGGCTGCTACCACCCATCAGACTGTAGAAAGATGTTTATTTAAAGGCAATTCTTCTTCTAAGACTGACTAACAGAGTAGACTGTCCTGTTGAGCTTTAGTCCTTAAAAGATGCTATGAAATCTTGAATGGAGCCACCTCTAGGAGCCAGCAATTGCATCATTATTTTTAGTGGCATACTCATTAGAAGCAAACATGATCTTTGTGATCCAGGCTATTTAGTCCATCCCAACATTTCAAAGGGATAATGAGTTCATTGAACACATGCTAGGTACTTCCATGTATATTTCTATATTGTACCAGCTTTTTATGGTAGATAATATTTTCCCAACATTGAAGATGAAAACATCGATTCCAATAGACTCTGTAACATATGGTCAGTAACACAAGATAGAGAAGTTTCAAAGGCAGATCAGCTTTATTCAAAAGATTAAGATCACTGTACTACATTAAGAGGTAAACAAACCTGAGAAACTCTACAGGGGGAAAATCTGGTAATACAAGTTTATCTAAATGAAATAGAATATTCAAAAATTGTGCTTTTCTTTATTTCTTTTGAGTCCTATGCCAATTCTAATTTTTGTTGCTATTGTTGTTATTGATGATGATGATGATGATGATGATGATGATGATGATGTTACGTTGTTTAAAAGAATTACTCTTCTTTACTATATCAAAAAGAAGTTGGGCAAATTTGATGAACGGGAAACAAAAGTGACCCTTTGCCTCACATAAGAAGTAGGGTGTAATGTGGGCTGGGGCCAACAGAATGTACCCCTTTCTCTCTTTGATAATTTAGGCTCATTAAACTGCAGAATTATTAGCTTCACATTTGAAATTTTACTCCTCTTTACTCAACAAAGCTCAATGTATATAGTGGTATTGCCAAAAACATTTAAGTTTAAGCCAGTGACTTAAAAAGAAGTCTAAGCAAGTGAATCACAAATTTTAGGCCAGTCTGAGCTACATAAATGAACTCCTCCCTGCACACAACTCTAAGCAATCAACACTTTCAAAGAGACTTTCTGATTTTTATTTTAAATATTGAAAAATACTTGACATGAAAAATACATACTGCCTTAAAAATATAATAATTGTAAAGGCTTAACAAACCAATTGGCTCTACATTTGTTAAGTTATTGTGTTAAAGAAATCAACTTATAAGTATCCACTGAGGAAAAAATGATTAATATCTATTAGTCTTGCAATAATTCTTCCTTCTAGATTCAGGAACATCGTGTATTATACCTGTCAGTGATAGCTGTGGCTTTCTGTCTTTCATAGCATAGAGTTACACGCACTCTGCTATAGAAGCCCTGATCATTTTTTCTGTAGTCTGAGGAGCAGAGATGGCATGGCCCACACATTGGCAATCAAACCAGAAGTTTATCTTGCTGTCTAAGAAATATTTCTGTTGTGTGGCTAGCTTTCTAAGTTGTTTGTTCTAGATGTATGGCTGAAGAGACATCCGTAAGGTCAACACACAGCAAAGTGGTGCAATTCAGTACACCATGTTTGAGGATTTGGTGAATGATGCTTTTGCCTGCTTTCAGATGAAGCTTTATGGATGAACTTACTCATGTACAGCTTGTATTTGGCTACTTTGTGAGTTCTTCTTTCTTCTACCCTTCTCCTCCCATTTTCTTCTACTCTCTCAATCCTCTAACACTAGATAAAATTTTAAAAAAGAATAGGGAAGAGAGGAAAGAGATCCCTGAATAAAGTAAGGGATCAGAAAGGGGGTGACATTATTGTTACAGTACTTCCTGTTGATTAGAGGCATTGAGATCCATGGGCATCCAAGTTTGATGTTTGCCATCAGGATACCTAATTTTTTCTTGATTTTGTTTTTTTCCCCTTTGTGCACAATTACTTAACAAACCATTACCAATAATCAACCAACAACCCACCCTACCTCTCAGGGCCCTAGCATTTATGTATCATCTAAAAAAGTCTCTAGAATTCCAGATGTCACACAATGACAGAAACTATCTGTAGCTGGCAAAATCATGTCCCTGCTAAAGCATGAGGCAAATCGCAGTCAGCTGCTGTAGACAATCTGAAGCAGCCCCATATCCTACACCTGGGATTAAAATGAAAACATATTTAATAATATTTCTATTGTTTATTTTTTTAAGAAACTAAGGATCAAAAATTGTCAATACATTTCTGTTCATTCAATCTCCTTGCCTGTGTCTTTATTACTATTTCCCACAATTAATTCTTCCCTTTCTTCTGGATATAATTCCTACATCTGTAAACTTCCAGGGACTACCAAGCATGAATATAACAACATAGCAATACTAAAATCCCACATATTTACTGAAACAGTGATATTGTCCTATCTCTGGATGATCCCTGGTCTCCTGATTTGGTACATCACAAACTATAGCACATCTAAGGAGCCACAGCTGTTATCTTCTAATAAGAGTTTCCTATAGCAGAAAGCAAGGGCATCCAGAGGCTCACTTGGGAAATAAAGACCTAATTTATACTTATTTTGAACCTATACTTTCTAAGTCTCATAAATGTAATTGTGCTATCATGAAGGAAACATTTGCTGAGGGTACATGAAAGGCCCTTTGTGTAGGAGAGAAATAATCTTTAAGATTTTGGTGGTTGATGAACTTTAGAAAATTCTATTTCTGTGTTTGGCTACACTGAGCCTAAGACTCTGTGTATCTTATATCTGGGTATTCCAATTTAGCCAATTTTAGAATACAGACTACGTGGTTAATTTGTAAGAATCTTTTATGCTAAGAATTTCCTGTTCACATATAAGGACCAGGATTTGTATCAAAACATCCACATCAAAGTGGGGTGTAGTCACACTCATGGCAAAAAAATATGAGCTTCAGTTTTAGCAAGAGGTCTTACAGGAAAAACAAAGGAATCCAACCAACCAAACAAGCCAGAGAATTACAGCTGAAGGCAGTGAATGCCCCCTTCTATCCACTGAATTTGATTTCCAAACTAAAAATTTTAGCATAGAATCATCTCCTACTCACCTTTATCTCCTCAACTACTTCTGTCTAAATACATTTTATAATGTTGGTCAGCTTTGTCTGCTATGGACTGTGTAACTTGGACAATAGATGCTTCTTTCTCCTAGTTCTGGAGGAGAAATCAATTTCAGTTTCTGAAAGGGGCCCATGTCATGATTGGCAGATGTTTGCCTGCTAAGCTGTGTCCTTACTACCACATGGTGAAAAAGCCACCCCTCCTGGTTTCCTTTTTATAGGGTACCACTCATGTGATCTAATTACCTTTCGTAACTTCTACTCCAAGTCCCACAACAGGGCTAGGGAATTTAGCATGTAATTTGAGAAAGAAAACAAACAATTTAAGTCTACAAAACTTATATACCCAGACTTTTTTCTCTTTCTTCATTGAACCCCCTGCAAATAGGAGAGAATTTTCTGACCTAAAAGGTATATAATGAATATTTATCTCCAGTTCCTGAAATATTTATTACCAGTATCACATGGATATAACACACACACACACACACACACATACACATATACACACGCACACACACACCAATTCTAGGACTTCTGGACTTATTTGTTTGTTCTGTGCGCATTATTTTATAATGATTTATTTTGCTTAGTGAAAGTTGATACTGCAAACTTGTTTCCCTTTTTCTTCTCTTTTTCTTTATCTATTTCACCACTCAACTTGCCCCTGGATGTATAGCTAGTGAGAAGTTAGAATTTATGAAAGTCTTCTTGCCAATAAGCCAAAGTCTAGTTTACACCCTAGAAGGATGAATAATGCCTGGTGTATTTATCTAGTGTCTGTCAAAGTGTTCTGAGCAATGTCTGATCACTATACATTTGCTGGCAAAATTTTTACAACTTATGTTACAATCTAGTACAAATATAGAATCAGAGTAGTTTAAAGGTCTTGATAAAGAGTTTTGAGCTCATCCTTTCTAAGTCTATAGAGCAAGTTCTTAAGAAGCATAAGCCTGCTGGTGAATATGCCAAGGGCTCATTGGCAGGCTACAAGAAATAATATATCATCTGTAGCCACCTGAGAGGCACAGTGCATATCCTATTTTCAAAGACTCTCTCCTAAAACAGACTTACTGTGGAAATTGAGCCATGGTTGGAATGAACCATGGTGAGAAGTCTCTGTTGCTGTAGACCAATGCAAAGGTGCCTTCACTGTTGTGTTGGGTTTCATCTAAACATTTACTTAGCTTTGTATGCATATATACACATGGATAGATATATATGATTTTATATATATGTATGTATATATATATAAACATATACATATGCATGTTCAGTTAATGTTCAGCTGAAATTATATTTATGAGAAAAATGTAGAAAATAAAAGGCATTTTATTCCCATACAATGCTCATAGTAAGACTACAAAGAAAACGCTTTTCTTACAAAGCATCATTGAGGATCTAGAGAGAGGTCTCGATGATGAAAAGCATTCACTATTTAAATATAAAGACCAAGAAATGTATCACAGCACCCACATCCAACAGGGGTGTAGTCCCACACATGCCAAAAATCATGAGCTTCAGTTTTAGCAAGAGATCCTGAAAGGAAAAAAATGCAGAGTGTGACAGAGGAAGAGGGAGGATACCCTCTTTTAGCCTCTACGCATGTATGCACATATCCCTTTCTCTTGTACACACATGCTGTGCACCTCACATACTTATATGTACAATACCTAAATGAATCTATAAGAACATTTAATTTCACCATTCAGTGCATACTGGAAGATAAAACCTGGATAATCAAAGATGGCTTTATGAGGACATCCCTATGGATCTGCTTTCATCTCTCTGAGTCCTGATATCTGGAATGAAAAGAATTATTTGCAAAGAAATATCTCTTTTATTTTTTCAAGAGTGTACTCCATTCTGCTTTGAGCTGGGCAAAGCTAAGAAAATCTATTCTGTCTATGAGTTGTTGATGTAATCCCTAAACACCGACTGCCTTCAATAGAACTTACGTAGCCTCTAGATCACCTCACCTTTTGGTTTAGTCTAGAGCCTAATAGTTTGTTCTGAGTTCAGGACTATGATAAGTTCACATTTTGGAGAGGACTCATGTAGCAGTGAAAGCCCAGGATTCTACTCTTTTGGAACTGTGCAAGGGCTAGATTATAACTGGACTAAATCTACCCTTTGATAAAAAAAAAAAAAATGACCTATTTTCTTTTGCACCATTCTGGGGTTACTTAGAAAGGATCAGAAGATGGAGCATTTGGATTCCTCAAATGTACACACACACACACACACACACACACACACACACTGCATCCACAGACACACAAGCACAGACACAAATGTTCAGCTCTTCTGGCAATGTTTCTTGACCTTTTGAATGAAATTGCTTCTCATCTTTATGTTAACGAATAAAATTATAAAGTACTCATAAAGGAGTGCTGTTTAAATACCACTGCAGAATGCTTGCTGAGCTGTGTGTGGTTTCACTGTAGACTTCATGGATAAGAGTGTATCCAATACTGGGGCTTTCTTCCTGAGGGCTCATGGGGCATACCATGTTGAAGGAATAATGGTGTCTTGTTCTCCCAGGGGCATCTCTCCATCTTACTGAAACTGAGACTATGGTAGGGAGACTAAGTTCAAGTGAGCTGAAACTAGAAGCCATAGTCCTGGATGATTTAAAAAAAAACAAACAAACAAGGACACATAGCATTGGGGAAAGGGTTATTAAGTGAAGACTATTTGTTCTTCAAATTATTCTGGTTCATTTCTAAACACCAAAATACTACTGTTCCAGGTAGTACACCCTCTCCTGTACCAGGTACTGTTGTGTTGCAATGCTCCCATTCATATGGTACACAGACATACATACAGACAAAGCATTCACATACATAAAATAAAATTTAAAAAATACTAACAAAGAGCATTTAGCTCTGAACTGATTCCTAAGAGCTGTAGTAGACTTGTAGACACTTAGAAGGCATCTCCTGAGACATGTCGTACATCCTGGATCTGGGCTCCCTCACTCATCCCACCATGGCAAAGGGAAAACATTCTCCCTTTCATATTTCTGTCTGGGGTTCACACCACCCTCGCCTGCAGAGGCTTCGATTTTGTCATGGAGGTCAGTGTCCTGCCACTTTCTGATGTTCTTCAATTGTTTACATTTCTTCCTTTTCTTCTCTCTGTTGTTCTTTGAAAGGAGTGGTTGAGTGTAATTCATAATCATCCTTTTGAATTAGAAATGCTACTCTGACCCAGCAGGAAATGTTACTGTGGTGATATTTGACAAACAAGATGACCATAAAATATCACCTGAATGAAATACTTAGCTGTATCCCTATCTCCCGGACACACACCCCAAAGTCCTCGAGTGCAGACAAGCGGTACTGATATATGAGCATCTCCTGGCCATTTTGTTTACAATAACTAGGAAAGAAAAAATGAGCTCTTCTTTTAGTGTGTTCATTCCTAGATGATAATGCTGTAGATTCCCCTTGCAGGTAGACTGAGAGAGCTCTGTTATTCACCATTTTTCAAGTGTCCTGAAGATGCATTGGAAGCCTCAAGACTAAGATATACATTGTGTTGCAATGCTATTGTCCTCTCCCATTTCATCCGATAAAATAAACTGAAATCCTAACATCTGAATGATGTGTGTTTTCTTAAAGAGTCTCGAGTCTTTAACATGTATGAGTCACTCTCATAGAACTAGATATAAATTCTGGAAATAACACCATATCATTAGGATTATAGTAAGTTACAACTTTGCCCTATCTCTTCCATTACTAGACTATTACTAGCTACTATCCTTTTTTGCCAGAAGCCTTCAACTTATTTCTCTGCATCCACAGCTGACTGCCTTCAAACAGTGTTAGGTTGAATTGCTTTTAGTGTCTAGACCACCCTCTGTGGGACTTGAGACAGATTAGTTTCATGCTTAATTGGCAGATTCTTTATATATCATGTCTCCCCTTATTAGAACTGTACTCTATCTGCCAGATCATAGTTACGACGGAGATTTGTGATGTACTAGTTATCAACATGCTTGATCCCAATGAGACAGAAATTCCCCTACACATGCTAAGTTCTATGAAGTGACTTTATAACATACAGGTGTGGTTCTGGTAATAAGAAAAAGCCTAGGATTCATTGGGAGCCAATGCTTTAAGGCTCAGGTTACCCTCTCTGTGTTGGCTAGAATCCCATGTCTGAGTGCTCTGCTAAGTGTAATGCAGTTGGGGGATCCTAAGAAGCACCTGGGTTTATTTTTCTGGGGAAATGGTACTCTGGGCCTGAAGCAAGGAAGGACTGTAGGACAACCTTTCTTGCTCTAGCCCAAACTTCTTATTTCTGTATACCACATTTCCCTCATTGTCTACAGTTGTCTCTGCGAAAATTAAGAAAGAAAGGGGGATGAATTGGGTCATTGGAGAACAAACTGAGTCAGTCTAGAATGATCTGGAATGCTTTAATGAATAGGTATGGTTCGTCTTCTCCATTTGACCCTTCCACACTCAGTTGTGTTCTTTGAAACATTTAAACATAATCTGTTGGTCAAAATAAGAAAACAAAGACCTAGAAGCTATGTCAGTGGAGGATCAGAGCATGAACAGAGTCAAATGGGCCCGTTGGACACATGGCTCTGTAGCAGCTACTCAACTCTGCTGCTGTGGTACAAAGGCAGTCAGGGAAATAGAGTAAAAAGGGGCATTGATGGCCATAGCTATGTCCCAGTAAAACTTATTTAAATTTCTCTTCCTCTCCTCACTCCCTCTCCCACCCAATTCCCTCCATATACCACCACCCATGTCTATTTTATTTCCCCTCAGTGAGATTCAAGCATCCTCCTTCAGAGGCTATCTCTTACACTGCTGCCTGCCTTTGGCCCCCTTTCCCCGAACTGTGCTGCCTTGTTTAGTCTAAACAGAAGAAGATTCACCTAGTTGTATTGAAACTTGATATACCAAGGAGGGTGGGTATCCATAGGATGCCTCCCTTTTTCTGAGGAGAAAAGGAGGGTGAGATAGATTGAGAGGAGGTGAGAGGGAGAGGCTGGGAGGAGAGAAGGGAGAAAAAAACTTCAACAGGGATGTAAAGTAAACAAATAAATTAATTGCAAACAACTTTATTTAACAAAACTAAAAAGCAGTTAGATTAACAACCTAGTCTGCTGATCCTTCATCCAGGTTCATGTGTTTCCTCTAATTTTGTATATTTCTTCCTTATATAAATTATTGAAAAAGAAAACCATCACATTCTACACTATTTTCTGGTGGCTTTTCATACTAAATCTCATTTCTTAAATGTATATACCACGATTTTTTTCCTCAGCTAGAAAATGGTATAGTTTCTACTGGGGATTTATCCATGGGAATAGCTGAGAATGTCTTCCTTATTAGAGAAGGCACGTATGGCTGGCGTTTATATTTATAAAGGTCCATTCTCTCTGAGGCTGTACTGTTAGCACAGCTGTCACTTATAAGGGAGGTAAATAGTAAAAGCCTTTGGAGAGTCACTAAAGTGTTCTATTCAACCACGGGGTGAATCATGAGAGTTAGTAAGCGTTTACTGATCTCCTTACAAAAGGAACCTTCTGCTCATACTCAATTGGCCCAGAATATGTGCTTCCAAGGGAGAATTTCACCCATGCATCTTATTCAGAGCTGGTCATACATCTTGGGGGAGAAAATAAGCTTAAAACTATCCAGTTTAAAGTGAGTCATCAAGAGTTGTCAAGGACTAGCATATGATATTATTATGCCAGGGGGAATATACTTAGAATTTTTTAGATAGTTAACTATAGACAGCAGTGAGTTAGTAGGCAAGAGGCTTAAAAAAGATCATGTAGAAGAATCAACACAGATGTAGAGAAGAATTAGAACAGGTATAAAATACTCCTACCAGTTCCTGGTTATGTGGAATTGCATTTCAAAGTTCATGTCTGTAAAGCAGGCATTTGACCAACATGTAGACTAGGAGAAGGGTCAAATACTAACAAGCTTATTGCTTACATTGCACTCTGAGCCTATGCAGGCAAGCATGCATGTATGTGTGAGCATGCTTCTATGTATGCTTTGTGTGTGTGTGTTTGTATGTGTGTGTGTGTGCACGCACATGCATGCCTGTTTGTGTGTGTGTGTGTGTGTGTGTATGTGTGTATGTGTGTGGTAATTGAAATCATGTATAAATACCATAAAGATTTTTGTGGATATGTGTTCCTATTTTAGTTTTAAATAGTACTAGCATTGAGATTCTGAGACAGATAATCCTTCATGATATATTATTAAATATGTAGCAAAATTTTTGTCCCGAATTCATTAGATGCAAGTAGCATACAGCTCCATTTATGACAGCTAAGACATAAATGCTGATATTACCAAATGCTCTTGGGAACAAAACCATCCTCAAGTTAACTAGAACCTCCACAGAACAAGACACAAATGTAAGGAAGGCAGTCCTCAAACTTACACAAGCATCTATGCCACCGTGCTGGCTTGCTCAGACATCACCAAGCCCCAGCTTAAAGTTTCTGATTCAGAAGATCTGTCATCAGACCAACCTTTAAAATTTTCTTTTGTCAGGGCATACTGATTAATATGTAGATATGATCCAAGTTTCTCTAGGAGAATTCTCGGTGATTTGAAATGTTTCCTAATTTTGATATCTACAATTCTGTTACATGATGAGCAGAGATTTTGAGGTTTCTACTGAGGTTACCAGTGATTATCAGAGATTTGGGGTAGGGTTTGGTGCAAGGCATTTGCAGAAGATGGTGGTAGTGTGTGTTGGGTTTCTATGATCCCTGCCTTCCCATCTGACACCTAATTCCTGCCAAGAAACTGCACCAGCTCTTGGCAAAACATTGGACTTCCTACAGAAATGAACATCTACTGTCATCTTGTGTTTAAACTTTACTACCAAATGAGCCAGTGACTGAGAAGCAGAGATTCAGAGAGACTTGAAGGACACAGTGACTCAGATTGCCATTTGTTAGTCTTGGTTTATTTTGACCAGTTTCTCTCTCCTTTCTTGATTCTCTTCAGGTCAGAGTTCCTGCTGTCTTTAGCCATTCAGCTATTCTCTCTCTCTCTCTCTCTCTCTCTCTCTCTCTCTCTCTCTCACTCTCTTTCTCAAAATTTTGCTTAGCATTAAAGATGGAGCTGTCCTGAGCTATTTATCAGTCTTATCTCCCTTGGACCTCTGTTAGCATTTCAGATTGTACATTTAATCCTCTTTAATTGATTGACCTCCTGGAAGCAGGCATCAGCAGAACACTAGTTAAAAGCACATCTGTAGTCAGGAAGAGAGGTTGCTATATCTTTGTGGAGCAGGTACAGAGGTCACTGCAACCCACACAGATTTAGGAAAACAGAATTAGTTTTTATACCATTTAACATAAATTTTCTGAGGACAGTTGGTAAAGATCCTGGAGTCAATTGTGAATGAGATATAGTCATTCCAAATAAAGTAGCATCCACAATGGATGGCCAGTGCTGGTGGTTCATCTGTTCCCAGTAAGACCATTTCTCACCCAGTTATCCTCAAAGGCATCATCACTCATCACTTCCCATGCCCCACCACTAACATCATCAACATTATCATCATTAACAACATTAACATCAGTCTTTGTAGAGCCTACCCTTTTCAGATGTCTTCTAATTTTATCTATTTTAATCAGTATATATAATTTAATTCTGATGTTACTATGTCTATGCCATATGCTCTTAACTTTTATATCAGAGAGTTGAGAGATCTACCCAATGTTACATGGGCAAAACAATGTGGAGCCTCAACTGGTCTCCATTTTTATGAATCTACATCATCCTCTTCTTTTAGAATCCAGAGAAGATACTTTATTCTTCCCTGACCCTTCTGCTGTACCCTCATTCAAGCATCTCAAGAGAGTGGGTGGAGGACATTGTCAGCAGATGGCAATGACAGCCCACACTATTATGGCTGGGATCTTCTGAGCTGAGTGGCTTCCAAAGGGCTGCTTCTCTCCATGAGATTTCTTGAAGGAGATACTCGGTTTCTTCCATTCCATCAGCCTTTCAAGTAGTATGTAGCACCACCCACAGAAAGTGTATCCTCAGTGCTCCTTAACAAATAGTGGTCCCAGGTAGAGCAAAAGGAGATCATCTATTGAAAAAGTAAGGTAATGATCTTCCCAGAAAGGCAGACACAAAATGCTCATACTGTGTTCTACTGACTACAGAATATTTTGTTCCAAAGAAAGTTAATAATATCCTCTTTAACTGAAATTATATAGTAAATCATGTAAGTTATACCCATCATTTTATGTGTTTGCACATTGCCTTTATAAACAAAATGAAAATAGGTTTTACTTTTACTGTACGAAGACTGAACGTATTCATAGTGATCTATTTTAGATGATACCATTCAAATTCTGTTTAGACTCTAGTAGCAAAGACAAGCATTTTTAAAATTCACAACCACACACTTCAATTCATCATCCATTTAATAATCATTTACTGAGCTCTGGTAAAAAATTTTATAATCAAAGAGCCTTAATTACTAGATTCTTTGAATAAAAAAATAGATAACATGGCTGGCATTGAAGTGGACATGAAGCATATATTATACAGGAAGAATAATGTTTTATATAAATATAGCCACATATTATTGAGTATATATAAATGTAGTCCTATAATATTGTATCACTTGGTGATATCCTTGGTGACATCATTCCTATATTAGTCGGTGTAAGCCCACTGTGTGAAGTTTATACATTGACTATATCGCCCAGGTATATTCTGCTCAGAACACATTGTTGTCATGAAGAAACATGAATAAAATGGGATTTTAACACATAATACATGGGACAGACATGTGCTTCAATACAACATCCATGAGTTCAAGTCAGACAGACTTAGATTGTGGCTTTAATCACTGTTCATGTCACATATATTCAATAGCAGGGGCTTATGGGAAATTGGAAAATAATCTCACTTAAAAATATATACTGAGTATTCAAGTTGTGACAGTCATGTACAATGATAGTCTAAAACCCTCTGTGCTCAAAGTCATTGGTGCATCCTCAATCAGTGACCCAAAGTGACAAAGCAGCCACTACTGAGAACATGCTAGAGACAGTGATTCACAGAAGTGAGAGGACACTGGCAAGTCTCATGCCAAAGATGTTATGTGCAGCTCAACAATGACAATTACTTGACCCTGGACTTCTGGATCTATCCCTCACAAAGGGATGCAAAGGGTTGCCCTCACTGTGAGCCTGTAATTATAACTGGAAAAGTGTGGGGAGCAGAGCCATGAACTACTTTGTGTAGAGAAAGTGGACTGGAGTCTTACCAAGGCCTGTTGTGTACAGGCGCCACAGTTATCATCTACACCTTGCTTTCACTGTGTTATTGTCCAATACTGAAGAAACAATTTTGTGAGAAGCCAAACAGGGATACCATGGAGAAATGTTTCAGTGCACATCTCCCGGGCATACATTTGAGAATCTCCGCTTTGTTTCTGTCAGCTGCAATTTTCAGAAGTAGAGAATGGTACATTCTGCCTTCCCCAGAGGCACCGTGGAGTAAATGGAGAGTGTGCCACTGGGGAGCTCTTCCTTCATTCTTGAATTTTTTTCCTCTTGCCCCTGTATATTGCTCCTAAAGCCTGACCCAAGAGTTTGCAGCATCCCTGGGGCTGTGTCAGCTATATTATTCAAAATATGGCAGATTGAGGATCAAATAGCTGGATCTGGGCTCATTTTGAGGGACTGAGTATGCTGATAAATAGCTGTTATTGATAAAGAATGACTTAATGACCTTAGATAGGCAGATGTTTCTGTACCACTTAGGATTTCTCCTGAAGGCCCTTGAAGATGATAGGTAACGTCTTCTGATTTACCACTCCTCTTTGTTTTTAATATCAAGGAAGAACACAGATTGAAGTGATTGCCTTGACAGCAACTTTAGTGATGATGGGCGTGGAGTTATTAAAATTTATAGCTGTATTGTTTCTGGAACTACATTTTGCTTATGTTCAGAAGGCTTATAAGAGGCACTAAGGAAAGTGGATAGAAAGCAACTACCAAATTGTGACAGGAAATCAACCCTGAAAAATAGTTCTGTTGGCCGACATTTACATATACTTTTACAATGGATTGTGATGGCAGTGCCTGCCAAACCAGCCAGTTCTTAGCTCACACCACTACTTTCAATTATACTAACAAGAAGAGAAAGGACTGACATATTGCAGCTTGAAAGTATGCATAGCCATGTGGCAGATGCTTCACATGTAATCCACACATCAGGCTTCAGAGAGAGCAATTTGCCTTTCCCTCTTATTACAAGCCCCTTTAAAAATAAGCAACAAAGGTCATACATTTTTAGGAAACAGTGCTGTTATTTTACGGTACTGTACGGAAACCTATTCATGGTCATCCTACTGAATTCTCTAACAAGGACAGATCATTTGTTTTTATGGGCAAATGACTAACTATGCAGTCTCCCCTGATTCTCTCCATTCTGCTTATTATTATATATTTACAAGGTTGACAGGATATATGTGGCTGACAAGATAGCTCAGTTAGTAGAGTACTTGCCTTGTAGGCCTGGACGTAATGCCTAGCACCCAGGTAAAAAGCCAGGCATGGAAGCATATTTCCGTAACCACAGTGAATGGGAGGCCAAAATGAGTGAGATCTCTGGTGCCCAGTAGCCAGTAAATGTAGACTGATTGATAACCTCCAGGCCAATGAGGGGCTCTGTATCAAAGAAAACAGCTGAGGCTGTCTTCTAGCTTCTACCCTGAGTGTACACAGCTACCTACAAGCATATATATGCACACTTACAGATGAGTAAAAGAAAGAAATAAGTACAACAGGATTCATCACTGAAGCAATATTAGTTCATTATAATAGTCCTTTGAAGAATGTTAAAAGGAGATTATTGCTCCATGCTGTATTATCAAAAAATGGGTTCAGAATACTTAAGTAAGTTGCTGCAAGGTCAGGGAGGGAAGGCACAAAGCTAATGCTAATGTGTTTATCCTCCACTTCATTCCTTCTGTAGACACATGGACCACAGGAGATTATTTTCATGGAAGCTGCATATTATAGATTCAAGCCTGAGCAACTATATGGGTATTTGCCACAAGGCTTCCATGACTGCTAATGAACTGAAACTAAGCAGTTAGCCATGGGTTATAATGCCACTGTGGTCCCATGACAGATTACAATGAGGTGATGATGAGGATATCTTATGACTGCAAATAAAGAGAGCACATCTGAGGTCTAGCACAGCCAGATTTATCACTGTGGAAAGCAAAGAGAAACATCTGACTGGGGGTCTACATTGGATTTGAAAATGTGTTGACAGGACTAAGACCTTTTCAAAGTCCAGATTCTAGTGACAAATGTATGACACCTAAGATCAGGACCAAATATTTATTCTGGCAGAGATTGAATCTTTTCTTGTCTTGGATCTATTATGGATCTAGCAGAAAATCTGCCCAAGAATATATCTTGTTGATCAACTAAGTCAATGAGCTGGAACTGTCCTTGCTTCTTCTCTCATTGAAAGCTCCATAGCACTTAGGTCTCTGTTCCCTTTAGAACACTAATGCTGTTCTCTCTGTGATTAACTAGTGACTCAAAGGTGAACTGAATCACTGCAGGCTTTTCCACGCATACAGGCTTTATGTAGTAGTTTCTCATGGAAAAACCACAATGCAATTAACAGCCTACATTTGTAGGGTGGGCTGGGGAGTAATGGCTTCAGTTGTGGTTTCTTAACTCATCCAGTTCTGTCATTCTGTAAGCATACGATGATTCAGGGTTTTATAGCCTTCTTTATTTTTGTCTGAGGGCATGAACACCCACCTACCCCATTCATTCCAATATCCGTAAAAAATGAATAATGAATGCCACCTCTCTGATACAGAGCACATAAGTAATGTCATTTTTAAATTCCCCAAGGATCAAATAAAAAGGATGAAATGAATCATATTATTCATTATGGGCATGAACACTGCAACAAAGACCCTATCATCATCATATTCCTCTTTCCATACATAATTCTCAGTGCTAGGTACATCGTTTAACATAGACAGGCCAAACCAACCAAAACAAATCCAAAAGTATAATGATACCAATAAACAGAGGTTTTGGAATTGAGTCTGCTTAGTTAGCATGTTGGGAGACATTGGGACTCTTTTTATAAGGTTTAGAAAATGAGAAATGCAGGCAGCAGTTCATATCTCAAAGCATGTTCTTAGAACACAAAGGAAACAACAATGTCCACCCTGGGTCTGCTTTCCTGAGGGCTGAAAATGAGATGCATTAGTCAATCTACATTATTACTTCTAAGATGAAGACTCTTGGGTACTGGTCAGCTTTGAGATGCATCTACATAGTTAGGAGACAAAAAAGATAAATGGCAAATTGAGGGCAGCATACTTCCTGGGAAACTAAATGAACTACCAAAAAAAATTTATGAAAACCAGCATCCTCCCCACAAGAAATTCTAATTTATAATACTAGGTGTTAAAATTACCTTTATATACTGAATGGATGTATGTATGTATGGATGGATGGATGGATGGGTGGCTGTCTGGCTCAATAGATATGGATGGATGGATGGATGGATGGATGGATGGATGGATGG
>JADRCH010000018.1:11768062-11812297 GCA_019843965.1 Rhynchomys soricoides | reverse complement strand
ATGGATGGATGGATGGATGGATGGATGGATGGATGGACTGGTGGATGGAAGGATGGGTAGGTGGGTGAAAGGATGGATGGATACTAAATCTGAGAATCCATAAATATTTCCTAGAACTGAAATGATATGGATTCTGGTCTTTAACTACACCACTCTTCTATTCTCCCTTTCCCTTTCCTTGTTCATCCCCTTCTACTCCTCAAACAAATAATAGATAAAAAAAAAAAAAAGCTGGTGAAAAAATACTATGACTCAACCTTGTCAATGTCAAAAAGACAACTAAATTTTATTACCATCAAGTACCCAGCCTATTGCCAATAAGCCAGACAACTACAGAGATGCGCAAAACAGTTTCCTTCTCACCTGCTCCATCCCTTCTGATACTCCGCAAAGCTGTTATGCTTTTCCAGAAGGTTAAAGAAGCTGATTATATCTGACCAGGAAAGCTACTTTCATCTTATTTCAGCATGAATACCAATTCCAACTCTTAGTCATAACCAATTATTAATGGGAAAAAGTAAGAGTTTTAATAGCTTTGTGATGTATGGTTCAATATTTCCGGGCATTTCCCTGGAGGTGGATGATCTCATCTCCATCCCCACTGTCATCTCCATCATCTTCATGCTCATTGCCATCATGTTCCTCTTCTAGAGCCCATTGCAATTTCTCTGTCTCCAAAGTCATTTTGAGCTATTGATGTTGCCTTGTACTGTATAGCGTAAGCGACAATGAATATTTTATCTCTAGATTAACTGAACAGTAGGGCTACAAATCTGGGAAGTCACGCGCTCTGAAAAACTCCCGCTCAGTTTCTTTGCTCTTTGCTCAAAGAACCATTTGAGTGTGCTTTAGAATTGCAGAAAATATCATCAGGGATTTGGTCTATGATGTCCATTCTCTGCCATTTGCTCATAACTCTTAGTGACCCCCTCCCTTTGAAGGTGACTTACCCCAAAATGTGTGGGCAGGCTAGTAGTATTTCTTTGAATCTGAATCCAAATTGTGAAATATTTCAGGATCCTCTTGGGAGACAAAACCTATCCATCACACAGAAATGAACTTCTTACTACCATGTCTCACTGTTGAGAAGTTCTGCCACAGGAACATCAATATTGACTGAAGGCCATTGAATGGTACAACTTGCACTGTGCAGCCAGTGAGAAAGTTTGGGTGGCTTTATACTGGGTTTTTTCTTTTTTCCTTTCTTTTCTTTTTCTTTTTTCTTTTTTCTTTTTTTTTTTTTCTTTTTTTTAATGTTCAGGATGGAAGTCCATGGAGAAATATCGGATACTATTATTAACTTCATACTGACAGCTCCTCTGGGCAGCTACAAGTTTATTGCTAGTTGGGGGATCAACTTTAAAGGAAGTAAACCCTGTAGTCATTGGCAATCATGCCCTTTGTGTTTCTTTATTACAGGAACAAGGGAAAATTGGAGTTGTCTTCAATATTGGCACGGTTGACATCTCCATCAAAGAAGAGAGAACCCCTGTCAACGATGGCAAATACCATGTGGTGCGCTTCACCAGGAATGGGGGCAATGCCACACTTCAGGTGGACAACTGGCCAGTGAATGAGCATTATCCTACAGGTAACATCTTCCCTTTGGCCTCCCAGGATCATTATTCTTTGACATTATTTATCATGATTATCATCAGATTAGGCAAAGAATACATCTATGCTTTTTGTCTGGGGGGGGGGAGTTTTCTTTAGGATTATAGCAGTGTAGGAACCTTCTGGAGACTTACTAGGTATGCACTGGACATGTTGTTTTGTAAACTTTAAAACCAATGCTTCCTGACTGGTTCATACTGAAGATAAATAACATAAGGGTTTTAGAGGAAAGAATGGTCATCACCCTTGTTGTGGGGGCTTGAAAGATGCTGAACGTTATATCTGGCCTGTGTGGTGCTAGGTTGTTAGGTATGGTTGAAGGGACAGATGGCAAGAGTGGCAGCAAGAATATAGCAGCAAGTTTATTAAACTTGAATTCATGAGCATTAACTCAGGGGAGCAATGAGAAAAACCAAGGGTAGAGTTTCCTTATTTATTTAAATTAGCCAAGTACTTTTCTCTCACTCCCACTAAGCCTGTGTTGCTCTTTAGAGTCTGATCCTAGCAGACCTAGGAAGCATGCTGGCATGGGAGATGGAGGGGCTAATCGTGCATTTGAATTTCACAGTCCTGGAATGTGCAGCAGAAACTCCCAGAGCCAGATGGTGAATCAAGGGCAGGGAGAGAGAAGGTTGGCTTCTTTAAAGGGACTCATTCAAATAGTCCCTTAGCTTTCTCTCTCTTCTCTCAAGTCTCCCACCAAGAGTCCCGAACCCTGGCCATAAAAGCACCAAAAAGTGAACTTAAATATCCAACAAGAGACTATTACTCCATAATTGCCATGCAGCCTAATGGACAGATGATGGAAAATAGCTCAGGAGATTGCACTTGTCACTAACGGGAACAGGATACAAGTGAAACTCACTGTCTGATGCTTGAAAGGCCCCCATTTTGGTCTCTATTTCCTTTCACTTCCTCGACAGTGAGATGAGCATGTTGCTAAAGAAGCCTATATTTCATTTCCAGGATTCTGGGCATTTTGGTTAATAAATAATTTTCATACCTTAAAGAAATATTCACAGTAAATTTGTATACTTACAGCCCAAGACATTTTCTCAATAGCTTAAAGGCAGTGATTGATTGAGATTTTATGCTTTGAATCAGTATTACATTTCTAAAAAGCCAATCAATAGTGTGTACTGCTTGGCTCTTCCATGATATCCAGTTTCTCCCTATTCCTACTTTGTGGAATTGTGGATACAATTCTCCCAAGGCACTGAAGAAATAAATATATTAATTAATTAATTACCCCATTTACTTATGTATCTGTCATTCCTAGATTTCCCCCCAAATAACCAGCTCAGCCAGTGATGGAGTTCTCCTAGTGTTTCTTAGCTTCTCACCAAACAACAACAACGACAACAACAACAACAATAAGAAGACCTCATGAGGCTATGTTTTGAAAATTTGAAAGAAGTCAAAGATTACTTTGTTATATGATAGTGCGGTAAAAGAGGGGAGAGAAAGTAAAAGAGCAGAGATGTTAAAAGTTGTTCATTTATTTGTTCATAGGGAAAAACATCCATCTCCTTTTCTCTATGCATATTATCATTGGCACTAAAATTGCTGCTCTAGGATTTGTTGTATTTCTGCTAAGAATTTCAAAGATTTCTAAACTGATGTTAACCACTTGCCCAGAGCCAATGGAGAATAAACAAATGTGTTGCCACCAATGAGAAGCCATTGGATGGTCATTTTAAAGCCACAGATACCTAAGAACACCAGTGACCCTTGCTGTGCACCTCTCCCTTTGTATCTTTAGCTCTAAATTATGGGTTGCCTCCTATAGGCTTTCTGAGCAGAATAAACCTTTCTTAATGCCAATGCTTTTCTTGTCAACTATTATCATCACTGGTAACTCTCATTTAGTTGTAATAAATGTTATTAATGTTGGGCAGGGTAAAGCCTGGCAGTTAGAAATGTGTACCTCAGAGCCATCTGATGAGTTGAGAACTTGTTGGGTTTTTTTAGTCAGTTGTATATCACAACCATCTGAATTAGGACCTTGAAATGTCCTAAGTTTTGAAGTATTTGGTGCCTTTCCCCACATATGATTCAAGATACAGTAACACTGAACCATGAAACAAGAATAGGAGTTTCCAACAGTTCCAGTTTTTCTCCTCTGATGATTACTGTTGGGAATGTATCAGATTCCTTCTTCAAAAAATTCTCATTTATTTCCCTTGTACATTTATTGTTAACTCTCCAGGTAGGTGCCCATTTTTTTCAAGGCTGGCAATATAGTTGCAAACCTTCCATGGGGTACCACCCATCTAGTTTCCAGTCTTAATGATGCCTGTGTAAAAATACTTTTAGAGTTATGTCCAGACTCAGTGAGAGGAACATATGTGAAATGTTTATCAAAAGGATATATAATCATATAATCACATAATAAATCATAGCCACATTACCAGATGTGCTCATTTTATACATGATTCATTTTGACTATTTGCTAGCCTATGAGTTGGATAAACTGGATATTTCTATTCTCAAGTTCAAATCAGCACTGACAGTGATGGAGGCACTATTGCTATCCATCAACATAGTAACAGAAGGACAAAATCCAGACCAGGTTAGTTCTTCCCAATTAGATTCAGTTTCTACTCTTGCCCCCACAGTACAAGAGCATTACATTTTAAAAACCTGCCAAGACTTCCTAAGCATCCTTTGGACCTTGAATAACTTAGTTTCTCTCTTATGGCAGTGAAAGAATGCATTTAACTAAACTTAAGGAATCATTACTACAATATTAAAATGTTTAGGTAGTTTATTTTAAACTTAGTGCCACTATGACCTGTGTGTGTGAGCACTAAACAGCAACGCTACCAATCTAGACAAAAGATATGTCCCCTTCTTTTTCTTTCTTTCTTTCTTTTTTTTATTTTTTTGGTTTTTCGAGACAGGGTTTCTCTGTATAGCCCTGGCTGACCTGGAACTCACTCTGTAGACCAGGCTGGCCTCGAACTCAGAAATCTGCCTGCCTCTGCCTCCCAAGTGCTGGGATTAAAGGCGTGTGCCACCACTGTCCGGCTATTTTTTTTTTTGTTTTAATTTAAGTATTTAAGACTTTTGTTTTGTTTTTTTATTTATTTATTTATTACATGCAAATACACTGTAGATGTCTTCAGACACCCCAGAAGAGAGCATCAGATCTCATTAAGGATGAGTGTGAGCCACCATGTGGTTGCTGGGATTTGAACTCAGGACCTTCAGAAGATCAGTCAGTGCTCTTAACCCTTGAGCCATCTCTCCAGCCCCACTCTTCTTTTTCCAAGACATTCTGTTATATTGACCACAGCAATCAATTGGTAGCCATTAAGAAAAGTTCAGGAGACTCTTACCATAAAGGTCAGTTTTAGTGACCATACAAATATAGTTGTCATAAGATGAGAGGCAGAAAATTTACATTTAAGGAAGGAAAAAAATATTAACATAGACAGGACCAAGTTGTCCTCCTTGTGACAGCAAGGCACTCTCATGGACAAATTGAGGATAATGTGTATTTTAAGGTTGTCATTCTTTAATATAAAGTAGCTTCTACCAAATAGTCACTTGAGTTGTCTTATTCTAAGGGCACACTCTTGGAAGTCATTCCTGCCCACCACATCTGAAGGGGTCAGCTACATAACAGAATGAATGGGTCAGCTCTCAAATCTTTTCGCAGTCATTTATAGGAATTTACTTGGATTTACTGAAATATCCCACTGTGAAATACTGAGAGCACAGCTAGACACTGAGCCTTCAGCTCTGGCTCTTTGTGAATCACTGGGTATCCAAAATGGAAATAGTCCCACAGCAATTGGGATCTTCTATGGCTTGATTCTGGGAGACAGAACTCAAAAGTGACTTCTTTCTTTGAACCTGAAATAGAAAGGCTAAGGAAGAGGAGAGGGGAATAAAAGGAGAATGAGCTCAGAGCTGTCATCCAGCCACTGACAAGTAGGTGGTGCCTTATACCACCTCTGATTGCTTTCTTTACACAATGTAATGGTAAGGACAAGGGAGGGGAGGTGAAAGGTGAGTTGAACATGGGAATTCATTTTAGCCATTGCTCTGGGCCCCCTGTGAGACTGAGCTGAATATGATTGCTCAAGATCCACTCTCAAAGGTAGGTGGGTGGCCATTATACCACCAGGGTTTTCAGGATCCAGTCATGGGTACTCTAAGAGCTTTTCAGCAGAAAGCCAGATCTTTCAGAAATGATGAATGATAAACAATTTCCAAAAGTATAGGACTTCTATCTTCCCATCCAGGAGTTTGTTAAGGAAAGCAAAGCCTCCTTGATGTTCCATGCATATCAACTCAATTGAAGTAGTCTCAACTGAAATCCTTATCATCATTCTATAAGTCAGTGTTCTATTGCTATCCGGAAATATCTGAGGCAATTAACTAATAAAGAAAAACCGAGTGTTGATGCTCATTTTTCTGGAGGTTATATTCAATATCTGAAGCGATTAACTTAACCAAAAGTGAATAACTTAGTAAGGAAAGTTTATTTGGTTCACAATTCTGGAATATTCAGTCTAAGTCTGAGTAAGACTCATTTGATTGAAGTTTCTAATAAAAGTCACATAACGGAAGAAATTTCACCTCATTAGGCAGGAAACCAAGAAGAGACACATGGGTTCAAGACCCTTTCAAAAGGATACTCTTCCAATAAGCACACAGCACCGTCTAATTACACCATCCAGGGATGAATCCTTTAGTGAATGGACACTCAGCCAAATCATAGCAAACTCCAAGAGGCCTCAATAGAACAAGATCAGAATCAAGATTCCTTCTTGATTCTTGTACTGTACTACCTCAAACATCATGCCCATTGTATTATTTATGATTTGTTATTTTATTGATAGCTACACTCTTTTGGTAATATAGAAGTAAGACATTTTCTAAAACAGTAATCTTTGCCTGGAGTAGTTTCAGTAGTTGTTTTTCTGACCCTTGATACTGCTGACCTTTTGGGCTAAGTGATTGTTGTACATTGTGGTTGATTGAGTGATTTGCTATCAGGAACATCATACGATATTGAGCAGCATGTGTGATTTTTGTCTGCTGTATGCCAGTAACAGGTTTCCACAGTGTCAAACATCTTCACTTCAGAGTGCTATAATCCATGATTAAGAACCACTAAATTAATAACAGTGTCTTTAAAACATATTTCAATTACTCACCATCCTGTTGTGTTGCCTAAATGCTATGCTGGGAGATATGAGATTGTGGCTACATGAACCTCATGCTAGCTTCCCAAGATTCTGAAGAGTTAAAAATAAGTACTGTAAATAAACTCTTGATAACATAATGAAATTTCTTAGGCTTTAGGCTTTCATTAATTCCTAGCCAGAGAGAAGTTTGTTTATTTGCTTTGCTTGCAAGTGTTTGAGGACTTGCCAGATAGGCAGCATGCATTAAAACAAGCCCTGTCTCTCTGACCACTCATCCATTCAACATTTGTGTTGTTTTCAGTTAAAGGGTGAGGGGGCAGAGCAGGGGACACTGTTTGTAAAGTCCTACGAAAGAAATAAAATAAAAAGTATAATTGTAATTGATAGCAAAAGCCACCATATTTGAACTTCAAGACTACAGAGATAAAAGAACAGCTGAAGAAAAGCTCACCTAATGAATGTGTTCATTCTTTGCTGTAGTAAAAAAAAAAAAAAATGCTCTAATAAGTAAATTCCTCAAGCAGTACAAATTATGTCAAAGAATGTCAAACCAGTACCTTCTAAATATCTGCATTGTAAATTTTCTTCCCAAGCTTTCAGAACTGACTTAAGATTCGCAAGATTTGGTTTCTTTTGTCAAATAATTTTCAACTTAGTCTACTTGGTCTTTGGTAGAAAATAGAGCATAAACATCTATGTGCATGTTAAATGTTAAGCATTTTCTGCTTAGTTGCAAATTAAAGTCCTGTGAAAATGACAGTGACTGGCAGTGCTCAGTCTCATGTGTAATTTGCTCTATGCAACAGTAGCATCAGATCCTTGGATTCATTAAAATGCTTACTTTCAGGACCCACTCCTGATTAGTTGAAATTTACCTTTAACAAGACTCACAGGTGCTATATGCACATCCAAAACTTAGGGTACCGTGGGCCAGGCATTGGGAATTTTTCATAGAAATATGTTTGATAATTATTGATATTTAGAAAGCTAAAAATAGTCTTCGTGCAGATTTACTGTTGGCATTGCTCAATATGCCAGCCACATGTTACAACAACCACTTAGTATTTTACAATGAGCCTAGTGTTACTGAGGCTTGTGAAATGTTTATGCCCTGTGTACTAAATGTTTTAAATGTATTTCCTCATCCAACTCTTACACCTTGTTAGCTCCTACCAAATAGTACAGGACCAGAATACAACATGTATTATTTTCTTTGCATATTATCTACCACCAGAGTCTCCATATCACTAATAGAATAATAAGCATGAGCCCCAGTGTAGCTTCTGAGACTATGTAGTATTTTGCAATCAGGGCCAATAATTCTATCTGACTCAGGGAATTGCAGGAGAGGGTAGCGAGTAACAGGAAGAGTTTTAGAATCTGATTAGGCTGCAAAGAGTCCCTTCACACTTCTTGCCTCTCTTACTACCTCAAGGAAGTTTTCATTGTTGAGAAATTTCTCTGTGCCTCAGGTCTATGTGTGTGCACTTTCTCACATTAAAAACAAATGATGGCCCAGGCTGACATTTAATATAGGAATTTTCAAAAGGAATGCTGCTAGAAATGTGTTTCTTAAATAGAAGTGACAGTATACCCTTTCTTAAGCTATATTTGTATATTCTGACAACATGATTGTGGAGTAAATCCATCAACAGACCTGACCAAAACAAAACAAAACTCAAAATCCATAAAACAAATAAACAAAAAGCCACCCCAAACAACCCAACAAAACAATTGAAGATTATTTTATCTGTAAAATCAAGATTGTGGATTGAGATTACTGGTCTTCTCCAATGTTCCTTAACTCCACTATGCACTCATGAGAGATAATTATACTTGCAGTTATCAAATAAATATAATTTCTCATGTTTGCACACAGCTGGGTGTAAGTTTGTTTGTTTATTTGTTTGAGAATATCTAATGCACTGAAGTTTACTCAGAAAGGCAGAGAATTGGGAATAAAAGCAAGTTCTCATGTTGCTTATTCATTCTTACTTTAGAAATCTACAATTGTAAAAACAGTCCCATGGTGAGTGCTTTGTTTCAAGGAAGTAAAATGGGGTAGATGATGCCTGTACCAGATTTCAGACAAGATAATTCCTGCCACATCTTTCTCTTCACAGACAAAACAAACCAGTAGTCCTAGAAATACCCTGAAAGCTGGACTGGGTTTGTTTCTACTTGATGGCTTAGCAAAGGCTCTAGAGATGTTGATTTTGGTTTGGATTTGAAGATGCTGCTACACAAGTCAGGACCTTGTGGCTGGGATGCCCTAGATTTTATCACACATTCAGAAATTCTAGCTTTAACTGGAACCTTCAGATTGTAATATTTTTTTCTGTAAAAGCAATCTCTGAAATCTTTTATAAAGCTAAATCTCAAATTTCTGCCTAGTCTAGAAATCGGCACTTATCTGTTTACCAAGACATTTACCTCTATTAATATCACAAGTGACAGGTTTTTGGCTTTGGAGACTCTTTCCCTTTATGATACCATTATCTCTCACACTTCTCTATCTAAGCAGGCAAGAGGAACCTGATTAAATGGAAGTCTGTTTTATTGCTTGACGGTCCTCCTTGAAGAAGTGGAGAAAGGATGCTTCATATTTTTGTCTTTATTTTTTGTCTTATCAGACAAACCGTTATCCTTAGTGGATTTCTAGTCACAAGATAAATAGCTATGCATCTTGCAAGTTAAATGCAATTATTGCTATCATGCCTAGAGCCTTTCTCTCCCTGTAAGTGTCCCTTAGTAAATGATAAGCATTTCAAGGGAAACTGTAGATATCTGCTAATGTTAAAATAAAGTACAGTCACCTACAAGATAAAAAGAATATATATAAGATATATTCATAATAACTATTTTATATATAATGTATGTATAAAGAAGGATACATGCAGATGCTAAAACACTTGAGATCAAGGGAGAAGGAATATATTAACATTTGGATATGGGAATTTGCCCCAAGACATTAAGCTAGTACATAAGTCAAGATTATTTATAAAGGAGTTAAATAACACACACAGTGGAGCTTGTTATAATAATGAAGATTTATAACAGATAATATGCAAGTAATTACAGTAACTATAGACATTATGTATACACAGTTCACTTGTGAAGAGGTTGTACTTTTAGTCTCTAGGCTGATTAGAAGAAAGGAATAATTTTGCTACACACTTCTGGTGAACTTCATAGGACACACACGTCCGTCTGGCTCTTGTTATTCATTATTTTTAGGAAGCCATGGAATTTTCTAAATTGAAAAAGCCCTACTGTATTTTAAGTTCTAAGTCAAATATTTAGACTAAGTTTATTAGCTTGATGGTGCAAATAACACAAATTTAAGAATTACTTCTGAATGTTTTTTGATGAGAAATATGAATGAAAATATTTATTTTTCAAAAACTTTATTGTAATTGTGTATGTATGTATGCATGTATGTATGTATGTATGTATGTATGTGCTGCTGCACACATAAAGCTCAGAAGACAACTTACAATTGTCAGTTTTTCCCTTCTATTATATGTGGTCTCAGAGTTTGTATTCAGATTGTCAAGTTTGTCAGCAAACACCTTTGCTCACTGAGCCAATTGAACCATCTTGGTAGTTCCAAGATTTCTTCAATTCATATTATTAATATATTTTAAGTCACATCTTTGGAATAGTGCATCAATGATTGGAAATGTAGGAAGACCACATTTATGGGACAATAGTGCTTGTTTGAAATCATATGATGTAAAAATATAATAGCATCTTGCTCCTCATGAAGCATCTCTATGAATACAAACATAATCCATATGACGTTCTTCTCAATTAGAACAATCATCTAATACTGTGTAGCTCTAAATCTAAGTTAGTGATTTGTGTAGGATATGCTATTATTTCATAAAAGCTATACTTTAGTTGTAAATAAAAGTTCTAGAATGTACAATTTATGATTAATATTTAATCATGATTATCTGGTACTACCATCCCAACAATCTTATATGATTGGTCTGTCCTTATTTGCTCTCTACCTTTGATTTGGCCACATTTTATGTTTTCCAACACTAACATGAGAGATTAGACTTATTTATAAGCAAAGTTTTCAAATGTATTCACTTCTGTTTCCATTTTATATGAAGCTTTGGGGTCTCTCTATTTAAAGTCTAAAAAGTACATTAAATTTCTTTTATATAGGATATATATATATATATATACTTACACACATGTGTATGCATATTTCCTTTATAATTCTATGAAGTAGAGAGATTAATTAATGGGAGCCTATGCTTTGAATCACCCAATCAATTATAATCGTATTGCAGCTCATCAGAAAGAGATAAAGTTTTCTAGAAACCCGATCAATAGTCCAGCAGGCTAAAGATTGTGTGTGTTTGGGGGAGGGGTGTCAGAAGGGAAGGATGAAGTGAAGCAAGGACAAGAAGGCGTGTTTTAATCATCAAATCTTGACATGAATGTAGATTTGATTGGATTCCCAGTAATATGTACAGTGTGCTGTGTGAGATGCATTACTTTCTTACACTGCCTTCCATAAGTCCTTAATGCTTTGTGTCAGCCTGGACAGCTTGGTGTCTTCTTTGCAAATGCCAATTGTACATACACAGTGCGACATAAGAAGATAATGGCAATTCAACAGAAATCAAACACAAAAGAGTTACATCAAATACTATAAATGAATTAATAATGAGTTATAAAAACATACCATCGTTTTAAATATTAGAATCCTATGGCAGCTTTTTGGTCTATTTTTGGTATAGATTTTCATAGAGGTATCCATTTAGTTATGAATCCACTCACCATTTAACAAATATTTATATGTAATGTGTGAATCTGTGCTAGACAATGAAAAATTAAACATAGCTCCCATACTCAATGATCTTTCAGATAACGGAAGAGTAAGAAAAGTACATGAAGAGGTAGTGATAATCCTTCTAATGAGCAATAAAGGCTCACATATTGCCCTGAGATTGAAGCGGTCTACACAATAAGCCCAAGAGGGTAGGAGCTATTTTTAATCATCATTTTACAAGAAGGCATATAGAGTATTTTTAAGATCTGGCAACTCTCCCAGGTTATAAACATGTATGTGAACACCCAAAACTCAAGCCTGTATGTCTTGAAGGAAAACATGTTACCTTATCTTGTACCCCCCACACAATTCCACACAGTGAAAGAAAATGCATTTTATATTTGACTGAGATCTAGGATCAATGAAAGTCACACTGCTATACCTGAATTATACAAACCTGGGTACCAGATAGAGTTTAGCATGCATGGAGTGTAAGTTGTGCCCTTGGATATACATCTTTATTGAGGTAGAATTAAAGTAGTGAAACACATATATACATACATACATACATACATATGTGATATGTACATACATACATACATGTGTGATACATACACATAATCTAATGAGTTTGGAATTCTGATTTCATCAAATCATCATTTTGGTAAATAAACATAGTCACTGTGCTGACTTCACTTGATAAAACTTTTCCACTCTTTCTAGCAGATCAATATTAATCTCATTCTTTTACAGTGAAGCAAACGGGGACTCAGAGAGGTTGTGCCAAATGCCAATTTCTGGATTCCACAGACTTGTTTTTACCCACACCCCAACTCTTTTTGCTGCTCCACCTGTCAATGGGTGAGTTTAGTCCTTGAGAACAATTAGACTAGTACTGTTATGCTCAGTCACATAGAAACACTAAGGAGGTCAAACTCAGGATAAGTGGAATAGTCAAATATGTTTACTCACACTCAAAAACAGAAAACAGCAATCAGGCACAGACTCCAGTTTGACTGCTGAAGCACTCCAGATGGAATTGTATACAGAGCTCAGCTTCCCGCTTGACAAATATAAAATTCACATGCAAGTTCACCACTGTGTCTCACAGCCACTGTATGCAAAATACTCAGTAATCCTATTACTAAAGATTTGCTAGAAGAATACCTTTGCCCATTGTACAACTGCCACCCCTTCACATTGAATTAAAATAGATTTGTATTAATTTTAATCACACTATGGCGATGTGGTTTTCTTAGATTTCAGTGGTGAGATCTTTATTGCAAATATCTATAAATGTGTGAAAACAGAATATTCTGGAAAGAGTAATGGGTCTAGTATCATAATCTATCATTGAGCAAAGGACTTCAGTGAAATAATAGTGAGGAAAGGTAACACAGACCCAGTATTGATCCTGAAATACTCATTAGAACTTCTAGGAAGAGGTTTGATTATCAGCACTTTAGAGATAAAGAAAATCAGTCTGAGAGATATTCAGAAGCATTGACAAGTGTTACTGAGCTAGTTGATGATGGGAGAAACCTTGATTTAAATATACCCAGGGACATCTTGCTAGTTTTATTTTCATCAGTGATCTGAAAATCTTTTTTTTTTTTTTTTTGGTTTTTCAAGACAGGGTTTCTCTGTGTAGCCCTGGCTGTCCTGGAACTCACTCTGTAGACCAGGCTGGCCTTGAACTCAGAAATCTGCCTGCCTCTGCCTCCCGAGTGCTGGGATTAAAGGCGTTTAACTGGCGGCATAGTAATTTTATAGATTTTGAAACCCTACACTTAATTGAAATATTTTATTTATACATCACATTTATAAATACTATATATGTACAGCTACAAAATAGGTTTCACAGGGTTTTTCCTGTCATCGTTCAAACATGTACTCTTACTGCAAAAGCAACCATAGATAATTTGTTACAAATGTGCATGACAGGTTTCTAATGAAACATGGTGTGATTCACATAAACAATCTGTAATGGGCAATGTTTAGTTGAGGAACCTCTGAAAGAAATCGTGTATATTTTGAAGGTTATGGTTATGATTGTTTACTTACTTAAAATTAAGGGACCAAGAAAATCTCTAGTGGATGAGTTAAATCCCTAGGCACAACATACTATACATCATTCGATAGTGCTGCTACACAGAGAAACAGAAATGCTATGGGGTTAATCCGGGATAAAGGAATGGAGAGACACCAAAATTGGACAGGGAATCCAGTTACATGTACTTGAAAACATCAGACACAATAAATAGCCACAACAGCAGCAAAAGAAATGAACAAACAAAAACCAAGTACACTTTCTCATTCTTTACAAGAAAGGCACAGATTCATTTCTGAGTTCATGTATGTTATATTGTACCTTGCTTGGAGCAAGGTCTGATGATGACCATGGGAATCATTATTTCTCTAGTTCTGTTACTGCCACTGTGTGACTGCAAGCTGTTGTGATTCCCAACAGACTGTCCTCCCTCTCCCTCGAGAAGTTGCTAACTCTTTTGTTGAAGCCATGGGCTCTCTCACACAGTTACCTAGACATCTCTCCCTAATCCTTCTCCATGAAGGTGTCAACCACAAGGAACATCTGTCTTTTCTGTGACCAACTCCTTTTTGTCTTCATTTTCTTGCCCTCTGTTGTGTATTCTAAAGTTGATGACTCTTGTTTGAGTCATGTGGGCTGACTGTCTTTACATAAGGTTCAGCTTACTCCCTGCCATGAAGTTTCGGACATTTTAGAAACTACTTCACTATTTTCAAAGGAACACAACAACAATAACAACAGGCTATGAATTTTATTGAAGTGTTTCAACTAAACTTTTAAAAAATTCGGTTTGATCTTTATCTTCCTGCTTTCCCTTGTTTCTCGTAAATACCACTTCATATCTTGTTTCTGTGAATTTGCTTTTCTCTGTAGATTCTGCACACAATGAGATCATGCAGTATTTTCCTTGCCATACAACCAAGTATCTATGAAGGATGAGTAAACATAAAAGTTGAACATTCAACAAAAAGACCATCATTATAGCATTGTATACATTCACAATTTACCCAAAACAGTGGATCTTATAAATAAAAAAGAAAAGCCACTGTTTGAGACAGAACACTACGTTATTCCACTTGACTGTATATTTATCATTAGCTGCATGTTTATCAAGGTATCAGACCATGTTGACCTCTTAAACATATACAATGAACATTTTAACTCTAAAACTTCAAACACATACACTGAATTCTATGTACAAAATGAGGCTTCTTTGCATTTCAGTAACCCCAGTGTCAACTTCAATAAAATCACCAATCAAAAAATAAAGTTTCAGCTGGGTAGTGGTGGCGCACACCTTTAATCCCAGCACTCGGGAGGCAGAGACAGGCGGATTTCTGAGTTCGAGGCCAGCCTGGTCTACAGAGTGAGTTCCAGGACAGCCAGGGCTACACAGAGAAACCCCGTCTCAAAAAACCAAAAAATAAAAAATAAAATAAAAATAAAGTTTCAAATGTCAAAAAGGAAAGCAGACCAACAGAGTTTGCTTCCCATAACTCAAACAAAGTGGAGATAATTTCCTTTCAAGTTTTCTTTTATTAGCCAAAGATAGTAAATTCCCTATAAGTGTTAAATTGCTTCTGAGCTCTCTGCCTACCTATAAATAACAATATTATAATCCTGGTAGAGAGTTTCCTTTATTAGCCTTAAATAAGTAAATGTATTTGGAAGCAATAGGAAAATGGCAAATACTTTGTTATAAATTACTTAAAACTTTAAACAAAATTTATTCTATTAAAATAATTATTTACAACCATAAGTGATTTTTCTCTTGTTCCTAAAGCATGGATTTACCCAGCTCACCTAGACTCTATGAAAAAGATGACTCATGCATCAAGGAGATCTAGAAAACATATATACCTCTAACACAAATGGTAATGTAAAATAAAAGGCTATATAGAATCTTAGACAGCCAAAGTTTAAAACTATTTATTTAATTTTCTTTACCTGTATAAAATTGTTGACAATTTCCATAAGTGAAATTGAAACTGAAACAGAACTTTAATGCCTTTTAGATGTTCAAAATAAAGGACCGACTTCCCCTGAGTTTTCTGGGTGGTTATAGTACCTGGCACAGGACAGATGGTCTAGATGAGTACAAAGGTACTCCTGAGAGGGGATATATGGTTTTCAAGGAGCCATGGGCTTCCCTAGAGGAAGAAGAACAATGAAATTTAACAGATTTGCTTCATTTTGTGACTCTTTCTGACCTCTGAGAATTCTGAGCTCAAGCAGGTCTATAAAGGGAATTTTGAAATACACTTAATAGAGTTGTTCTTGAAAGAACTCAACTGAACTGTGCCAGGTGTTTCAGCAGCACATGTACTATGAGCCCTGGCCAATCCTGATCCCTTACCTTCTTAGGAAACTCTAGCCTCGCTTCCGTTCTCAGTAGCCGAATACAAGCTGTACTAACTACTTGTTCAAGCACATCATCCTCCTTAATCTTTCTGAAGTAAGACAGTGACTGCGGCTGTTTCTGATCAGCACTGAAGCCAAAATATTTCCAAGGATAGAAATGATGTGAATGATATGTGTTCAATACTTGGGTAAGATGGGATATTTCAAACCATGTTCAGAAGTCTAAACCCTTGCAAGAATTCTAGTAGAATTGAAATAATCCATCATGCCTGAAAAACCAGAAATCAAATCCTAACACCAACAGAGCTGCATGGTTTCCCTTCACCTGCCACATCTTTCCCTAATTACAGCCTAACCTCACCAATGTTGTAAGCGCTCTCTGACAAGACAGCATGGAACATCAATAGATACTGTGTGAACCTGAGAAGACAAATTGAGTCACTCAAAAGCCTGATTTTAATGTCTTGGATCATTACTGCAAAGATAAAAGCAGGTCTCTGAAAGACTGAAATTCAAAGGAACCTAGTAATTAGGATGGTAAAAATACTAGGTCACCTGATACATTTCCCTAGTTGGTTCAGAAATTTCTGTACAGTAAAGGCTAATTTTATCAGTCTAATTTGAAATGTTATAGATGATATAATTTGTCTTTTTTTATTTTTCTGAGAGAATAGATCTGTCTGATATCTTAGGCTTTAATTTTTTCAAAGTCTGTTTGATTTGGAATGTCAGTTGAAATTATTCTGAATTATTTCTTTAAATTATTTATTTTATATAACTTTTAGGAAGTGCTGAGTTTCTAGTGGATATACAAAAATGAGCTTTGGCTTGAAATAACTTTAGATGTGTTATTTAGATTTCCAAGATTTAATACCATATATTTAATATTGCAAATGGCTAAGAGAGAGCAGGGTATTTATATTTTACTGGTATGTCTGAAATTCACACATTTCAAATATATAAGAAACTTAGTGGTCATGGAACCTTTTAAGTTATATAATTTAATAGTTTGTTGCATTAAAGACATATCATTTGAGGGATCAGAGATTGTCAATATCATACATGTTCTGTCATACTTAAGACACATCAGTGATTGATGCAGTGGTGTGTTACAAATCATAGAAATAGATTGAGAACAATATTTTATGGCACCTGCTTTTTAATATGTCCATTTGTTTTATAAAAAAACATGAGGGTTGGAGAGATGAGTCAATGGGTAAAAGCAGGTACTGCTCTTGCAGAAGACCCAACTTTGGTTTCCATTACCCATATCTGGTTGTTTGCAACTGCTTGTAAGTCCAGAGCCAGGGGATCTGACACCCTTTGCTGGCCTCTGCAAATCTCTGTATTCCTGTCCACATTCCCTGCCCTGTACACACACAAATGCACATAAGTAAAGATAAAACATTTGTAAAAGACAACAAAATGCACACCTACAACAAGCAATATAATGGACATTGTGTCACAAATAAATATTTCAAATGTGTAAATAATTTCAACTCTATCATTGGCTATGTTCCTAAAATGGTTTATTAAAATGCCTAATTTAAAAATATTGTTATTCAAGGCATCACACACACAATAGGAACTAATCCTCAAGTCATGACATAAATCATGCTGTACTTCTAATGATTGGCAAGTCTGTGTCTCTCAAAGTGTTATTCAGAACATTAAGCAATGTTAGTTGTCCCTCCTCTTCTTTAACCCTTCAGTCTTCAGATCTTGGTCATTTTCATGCTTTTCTCTGGAGCCTACCTATCATTCATATGCTAAAGTAATGTCATTCTAATACTGACTTTTAATTCCCAGGGAAATGCATTTACAGAGGCTTCTTTTTGCTAAGCTATAAACTATAAAACACTAATGCTTAAAGCTGTTTTTTAACAACCTAGGTTGAAAGATGGAACTATTTTCCCCTAGCTTTTCTTTTAAAGGTTTTGTTTTGAGTATAGAAAAGGTTGAATATTTTTCTACCCTAAGTATACATAGGTAATTCGGACCAGCAATTATTCATATCCTGATACAACATAGGATTGATTGTTTAAGATTGGCTTATAAAAGTTAGGCTAAAGGATGGAAGGCAAAGCCATGTTTGTTCAGACAAAGAGTATGTGAACTTGTAATAACAGTGTGGAACCATCAGTGGCAAGTGACAGCCACTGGTGGGGATCACAGTGCCAGGAAGTCAGAATGCATCCTACTCTTTACTAAAGCATCCACTCTTCATTCAAACAGTAATGAGAAGAGGTTAAAGAGGGTCCTCCCCTCCTTGGAGGAATGGAGAAATATCAGTTCTTCCTGACTTTCCTGCCATTTTCCCTCTATAGCCTTACCTTTTTCTTCAGGGGCTGCATTATTGTATCGGTTCTTGGATTTGATCATTCTTTCCTCAGAAAGAGGTATATGCTAAAGTTATGTAGCAAGGACCCAGGTCTGTGCATCCATTTCATTAATGGCTCTGGATTCCAAACTCTTTTCACTGCAAAGTCAGAACCCAAGCTGCTTCCTGCTTCCAGTAGGGCCTTGGCAACAACCTCTGTATAAGAGAGTTTTGTGTTCTCTACATCAAGTGAACAGCTCACAGATTCAATTCAGTTCCAGACTATCATTTCTAGTTTTCTGTTTGTTGCTTTGTATTTCTGTGACTGAAAAGGCACATAAGCCTCAAACACGTTTCCATTTGCTCCAAAGAAATTAGAAAACTAATTGGTTAAAAAAACAAAAGGAAAAAAAGGAAATGTATTTATTTATAGTTTGGCAGTATGGGGATGGTGAGAACATTTTCCCCAGTATGTGTGTGGCCATTTACAAGTTATTGAAACCCATGAGGCAAATGTTGTACAATATTTGTAAGTGAAGGAAGCTGTGAGACAGGTAAGTATGGCTGGAAGGGGACATTGGCCCAGATTGTGACTGTTCTATGCCCAAAATAGTGGGCAGGTTTTGTTTTGTTTTTTAATTCACATGTGAGCCAAGGTATGAGATCTGCCATTTTTGAATAGAAAAGAATCTCAGTTTGTGGCATGTATTATGTGTACCCTTTTCTAACGCAGTAGAAGGATTCATTCTTTGATAGATTTAATGAATATAATGCCATTCATGTGATGATAAACTTGAAGCATCCACTTCCTCTTGTCTGATAAACATATCAATTTTTCAAGGAAAAAGGGGGGAGCATAGCCAGAAATACTGGAGGGAAGCACAATGGCTGTTTCTACTCTCTTCTCCCAGCTTCAGAATAGGATCGATCAAGGTCACTGATTAGGCTTCATCTGAACTTATTGAGTTAGATGAGCAGTTTAGGTGGCTGGTTGTCTTGTCTGGTGGAGGAAGAACCTAGACCAACCATCTTCATTTCCCCATCACAGGTTGTGGAAGGAGGAACACATCCCCAAGTATGTTCAGTCTTCCTGTCACATCATCTTTGGTAACGGACCAGATGTTAAGGAATCTAACAGCCAACCTAGAACCCTAAGTAGACTCAACTGATTGAGGGAGAAATAAGACACTGACATTTCAAAAATCCAAGTAAACAAGCCCTGGAATGACCAGTTAGAAGCTTTTTTATTGTAATCCCTGGAAGAGAAAGTATCTTATTGCTGTAGTCATGTTTTCCTCCTAAAGGTCTCCTCTCATTCTTGTATACTGCTCTCTAACTGAAGTTAGAAATTAGTAAATTTTGGTAAGGAATTCTGGAATTCATTCATTCATTCTCTCTCTCCCTCTCTCTCTCTCGTGTGTGTGTGTGTGTGTGTGTGTGTGTGTGTGTGTGTGTGTGTGTATGTGTGTGTGTTTTGCTCTTTTCTCATGAATTACGAGGATTTTATTGAGGTCCTGGTCCTGAGGCTGGTGTCATAGATGCTTTACTATCTGTGCCAGCTCCCGACTCTATCTTTCTTCTTTTTAAGGAACTTGTATTTTGAAGTTACTCTTTGTTTCTCATGCTGTATCATAAGTCTTTGTTAATTTTTCTTTTCTTTCTTCTTCATTTTCTTAGTGTATTTGATCATCTTTCCTTGAATTAAATTAATTGTTTTTAAGGAAATTACATGGCCATTTTAATATTTTATCTCTGTATTATCTTTGAATCATTTCAAATACTTCATTTGTATTTTGGAGTACTTACGATAAATCAGTACCATTTATTAAATTTGTTGTTATTATTATACAGCGTATAGTCTTTGCTGTTGTCTTCCCTTTCATCTTCTGTTCTTCTCTTTTTTAAAAGGACAGTTAATTTTTAAAAAACAGTCTTTACATTAATCCAAACATTCTCCAGGTATTTATCTGAATTAAATACATTGTTGTTTATAATCATCCTTTGTTTGTAGCCAGATTTGAGACCATCCTGCAATCTCACAAACAAATCAATTTGAATGAATCTGCCAAGAAGAGTTAACGAGGCATTGTATGAATTCAAGATGTACTATGCTACCGCATTCCCCGGGGTGACTTCTTCACTAGGATATTATAATAACCACATTATAGTGTGTCTACAGCTGACCTTTGAATATTACATTAAGTGAATTATGACTAGATCACTCTGAAGATGAAGAAATTGTATATTTTTTTTAAAAAAATAGACATATATACTGTTTCTTAATTAATACCTCCATTAGCAGAGGTAGTATTCATATGTCCTCCGATGCTTTCCTAGGCTAGTTTCCCAGGTTCCAAATTCCAATGATGCAGAACTATGACAAACAACAAATTAGAAAAATTATGTTTCGCAGATATTCTTTGAAGACTCTACAACCTTACAATCACTGTTGTCTTCTCACAAATAATAAACAGGTACATTTTTGTAAATGTTTGTAAATTTTCAAGTGTGTCAGAAACTATTTGTAATTAATTACATAGTTGGACAGAAGTCTTTAAAAAGTGACTGTCTTAGTACCATAAATATGCCACTTCCTACATACACATTTTTAATGTCATCACACTGTAGAGAATAATGCCAGCAATAGAAACAAGAAATCTTAAATTCCACTAAAAGTTAGAAAATGACAACACAAGTTTTTCAAAGAGATTGAATTTCTATGTCTCATGTAAGCATCCAACAGATACAAGGAACATATATTCTAAGCCATGATTATGTTTACTTAAAAATAATGTGTAGGAGAAAAATTAGAATAGAAAATAGCACTAAAAAATTTCCTAAATCTGACATTGTATAAAAAGATAGATCTCTTAATTTTGGGATTCATATCCATAAATTGTCAAATTTCATTTGAGAAAAGAGTTGGTAATATTTGACCATGTTTAATAAAAAATATAATGCTGTCTAAGGACTAACATGGGCTCATGAAAATGCATCTTAACAAACTAGTATGAATGCCTTCTGGGTGATTATAGAAAATGGAAAGACAGTGAGAATGTTATAAACTGGTATGCATAGTGGTGGACTTTCTTCCTGAACTAGACAACATAAGGAAAGCTGGGAGGAAATCTCTTTGATGTTGATTAGTTCTCTAGTGGCCTTCAAAGTGTTGCTACATACAAAACACTCCATTTTATTTAGGAGAAAGCACAAATAATAAAGTAGCATTTATTACATCATAGTTTCTATATGTCAGGCTTTGCTTACAGCTTAGGCAGGTGCCTTTTATGAGCTTACGTCAGTTGTAGTCAAACTTTGCACTAGTCAACTGTGTTGCCGGTTGCTCACACTCATAGGGACAGAGAGTTTGTTTAATTTCAATTGTCTGGCTGTTTCTTTGTACCTGGCTGTCCTCACTACCTCAATTCCTTATCTTGCCCACTATTTATTTTTTCGAGTCAGGGTTTCTCTGTGTAGCCCTGGCTGTCCTGGAACTCACTCTGTAGACCAGGCTGGCCTCGAACTCAAAAATCCACCTGTCTCTGCCTCCCAAGTGCTGGGATTAAAGGTGTGCGCCACCACTGCCTGGCTCACTTGCCCACTTCTTTATAAACCTTCTTAAGTGTCTCTGTGACTATAACCTCCTTGTAGGGAGTATCCCAGAAACAAAGAATCTCAATACCTTTTATGACTTAACTTCTAAGTACATGCACTGTTTTTTTCCACCATGTCCCACTTTTTAGAACTAGGTCCTTGAAGCTAGGGAGATGGCTCAGCAATTAAGAGCATTGTCTTCTCTTCTAGAGGACCCAAGTTCAATTCCCATCACCCCCATGGCAGCTGACAACTGTTTATAACTCCAACTTTAGGGGGGGGTTCAACACCCTCTCACAGACATATATCCAGGCAAAACACGAATACATACCTGAAAAGATTTCCTTAAAAAATGATTCATGTCTTCAGTTTAGCTTATTCTAAGTTTTGAAAATCAAACCTCGACTCAGAAATTGCAAGGCAGTTACAAATTGCAGTGAATTTGTAGACATTAATAAAGCTACACCATAATCTTCCCACTTTGCAAAAATTTTCAGTGACTAAAATAAATGTACAAGAGATAGGCTTATTAAATTTTGCTGATGACACAAAGCTAAGAGAGATACCTCCTACAAAACCCAAAATAAACCCAGAGGTAAACATTTTCTTATCAGTTTTGAAGGTTGTTATGAAACAAAAAGAGAATAAATTTACTGGAATGTAATTAAAGTCCCACTTTGAAGTTCAAAACGTGCATCACATGAATGCAAGACTGACTAATATTTAGGGGAGGCAATTCAACTGGAGACTGTCTTGGGCTTCAGCTTGTAATAAGGCAAACATTGAATAGTGGTTGTTTAGACACATAGTGCACACCTGCACCCTAACCAAGTCCTAGGTGGATCATGCATGGAGTAGAAACAGTGAAATTTATATCCTAAGAGCAATATGTAGCTGGTCCTAGATTTAGGGCACTTCAACTTACAGTTTTTGTTTAACATTATGATGTTGTGAAAGCAATACACATTCAATAGCGCACATGCTTTGAACTTTAATCTTTTTTCTAGATTAGAAATGTATAGTAAGGTACTCTGTCTTGTTGGTGGCTGAGGCATCCATTAGTGGTTCTAAGTCTTATGTATACATATACATATGATAATGGGGAAAATATACAAACTCTAGAGTATATAGCTTAGTTATATTAAATAGTTGTTAAACTTGACTTATAATGTGCTTATTGTAATATAACTCCATCATAAATATAACAGTATCTGTATTCGCTCCTGGGCATGGACTTTAAGGCAAGTCTGCATCATTGTTTGTATCTTAAATGTCTCCAAAGTCCTATATACTAAATGTTTGGTAATCATGATGCGCAGGTTAGAGGTAGGGGGAACCATTAAGATATTTTTAGTCAGAAGTATCCTGAAAAAAAAAAGATTGGTAGCGAGAGAAACATATTTGACTTGAAATTATACTAGAGAACCATAGTGCTAAAAAGAGCATGGTACTGGCACAAACACAGACATGCATATCAATAGAATAGAATAAAGGACTCACATGCAATCCCATGCAATTATAGTCACTGAATTCTTGACAAAAATAATGCCAAAAGCACACACTAAAAGAAAAAAATCATCTTCAAAATGGTATTGAGGAAATTGGGTATCTGCTTGTGGAAAATAAAGTTCAATCTTCATCTTTTACCATGTACTAAAATCTACTCCAAGTGAATTAAAGACCTCAATACTGAACCTGAAACTCTGCAAGTGCTACAAGAAACAGCTACTGAGCACACCACAACATATAAGCACAGGTAAGGGGTTCGTGACTAGGACTTTATGCACTCTGGAATTAACACCAACAATTGACAAATATTGTGAAAGGTCCTTAGATCACCAAAGGCATAGCTTGGTAGGAACTATAGCTGACATCTCTAGGCTTCTTCCTTGTTTCCTGGCTAGTAAAGGGAGCAGTTTTGCTCCAACATATTCTATTGATGCTTCTCTAACACTCCAAAGCTAAAGGGATTCTCTAAGCTTGGATTGCAACTCAAAAAGGATGAGGCAAAATATACCTGCTCCATTTTTGAATTAATATCTTCAGATATTTCATTTTAGTGGCAGAAAGCTGAGCAATGTAATCTATAATACCTCTACCTCTATGATTTGTCTGGTGCACACTTGGCTAAGTGCTTCATAAAACCCCTCACTTATCTCTCAGAACACCATGTTATAGTTATTATAAAAATAACATTTTACATGTAAAGAAACTGAAATTAACAGACATGGGAATGCATACATTTCCTAGAAAGGAGAGATGCAAATTCAGAGAGTCTACCAGCATATCTACAGTATGTGTTTCAGAATAATTATATGAAAGAAGTGTGAGGAAAGCAAATATTATAGCCAGCTTATATTTTATTAATTTATATCATGTCAACTTTATGATTGGCTTTTCTATGATAAGTCAGTGATACAGAGCCTGACAAAACTGAAAAAAAGCTCCAATTGAATTCCTTCAAAACATTCCCTTTGACCATGGGAAGGGAGGAAGATGTCATCATCCAAACCTCGTTGTATTAATCCAACATGATTCCAAATAATCTTGCTGAATTCATAAACTAGGAAGAAACTGTAGAGAAATGAGCTTCAGGCTGAGAAAAGTGGAGAAAGGACAGGAAGTGATGATGTATGTGTTATTGATTACATCAGATTATGTTCAGCAGCATCATAGTCCAATAAAGCATGCCCCCTTGATGTATTTTCAAGATTTGAAAGAGTCATTTTGAATGATTTTCAGGCACATACGTGCATGAAACGTGTGTTTTCAGCCAATAACAGACAGGAAGGAATAGGAACAGGGCCACTTAAGGAGCTAGATCTAGAATATTACCTTTACCTAAACAGTTCCACATCTTTTGTAAAGGAAGAAAGTACATGTTATATGCAGAAGTGAGTTCTGTCAGTCCTGCTAAGGTCTGCATGGTGACCACACTGCTATCTATCTTGTTCTTTAGAAAAGGTAGCTCCCCCAGGCTGAAGGAACTAGTTAAGTGGATGTACAAAATCTTACTTAATAATGCCCTTGTGATCTGGGTTTTTAAATCACTTCCTCCACCTGATGAGTTTTCTGTTTTAGATTTATTTCTTTGTCATGGCACACTAAAGGATCAAAGTCCACAACATACAAATAGTTCCGTTTCCTGCAGCCTAAAGGTGTGTCGTGTCATGAGGATTAATGAAACGGTGTTCGTAATTGCCTTCTGAGCTCTTTGGTTGAAAAGCACTTTATAAATATAAGATATTAGGTCTGTGTTGAGGTCCATCCATCCCTTACAAGTGATTGAACATTCTTGATGTCCTTTGAGAAACTCTAAGAAAAGCTGTTTGGGGAACACTCCAAGAACTTGGCTACAGCCGCACTCAGAGAGTTCTCTGGGCATCTTTTCTTCAGGGTTATATAGTTGCTTTGAAACTCACAAAATGTTCCTTGGGGACAGAGGCATGGCAAGAACCCGTGAACTACCCTAACACTTGAGCTACTAGCATTGATTTTATTTTGTCACCAGCCCTAGTCCATAGACCTTAGTCTCCAGCTATTCGTTAGCCTCCTGCTCCCATTTTTTTAATGTTGACAGAGCAATAAAGAAAACTTTTCCTTCCTTATTCTGGAGGTCAAAACAAAATGCAAAAAATACCTTTGGCATTAATTTCTTCCAGATGAATGTTGTTACAGTTATTCCTATTAGCGTGGCCACATGCTTGACAACACTTCAGATGGTATTAATAGTCTTCTTGTAGGAAAGCATTTTCTGCCAGCCTGGTGCAAATTGCCAGAACCTTTAAGCTACTCTTCCTCAACTCGGTGGCACTATATCATCATTACCTGTGGCTGGACCAAGAAATCACATTTGTCAGTGCCTGAATTGCTCTTTTGCTTTCAGTGATTTTAGAAACCCACTTTGCTTTGGAAATAGAGTTAGCTGAATACATTTTTGAAAACACAGACATATAAACAGCAACAACTGGAGATTCAGGGGGGATAGTTAGAATGCTTTACTTGTCTTATTATCAGGTGTTCTTTGAGTGATAACCTTTGTGAGACAAAATGGGATATAGTCATCTTTCCAGTGACAGCTGATAAGGTTGGAACATGGGAACAAACCATAGAACCAGTGTGCTTCCTTTGGATGAGAGGGAAGTTAGGTTAACATTATTCTCCCCAATACATTCAGTTTGTGTGTGTGTGTGTGTGTGTGTGTGTGTGTGTGTGTGTGTATCTTCTAGTAAAGTAGTTCATGTTTGAACTGTGGGATTAGAGATGTTACCTTTTGTTCTATGCAAGAATTTTCTTCTTATGTTCATTCAGTTCTCCAGTTGCATGTTTTTGCTCTGTAGCAGTGATTGGCAAAGTCCACATCTTAAAGAGATACTGATATAAGCTTAGGACCAGCTGAAGAGTTGATTTGCTTTGCTCACCTTATTTTACTGTTTCTATTACATTGATACTTTGACCCTCAAATGGTTAAGTGCAAAGGAGAAACTGTGACATAGTTCTACATAATGGCCAATGCTATGATTATGAACCAGTTGGGCTTTGGTGATTTCAACTCAGAGCCTTCTGCTCTTCTCAATGTTATAATTTCACAGTGCATATTTTACATGTCTCCAGAAGTGGTACTAGTTGAAAACACTCCTAGTAGACTGTAGAAAACCAATTGTCTAAAATTTCAATAATGTGTCAAGAGTGTCAGAGAATAAACATGTACATATTCTACTTCAAGTCGACTAAAACATGGCTATTTGTTTCTCTAAAATTTCCATTCTATGTAGATGTCCAATTCATATAATTAACTTAAGTACGTATTTTAAGAGCTCCCTATTCAATTTATGAGTTACTCTATGTGGTAATAACTGATGTTTCTGTCAAATCAGTAATTTTTATGCTTTATTTGAAGGAAATTATGACTTACTGTTCATAAGGCCATTCTTTCCTGACTATAACATTATTTTTATTGAGTAACTAATTATACTCTTTAAGTGTCCATGCTAGCTGTTATATGAAATGTACAACTTAATGTCATTGTGTATTTAATAAGAGTTTATATGAATTTAAAGTGGTTTGTGCAGCTTTCAGAATAGTCCTCTGTATAAATTCTTATAATAATGAATGTATGCCCTTTCTTCCACCTCTAGAATGGGGCTCAGGGCAAATGAACTCATTCACTTGCACATGTTTCTAAAACAGAGATTACTAGTGTTTTAGATAAATTAAAATAAATGCCAACAAGAACATGAAAAGAGACTAAGAACAATGTTAATGTGGTGACTTAAACCAATGTGGTTTTCCAAATGGCCTTTTGTCTCTCATGACTTTTAACAGCATGCTAGATCACTATCCTTGGTGCTGGATGGTATCAGTCTGGTGTGCAAGACTTAAACCATGCTTCTAAATGTCTTTAAAGCTGAGGTGGAGAAGAATGTACTGTCTATATTTTCAGAAAGGTCAGAGGTTGATTCCAGCTGTGCTTTTCTCCATTGGTTACTCAACAGCTTCCTCTTTTCCCCCCCTGTACTATATCAGTAAACGATTTCCTACACTGCTTTATATTTAAAATAGGATGAATCATGGGTACTAGGCTCTTTGGGAGATCTAGGGACTCTGTATATTTAGAAAAAGCAAATCAATATAGCCTGTAAATTAATTAACTTTGTTGTCTAGATGACCCTGGCAATTTGGACTTTTAGTTATGTCTGTGTTTGCCCTGCATATATTAGTAAGACTTCCCATTTTATATTTATTTTTGCCTTTACTAATTCATTCCAGGGAGTAAAATGTAAATCATCATTGCCTTTCGTAATGTTGTTAACAATAACAATAAATACAAAAAATCCCAAAGCAGAAAAATTTATTGAAGGTGAATTCTGCACAGTTCAATTGCCATTCCCCAGTGTGGTATCTCATTGTCCTATAGAAGTTCACATGTTATGTGCTACCTCTAAGTACAAGTAAGAATCAGGCATACGGATTATGTTCAGAAAAGTACTCCATTTCAATGAAAACATTTAAGAATTACCTAATTTATTTTTTATTAATAGAATACAAAGTTCATTGGTCTTCCAAGAACAAATATCATCATGATCAGTAACTGGAGCTCTATGGACCAGTTAAAACAATGTCATTCACTATGGCCATATGAAGACAGCAAGAAATGATGCTCTCTCTTAATTTTTCCTCTTGCTTATTGTCTCCTATCCTTCACGCTGCTACACTTTGAGAAAAACTTTAAATTATCCATGAGAGTCCAGGACTGTTTATTTTTCCTCTTATACACATTATCCCTCAATAAGTTTTTGTTTATTGGTAGTACTAGGCAACAACCCAAGGCCTAGAGCTGCCAGATAAGAAAGCCTCCAATGGCTTGCAACTGCTCTTTGATAGGTTGATATGTTATAATTTATGTAGGCAGCTAGAGATCTTCAGTGTGGACTGGAAGCATATCCATGTTGTTTCTCATGAGCCACTCTTTGTTTAAATTCCAGGGCAGGAAAAAATATCCCAAGGCAGTAAGGATTACTCAGAGTTTCAGAATAATGTCTTCATCAGAGAAGTCTGTGAGGAATCACCATCCACCAATATTGCTACCCACTTTCTTTCTTCTATCTTCTCCCTCCAAGCCCAGCAAGGAGGTCCTATTTGTCACAGTTCTCCGCCAGTGGTAACTGTTGCATTGCAATGGCTCTGTGATTGAAATGTTCTGGCTCATTTCTATTTACTTGGTCTGATGCTACCCTAGAGTCTAATATTCACTCTAGCTTCTGGGCTTCTCTATAATTTAATCCTCAGCCATCTGTTTTTAAGATTTTTGTTTCCTTTTTAAAATATTAGTGGAGTGGAGTTTCCTAAGTTTTAACACAGGGCTCCGAATCAAACATGATGAATTAAAGTGTACTGGTTTTTCCTAAATCGATGTGAGGTTGGCTGATGAGCTAGAACAGTTCCCAAAGCATGCCTTCATTATTTAGTTATTTGAGGTTTATTCATTAGGGGTGTAACTCCACACCAGTACTCTCCAAGTCTCTGCTAATTAGACAAACCACCCAAGAGTGGTAAAAACAGTTACAAAGGAAGAGAAGGGACACCCGCAGTTAAAACACACTGTTTGTGCCTGAAACTAATTTGATATTTCATGCTCAGGAGAAATATTCTTCACAGGTCTTGTGAATGGATGCTTGTTCTGGATGACCCTTCCATAGAAGGGGGATTAAGGATGGAATGAACAGCTGAGTCAGCATGTTCAAGCCTATAAATGCTATATAATCGTATAGTTATGTCCCTCATGGATTCCATCTCTTTAAAATGTCCATCAACAATAACAATAATAATAACAAAAAGATAGAAGTCTACAGTCACATGTACTAATCTGCTAGTTTCATTCAGGTACTATACCATTAGGGTTTCTTTTTGGACTAAGAAATCTCCCTTTAGTTCAAGCTCTAGTGAGCAAAGCAGGAGAATTACTATGAGTTAAAGCTAATCTGAACTACAGTCAGAGTCTTATCTCACACACCCAAACCAACCAACCAAACACACAAAAACATGTAACAAAACCCTAGAAATGCCTCTTGGCCCATCTCCCTTGGATAGCAGGAATTAAATCATCTTCCCTAGCACCTTTTTTTCTAGAGTACAGAGCAAGGGCAGATGCTTGAGAGTAACAACAAGTGTACAGTCCTGTGCTCCCAATGGGAACCCGTCAGAAAAACAGTAGCATCTGCATAAATAAGGCTCTGATTATTCGCTTTGCATTGTGAACTTGATGTGGTAGGAGAAACATTGAAAAATTAGATATTGAGCCTCACTGGGACCAACTCTGTGATAGATGAGAGAAAGAAGGATGAGGTGGGGTCAAAAGGGAAAGAGATTTCTGTAAATTGCCCGGCAGCTTACTGAGCTATATCGCAAATCACGTGACCAACATGTGATGGAGCACTGCATAGTTGAGATCAATCTGACCTCAAACCTGTCATTCAAGGGCAGAGTGAATTCAGCTCCACCTCTACTAATGATAAATTGATATCTATCTCTAAACCTCTTCATAAAACAAACTGAACACCTAGGATGTTTTTTTAATGACCTATTGACTTTTCAGATTGTTCTTTAAGCTGTTTTTTAAACTTTAAAGGCAACACTGATAATGAACGCCTCCAAATGGTAAAACAGAAAATCCCCTTCAAATATAACCGGCCTGTAGAGGAGTGGCTGCAGGAAAAAGGTAACGGTCGTTAAACTTTCCTTCTAAAAGCATTTGACTCTAAACCCTCATTTTTAAAGCCTGCAGATAAATGTTCCTTAAATGATAATCGCCTGCTGCATAAATGACTGTTTTAATTTTCATTATAATTTGTGTCAGCTTCCACCTGCCATACGTTGATAAATCATGCAATAATACATCGCCATTAAAACACAGTTAAAGGGACTAACATCTAGCTTGCTGTCAACATGGCAGCCACAAACAAGGAATTCCTGGAAATTCTATTTAAAAAAAAAAAAAAAAGAAAGAAAGAAAGAAAGAAATGGATTATGGAGTTTAACCACTGCATGACATTATTTGTTAATTCGTTTTAAATTACCTCTCTCACCAATGCTTGCTAAAGAATTTTCAGTGGAACTTGTTAAACTTATATCTTGAGTCTGTTTTGGCTTTGCTGTCTGTATATAGCATGGTTAACCAATCAACCAATCAAACAAACAAAAACAAAACAAACCACATCAAACCAAACCAAAAAAATCTTAGACCCACTTTTGTAACTTAAAGTGTTTAAAACAAATGTTATAAAGGAAGCAGTGTGTATTATCATTTGTTTTTAAACAATGAAAGTATGAGAAAGAAGAGATTTGCCTCTAAATTCAAACTGTCAGAGGCTAAGTTTCTCGGCAAACTTAATTACTTGCCAGTTGCTTCAGGAAACTAAAACTAAACCAACTAAACAAACCTGTTTCACACTTTGCTGGTGTGATACCCTGGTGCATTCAGACAATGTTTTATGCAACAAAGTGTAAATTGTTAAGACAATGAGTTGATAAGGGAAAAGTCCTGTGAAAATCCAAGCAGCACTTTGGGATTTGCTAACAGGAACAACCACTCTGACTAGAAGAAGGCAGCAGTTATAAACCCTGGCAGATTTTTCTATGTGATTTCTTTTGCTTTCTAGAAACACACTTGCTTTTCCATTAGGAACATTCTCTTATCTTTAAGAAAGCTACTGGTTCTGTTCTTTCTTGAGGCAGTATAATCGAACTCTTGTCTCAAGGCCTCAAAGAACCGCTTACATGTTGCAGAGATTTGATTGTGTTACATATGAGTAATTGGAGATATTATATAACCCACAAATAAAGAAATGAAGGACACCTATGTATGCTTCAGATGTTTAGACATGGAAAATCCTTACGGAATCTTAACTTCATGCCCTATTTTCAACATATGGGGTCTAATTAAAAATAAATTAAGAATAACTCTAAAAAGCAAATAATTTCGATTAGTAATCAACAGCTCATAAAGTCCCTTTAACGTTAAAGACAATTATTGCCTCACTTTTAAAACAAGAGAACGAGATGCATGTCTGAGTCTCATGTGCCTGAGAGAACTTTTGTGTTTCTTTCAATTTTATGTTAATAATGTTTTATTTTATTCCATTGCCTTTTGAAGTCTAAGTTTAATAGCATGCCAGGCATTTTCATTTGTACAAACCATTATACAGCGGTTAGTAAGCTTTTAGTGTTCCTTCTGATAGCTGTGTTATCAGCTGACTTTCATGGAAAAGGGAAGCCCTCATACACACACGTTGAATGCTGGGAGGGAAAGGGTGGATGAGGTGGTATGGGTGGATGTATCTTGGCTTCTTTACTAGATACAAATATGTGTATGTATATATTATTGGACAAAACATTTGGAAACTGAGATTATCTTCTCTACTGTTTTCTCTGAAATGACTCTGTACGTAATTTGGGTGAAGAGCATCTATTTTCTTTACCTCTTCCTCTATCTAGCTATCTTCATTTGCAAATAGAATGGAAAATTTGCACTGGAAGACCTGGTTTGTGAAGATGAGTATAAAGAGCAAATAGACAGGAGGAAGGTTAGACAGGTGCATTCAGAAATTCATGGGCTGTCTCTTTGAAGTTCCTTTTGCCACTGGGGAGGAGAGCTGGGTCAGAGCATTACGAAGTGGGTTTGCTGGCACTGTCTACTATTGACGGACTTTCTAACCTTAGACAACCCACTTAACCTCTTTGTGTCTCAGATTTCCCATATGAGAGGAGGAGAAATAATGCTGCCTATTCCCCCAGGGTATTCTGAGATTTAATTAATTAGTCTTTGTGCAACACGGGCTAGAGACGTGCACAGATTTAATTTAAGCCTATGTGAACTTAATGTTAAAATGAGGCAACAGATAATGACTTCCAAAAGGATGTGAATCTAAAATGAAACAAACAGTTGCATGCTACAAATCCTGTTTTGCTGTGATCATCAAATTTCTTATCATTTTCAATAGAAAAATTTTCATACTCCAAAATTATATGCATATGTGTGCATTTATAGTACACATTTATTCAAATGTACATATAAATATTCCTCTTATAAAGATATTAAGCATTGCCTATCACAATAATAAGAATGATATCTGATATTGATTTTGAGGCATCTTGGGCAAATGATAAAAACAGAAACTTTCTCCAGTTAGTTCTGTAGGTTCTTTGAACAGAGACGATACTGATACAATTTTTCCATTGTTCCTGATCTTCAGTGCATCTAAAGAAAAGTGAGACACTGACAGCAAGACATGGGAGGAGACAGAGTGGTCTCTCCCCCAAGTGATTTCTAGCTCTGGCCTGAACTGTGTAGGCAAAGTGCAGAGGACTAGGAGATGGCTGTAAAATCAAAGTAAAAAGACCTAACCATGAGCCCAGCAAGCAAACAAGCTAACAGAAACTCAAACCCTTCCTGTAGCATAAATTGAAACTTAGATATTCCTCCAGTGTATTGGCAGTAGGAAGTGAGGTTGAATCTCCCTTGTAAAGCAATGATAACTAAAAAATAAAGCAACTCTTCAATCTAACGGCCTCAACCATGTCATGCCTTTCCTCATTCTTCAGTCATTCTTGAATAAGCAATGACCACTTTATGGAGTGAACTATAGCAAATAGAATGAAGGCAATCCATCATTTCCAGGCAGTCTATTGCCGTTTGAATTTCAATTTTCTTTGACTGCTTTTCAGTTTTAAGTATTGGCAGAATGAATCTTTCTGGGAAAGTTAGATTAGGACCATTATAAGAGATCATCATTATGAAACAGTCCAAGGATATTAGAACATAAAATCTTCCACATATAATCAAGGTTACTCAACCATTAACTAATCACCAACGCTGGCTTACATAGAAAAGAGAGAGGGAGGAAGGAGGAGAAGATGAAAGATAAAAAGAGATATTATAAATGGACAACAGTTGTACATATGCAAAAGGCTATCTAGTTTAAGAGACTAACATTATACCCTAGCAATCTTTAACTAAATAGCTTACTCTAAATCAGTATGTTAAGCTGCTCCAAATGTTGATATGAATTTTTTTGTACATCTATTATCCTGTTCCTACTATAGTAAGTATATGGCTCCTAAAGAAAGGAATATGACCTCTAGCCCATTACCCTGCACCATTGTGCACTGAACATGTTGCATCTCATGTGAGGAGAACAGAGACAAAAAAAAATGCAACTGTTGAATGATGTCAACTCACAGAACACTGAGAAGATTTATTGGAAAATATTGAATGGGAACAAGAGAATTCTGTTATCATTACAATATGAACCTTTGTATGGTTCTAAGATTCTTATGAAGTGTGGATCATTTCCACCCTAACAAAGTTCCCCACACTAAAAGGAGAGTACTGTTATTTATAACTAATTCAAATAATAACCCTTAAGTGTTGCTAGACAGTAAAGTAGACACTTGTCTAAAGAGTACACCCTGAACATATGCTGTTTCCCTCTTCTCTTCTTCATGCCTTCCAGCAGTAGACACTGAGAAGGTATATCTACACTAAGTTCCGGAAATCCAAGGCTAGCAGTACATTGTGCAAACTAGAGCGTATTGTACTAGTGATAGAAGTTGAGAAGCCAAACACCACAACATACCTCTGTTCAATGGGGGTTTTAGAGAGCAAGCATATATGGTTCACCAAGCAGGCGTGAGTAGCAAAAAAGTAGTTTATAATTATTTACACCTAAATAATCAAGGTGATTAGATGAAAAATTAGTGGCTCTATTGGTCACTAACTGAAGAAAACACCAGGACAGATGTGTCTAATTCTACAAATAGGCATCTTTTCTTCCTCTCAAATCCATATGGGAAAGCAGATGGAATTAATCTAAAGAGAAAACATGACGGAAGGCCATAGCATGTTGCTGTCATGATAAATTACAATGAGGCTTTAAATGCTGTTTTCCACTCATGGGAAAGACCTAGTTTGGCTTTAAAAAATAAGTAGAAATCATGGAGAATAAACCTAGTAAGTTGAATGCTCCATTCTAAACTGTTCTGCCATGATTTTTTTTTCTGATCACTTTCCTTGCCCACAAAGAAAACCTGAAATAAGATTAGCTATTGGCATTTTACAATCTATTACCATGTCCCTACATCATTCAAAGAGTTTTACATTTTGTTTTCTTTGTCAGTACCTATCTTCCCCATAAAATTATTTTTTATTGATTAATTATATTATTTAACAATTTCATGCATGTACATAATATATTCTGATTAATCTCCCCTTATCCTCTTAAGACCATTTTAGGATTACCTCATCCCCATCCCCATTCCTATTCTAGGAACTTTATCAATGCCTAATTACGCCCCCATCTTAGAGAATAATCTATTAACTTGTCATTCCTGCCTCCAAATTATATGTCTATTATGATACTGTTAAATAGCAAATCCTAATAGCATATTACTCACTACGATGGTTTATGGAAAACTCCGTTTCTGGTAACCAGACTGTCCATTTTTATAAGCATGCAATGAATCTGAGACTCTTTTAATTGCAGTTTAATTTCAGTAAATTTAATTTAATTACTGAACCTAATTTTTAAACTCAATGTTCTCAGTCACCTCATTGAGTTTTGTTTGCCGCATATCATTCTTTTCTGTTGTCATTATGTTAATTTGTAGCTTAACTCAGAACACTAAGCAGCTATGGTTCATTCTTGTCATGATCTGAACTAGATGTTTCTGTCATCCTGGATTATATGTCTCAGGAGACTGGAATATTGCTCATATTCAAACCAAGATGTCTTCTTCCTTCAAATAAGAAAAAGACTTAGTTATCCTGGTAATTTAGGATCTCTAGCTAGACAGTGGAAGAGGTAATTACCATGAAATGTTACTCACTAATTCCAGTAGTGAATTATTCTTATACATTTGATCCATTTCAGTTGTTCAAGGAAGCCTGTTTAGATGCCTGCTCCATACAGAGTAGGTAAGGGAAGGAGCAAAAATGTATAGAAATAATAGTATCTCCTCCACCTAATCCACTAGGCCGGCAGCTAACCATCTTCAACACCCAGGCGCAAATAGCCATCGGAGGAAAGGACAAAGGACGTCTCTTCCAAGGTCAACTCTCTGGGCTCTATTATGATGGTTTGAAAGTACTGAATATGGCAGCTGAGAACAACCCTAATATTAAAATCAATGGAAGTGTCCGGCTAGTGGGAGAAGTCCCATCAGTCTCAGGAACGACACAGACAACCTCCATGCCACCTGAAATGTCTACCACTGTCATGGAAACCACCACCACCATGGCTACCACCACCACCCGCAAGAACCGCTCTACAGCCAGCATTCAGGTAAACCTTTCTCTTGTGATATTGTTCTTCTTTCTTGACTTTGCTACCTTGATGCTGTGATCCATGTTCTAGGTAGCTAATTACGATGAATTGCTGCCTTTGATGGAAGGATGGAGATGTTCATGGTAATAAGAACTAAGACCAGAGAAATAAGAAGCAATGACTGAGTGAATTAGGAAAACCTTCTGGCACTCATGAGCTCATAAGATAACTCATGTTACCCTTTCCATTTGTCACTGAAATGGGAAAGCTATTATTCAAAATGACAAAGACCACACTTTTAGTACAAGACATCCGTCTCATCTCCTTGCATTACCTTTTCTTTTCAATTAACAGAAAGAAGGAAGGAAGATATGAACATTTGTTATCATAATCAAGCCTGTACCTTAGTTCAGTTCTATTCACATTCTTCAGATAGCTTTGGTAGAACATGAACTGCACATTATTAAGGTCAATGGGTATCATTAAATCAAGGACAATTGAAACTAGAAGCTCAGCCACTCCTTGTGAATAATAGTCTTTGTATTTGACATTAAGTCCTAATTAATGACTTGTCATTTGGAGTCTTTTTTTTAATTTATTTGACTAATATATTGACTTTATTAGAAAATGTAAAAGTTTCATTTTAGCTAAGCAAAAAGTTCTCGGTTTTTGTGATAAGGCTTTTTTTCTCACTTGAAAGTAATTATGTACTAGCTAAAGCTTAAAGCTCTCTCCCTTGGCAGTTCATAAATCTAGTTAGTAGGGGTTAGGAGGTTAATCGAGTTATTAGCCTAAATGGTTTGGCATTGAAGAAGGCATGACTCTACTGGTGGGGGAAATTATCCCTATCTCAGTTAGTTGTTTGTAAAAATCAACTTATCAGTCCTTGCCCCTTCTGCTTCTCAGTTTTCACACCGTGATCCAGGAGCTCAGTAGAATTCCTGACTTCCACCTTTCCATCCATTCCAGTAGACACTATGAACTTAGAGTGAATAATTAACTAAAACTCACCCATACTTTTTGTTTTTTGATTTTGTTTTTGTTTTTGTTTTTGTTTTTTTTTTTATTTTAATCTTTCTTAATTATGTGACTTCATTGTATGGAAACATGTTGTCTTTCTTTATTCCTTTTCTTTGAGCTTGAACAGAAATCCAGACAGCTTCTTTATGATTCCTAAGAATAATTTGTAGCCATGTGTATTGATAAGGTTATTTTATCAGCCAATTTTATGTGTATTCCAAAGGCTGCTAAGAACCTAGCTAGCAGAGTGGTCTTGTATTCATGGTTACCATTCCATGCATACCTATGCACATTTTGAAAGAGAAAAATAGCACTTCTCAGCTAATATTACAGCAATAACTCCTGACACCTCACTCCACTCACTGAGAAGAAGATAAAAGGCAATATATATGTCTATTATGATTCTCTATAGTTCAAGCATAGATCTGTTTACTGTTCGTAAAAGGATAGTTCTGTTTGCACAGGTCTTGGCAGACCTGGTTCATTTCTGTCAGAGTATATTCTTCTAACTCTGTGGGAAACAGAAGAGCAATTGTTTTTTTTTCTCCATAGGAATGGTTGATTCTGCTGTCTGCCTTAGGACCAAATTTTCACTGACCACAAGTGGATTTAATGCCACACAGGGAATCAGGGAATTGACTCAATTTGTGGTAATTTTTAGTCTTTGGTTGTTTCCTCTCACAGCAAATACATAAATGGAGGTGCAGTGGGGGAAGATTGTTTGAGTCCCTAAACTTTTTCTGCAGCCCAAGAGATCCAGGGGCTTCTGGACAGGGGTGGATTTCAAGGTGCATAAACCTTACTACTGATTTATCTCTAAGTCTGGGTTGTTTCTTGGAGCAAGTAAGCACCAGCAAGAGCCCTCTCCAACAGCTTTCCTCTTGTGAGCTGCTTTTCTTTCAGAGGCTGGTGAAAATTGGATTACATCGTTACATGCTTCTCCGTTTTCTTTCTGCTAGGCTATAAAGATGGGCTATAAATCTGTTGACATTCCTTGTTTTTACGGGTGCATAAATACATACTCTTGGAGGAAAACCTAGCAGAATTGATTAGACCTGGGCTGAAGGATACAGAAACCCCAGGATTGTGTAAAGAGAAACTTGAACAGACACATTGTGAAAGATTTTAGGTACTATTCTTCTTGCCAACTAGCCACAAGAACTTTGCCCCACGCTTTATGCAAACCCAAAAACTTCATAGTCAAGCCTATTCTGGCGTAAGTACTGTCGACAGATTGCATCAAGCCTACCCAGTGATTTAGTTTTAGATGCTGGCCATAATAGGTAGCTTCAAATACATACAATGTATGACCCAGCCAATTTTCTTGGATGAACAAGACTCATGTAGCTTTTATCTCTGAGAAGTACTTCAAAAAAGGAAAGAAAATAGGAAAGATTAAATCTCATGCTCACCAGTCCATCACTCAGTTTTCATCTCTCTGAAATCCCATGCAGACCATTTTACAAGCAGTGTTCCATTCTTTGCTTCTCTACTTTGATGATATCATTAAAGCATGGTTGTCCTAAAATGAGACACTTCTAGGAGAAAAACAATTAAGCATGTGTGACCACAAGTATAAAAATGTCACTATTCAAAAAACTCCCCAATTCTTTCCTAAAGCATTAGCCAGGAAAACTTCCTTTGAGGGGTTCATCTCTGATGGACCTTGGCTAGTGCTCACATCAGATCAAAGGAAAACTGTAAAGTGCTTTTAGTGCTGCTCTTAACTGTGTGTGAATGTGAACAAATCGTTTTTGAGTTGATTCAGCTCTCCAATGCTCCAGTCTTTTGGAAGTAATTGGTACTTTGATCTCTGTGATATATCAGTCTGTTACTGATAGGAGTACAGAATTGCTTGTGAATGACATGGACTGTGTTAAATTACTCACAGCTATTGTGCCCAAGCAATGGATCTTGACCTTATATTAAAAAGAATGCCTCAAGATACTCCTCTCAATTTAAGGGTGAAAAAGCAACTAAAGTGCACATTAAGAAGCCAGGTAGGCAGAAAATAATCTGTAGTAAAGTCTTGTACTTAGTAGGTATTCAACAGACACTGTATAAGTCAGAAGACCAGACAGGCTTTATTTACTATATTGTAGCCATGGCTGCAGTAGTGTTCTACTTCTAGAATATCAGGGCATGTAGACAGTCTTTTCCACTGGTATAACTATAATATGTAATGGACTTGAGCTGGATATCCTGGGTTTAATGTCTAGTCCATTCTTACACTAGCTAAGTGATCCTGGATAGATCACAGGACACTTAATACCTACTGCTAAAAGTAAAATTTTTCCTTAACTTACAGCAAAAACTCAGCTTTGCCATTGGATATCATAATTTAGAGTCAGACATTGATGTAAGTTTGGCATAGGCAATCCTGCTTCCACTAATTAAACTGACAGGGGTTCGCTCAGGACCAGCTATGGTCTAGTGGCTTACTTTAGCAAAGTGCCTACTTGTGTTGTCTATACTGAACCCATTTGTGTTGTAAGTTTCCCAGCCTTTTCCAATGGCAGGGAATACTTGATGACATTTAGTATGATTAGAGAAATAAGCCTCCAGGTGTATCTTGGGTGATTTTCTAGGTTAGCTGTGGTATAAAAACACACCCTAAGTATGTGTGGGATCATTCCATTAGGTGGAGTCTTGGGCTGAATCAAAAAGAGATAGCAAGCTAACCACAAGTATTCTTTTCCCCATAATTACTGAATGTGGATACATTATGACCAGCTGCCTTGTTCTTTAGCTGCCGTGCCTTCCCCGTCATGATGTACACTGGACCTATGAGCAAAAAACTAGTCTTCTTTCCTTGATTAACTTTATCAGATATTTTATCATGTCAACAAGAAACCTACTGCACTAAATATATGATGCAGAGTTGAACTGTCAGTGTCTTGCCCATTTATTATTATTATTGTTATTATTATTATTAATACTATTATTATTACTATTATTATATTTGATATGCAAGTCAAGCAATAATCTACTGAGAAAACAAGGACTGCTTTTATTGATATTAGTAGCTATAGTTTTGAGCAGAGGTTTTGAGTCAGGAAGTAAGATATTCAGAAGGATCTGAGTAGACTTTTGACCCTAAAATTAATCCTGGAAAATCAAAAAATGTGTGACATCAGGAATAGACTCCTCTGTCATCTCATTACCTACCTTGGATTTTTGTTTTATTTTAATAAACCAACTTTAGAGTTCAGTGGACTTTAGAAAATATGAGCTATGGTGTAAGTCAAAGATGTGACTTGCAAGGTTCCCAGGTTTGAGGACTTTAGCTTAAAGCTCACCCCTTACATCTGGGAGAGTACTCAGAGGACTGGAGTGAATTGAACTATCTGTGGGCAGAATCTAGGATTACGCAGAGAAATTACATGAAAACCTTTGGGGGTTGTGGGGGTGGAAGGGACCAAACCCAGAGCTTTGCTTGAATTAGATAAGAACTCTACCAGCAAACTGAACCCCTGCCCCCACCCCTGCTCCACTCCTGCCCCCACCTTTACTCCCCACTGCCATACAGGATCTTCACCAACTACAGTGCAGCTGGGTAGCTAAGAGGGCACTGAGGAGACAGATCCCAAAATGGGAAATTTCACTACAGTCTACATTCCAGGTTCCCTGCCTCATTCTGGGCTAAAGAAAACTGTGAGCAGCAGGAGTCTTTCACTGCTCTCATTGCTTTTAGTCTCTCCAGCCAAAATGTTCCTGGAAGAAAGGAGCAGATCTAGAGGAAAATAGTTGCAAAAAGAAAAAATAAATGTGAATTCTCTTATCTTTGGTCTCCAGTCTGAGTAGTTATCTGCAGAAAAGGAGCTCACTGTGTCCTGTGCAAATCGCCATTTAGAATTGTTTATAAGCTATTAGCAAGAAACTGATCATAACCTACTTTTTGTGTCTGAAGCCTAGACAAAGTCACCTTGACACTGACCAGGCTGTGTACCACCAGATAATTGGCAGAAAAGTCATGATGCTCAGTCTGGATTGGAAATATCCTAATACACAGTGGGATGAAAGGCTGTGAGATTTTATTCTATCTCAAGCATCATAATGGCAATGATTAAATGGGAACTATCTCTGAAAGTTCCTGAAAGGAACTCTAAGTTTTCAGACTTTGCTACAGTACATATGTGGAAATTCTTCCTTTGGACTCCTCAGTTTTACAACATGAGAGGTTAGGAGTGTACCTCAGACTTGATACTGATAATGATAGCCTGAAACAAAATAAGTTGCCCCTATAGTTCAAGCTATGTGAAATTCCAGATGTTAAAGAAAGACTGTAGGATTTGTCATCAGAACTTCTGCATTAAGGACTCATTTACTTCTAGTTACTTAGCTATATGCCTTAAGGTCAGTCCAGTCTCCCCCCCCCCCCTCTCTCTCTCTCTCTCTCTCTCTCTCTCTCTCTCTCTCTCTCTCTCTCGGTTTCATTACTGCCTAAGGAACATACCTGTGCCTCCCCTTTTGTTATATTGACAGTAATAAATATTGTCAATATAAATATAAATAAATCATGAGAAGTCATTCATACACACACACGTCTGTTGAAGAATTTCACAGTAAGATCCTACTTCCACATAAGAGACTCCCCCAGACTCATGTGCCTTAACTGAGCATAGCACTCCTGAAGGTTCCATCAGTGCAAGTATTGTTTGCTCTATACCCGCAAAAGCTAACATGACTCAGACCTCTTATGACTTCAACAATGAAGACAGAGGTCTACCAGAAATGTCCATTTATTTGAGTAGAGATCAGCTTAGCTGATCAGTTAGAACATATGGAAAAACTTTTACTGTAAAGTATATGAAATTGCAATTTTGGTAGGTCAAAATGCTGAAAGATCAGGAATTTCACACTGTTCCATAAAACGCATAACACTTAGATTTAAAGCACACCATCATCAGTGGGATTTTTGAGGTCCAGGATAGGTCACCAACTATTTTCCACATTCTTTGAATAGTCTGTGGGTCTCAGCTTGTTATGTAAATCAGATGTACCAGGCCTGGAGTGCCTTGTGATCATAGCATGTATCGAGTGGTTATACTTGCCTGGAGAGTTATCCTCTTTCATTCTCTCTCTCTTTTTCCTACTGCCATGGGCTTGATAGAAATGAGATAAGGAATATACAGTTTCTGCTCCCTTCCTTTTACCACTAGACAACATACCCCCTGGGAAAGTTTATTTTTAGGATCAGAGCTCAGCTAATATTGATTAACAGCCTTACATAATGTGTGGCTCCAGGCTCCTTGCTTTCCTGCCAAGCCTCATAGCTGGGGAAGGCGCTGAAGATTTGTCAGTCTAATTAGACTTTAGCTGCCAGCCAGGGAATATCTCTTGTGTTCTGCCTCCCCCCACATACTCTTCTTTCCCTTTTTGAGAATGATGTGGAGGGAAGGAAATTGGACTCCAATTTACTTGATTCCTCATAAGATTCTCCAGTGATGGCTTCTTTCTGGAACGTTCAGATGAAAAAGAAAGTGAGAAACACAGAAAGAAAGACATAGAGAGAGACATGGAGAGAGAGGAGGCAGAAAGAGTTGAAGGGGAAAAATACTCTAGGTAGGCCTTCACCTTAAGGACCTATATGTTGCCAATACACATGGCTGATGGAAGATAACAATGTGTTTTCTTTTTATCCCTTAACGTATCACTTTCAAGGTCAGGGGCAGCCATGTCCCAGAGACATGTCAAGTCTCTTAAGGGGTCTGCAGAGGAGGTCCTCACAGCAGATAGGCTGGAAGTATTCTCATGGGAGTGATAGAGATGCCTGTCTAATTGGATTACACGATTGGTGGGATAGATTTCCCACCCAAACTACTGAGAAAGTGCTGGATCTTATTGCAAAGTAACTGAACATCTTGAAGAGGGTATTGGTTTGGCTCTCAGATTCCATATGTGGCCATTAAGGATCATGGTGATTTTTGCAATCACCTAACTAGCTTCTCAGTCAGGACCAAAGCCAGAGTCCTTACCCTGTTACCTGTGGTTGCTCCCCTTGCTGTCACTCTGGTCATCACAGTGCTCTAGCTAGATTTAGCCTTTTCTACCTGGAATAGTATTCAGCATTTACTAATAATGAGTATTAATCAGTGTCGTTAGAAAGAAAAAACAGGCAACAATCCGTCATCCTCTTCTAAAGAGCACACATGTCTGTTAATAGTTTTAGGCTGAGGTTTTCAAACTTCCTAGCTGCTGCTTCCCAGAGGCCTATTGCCTGTTGAGGCTCATCTGCGGAAATGGTCATGGATATTCTCCATGACTTCTTGCCTTAAAAAGAAGGTGTCCTATGAGTAGGCATATACTGATGTTGAGTGTTTGCTTAGCATGTGCTAGAGCTAACAGGACATTGGTGGCTTAGAGGTACAACCCAACACTTGGGAAGTAGATGCATGAAAATCACCAAGTTCATGGTCATATATGGTTACATAGTGAGTTGGAGGCTAGCCTGGGCTACATGACACCCTTTCTCAAAAAAGAGGGCAAAGAGGGTAGAGTAAATAATGAATCCAAATCATACTTGATGATGTAAACCTATAATCTTTGTACTCAGGAAGCAGAGACAAGAGGCAACTGTGAGGCTAATTATGTCCATATAGCAAGTTACAGGCTCATCAGGACTATAGAATAAGACCTTTCCTCAAAACAAAACAAACAACTACAAACAAACAAAACTAACAACAACAGCAGCTTACCCCAAACCCTAGAATCCTGGAAACATCAACTGTCTCTGGTTGGCAAAGCTGTTCCTATTGGCTTATGTATCATGGTGCACTTTTTTCAAGAATGAGCAAGAGCTAGTTTTATCCTGTACAGTCTTCACAACACTTGACTGCATCATCTCGCACTCCAATCATTTTGGAGAACTATGTAACCATTTCACAATTTGGATGATTCAGTTGAGAAAGATGAACCGAATGCCTTTTGATTTAATTAATATAATACTATTTTTTTCATAATTCATCCCTTTTTCTTAGTTTGTCCAGATGCATTCAGCAATGGCCACTTCTGTATAAAGAAATACACTACCTAATAAATTTTTCTTCAGTAATCAAAAAGAATAATTGATTCTAATTCAAATGGAAGTTCAGAGATTGGTTTTGGTTCTTTATCTTTGACAATACCTGCCTTACTTCCTATTTCCACCTTTAAGCACAGCTATCCGTAACCAGGTCTCAACACCAGTAGCTCATGCTGTCTGTATGAGACACTGGGAGGGTAGGATGCTCTTCATACCTTCCTGGTGCCTGTCTGAATGACTAGAGAAAGGAGAAACACTGGGTGTTGTTATGACAAGCCTTGCCTTTTGAAACCTTCTAATTAAAGCTTTCTTTTCTAGAGAGCTGCTACTGTTAGATAAATGGAGAAATATGTTTCCCTTTGATTTTTCTCATCATCATCCCAAGATGAAAAGGTTGGAGAATCATATACACCCTGTTTGCAGGGGCTAGCAGTCACAGAGAAAACTGATTGATAGGAATTTGGTTGACTTGTATACA
>JADRCH010000018.1:11745674-11767662 GCA_019843965.1 Rhynchomys soricoides | reverse complement strand
ATAAACACATAGAGACACAAAGAGAACAAGGAATAACAAGACAGAGAAAAAGACAAAAAGAAAGAGTAGAAAGTATATTCATGTACATTTGCATTTATTATGGAAAATAATGCTTATTAAGTTTAACATCATATAAGACACTTGGTGATCTTCCTGAAGAACAGACTCTCGTTTGAGATGGAGACTTGCCAGAGATTCTGAACAACCTCCCAGAGGATTTATTCCATGCTGCTCAGTTTATGGGGCAAGACCTTATAGATATTCACAGCTCCATCATGAGTAGCTGCAGCATCTGTTTACCCATCCTATCAAAATCTTTTTTGCAAATGTAGTTCAGGACTCTTCAAGGTGAAATGTCGAACTCATCCAAAGAATTAGATAAGTGAACAAATAGATATCCAAAGAATTAACGAAGAAACAAATTCCCATCAGACAATGCTGTGTTGGTTCTTAATACCGGATCTTCCTGTCCCTCACTCTGCCTCATACCCTTAAGATAGATGAAAAAATAAGAAAGAATTTTCCTTGTCACAGTATTTATTCCACTTTTAAAGAGTTGACCTCCAATGGAATCAGAAGGATGTGAATGATTTTAATCCACAGTAACAATGGGAAGCCGGTCCTGACGGTCTTGAACAGTATAAATATATGAAATGACAGATTTTTTTTCTGCTCTGCCTTTCCATACCCCCTACCAGATACTGAGAGAGACACATACTTGTGCACCCACAATTCATTCTGTAACACACAATGAAATTTCACCCAGCCTTTATCTTAGAGCCGCTGTTGCAATGATTAATGCCCCACTGGCTGGGAAACTGTGCTGCTGAAGGAAGACAAGGAGAGAGCAAGACACATGAAATATATCTCTAGGGCCATTTCTCATTATTATTATTACCATTATTAGAACCTTACTACCCTATCTATCCTGTTAGGAAATGTGTGATCTATTGGCAACGGGGAACGGATGACATTTGCAAGTGGCTTCATGCGGGAGAAATGAACAAGGACACAGAGAATAGATAGTTTTGCTAAACAGAACTGACCTCCGCGAGGATCTCCTTGTTGCTCTTCTTTGTTTGAGGGTTTGTGTGTGTTTTTTATTTTTGCGTTTTCAGGTCTAAGATAATAGATGCTATGGTCTGTGTCTCTCTGTTCTGCTGCTTTTCATTTTTACCTCCTATATACATTCTTGCGCATGTTCTTTTGTTTTTGTTCAGTCCTTGTCTGCAAGAATCAATAAGAAGTAGCCTGTAAAATTGTTTTCTATGGTCACTTATGCAAAAAGCAGGATGGACTATGCTTTTTGCCTTGAACCTCCTCATTGATAAGCATCTCCATATCATGGCTGTTTTCAAGTTTTTGAAATACTCTCTCTCTCTCTCTCTCTCTGTGTGTGTGTGTGTTGTATTTTTATATACATGTCATATAAAGTAGTATCTGATACCTGTTACTTATTTCAACAAAGAATGATGGGTAAATTATTGCTAGCATTAGCACTGAAGTGGACTGCATGGTGGGGTCTGGTTGGGAAGATGAACCATAATAGGAACACTATCACAGCATGTGTATCTACTGATAAATGACAAATTCATTAGCCTAGGCAGAGAGTCCCATAATCTGATTTAGAAAATGTCGTGTTTCTAATGTTGACTTTAAGAGGATGTGGGGTTTATAGCTGAGGCACCACATGGAGCTTCAGTTTTAAATGGAATTTAAAATCAACCAGTAAGTGGCATCATTAATTGAGGGCCTAGTTGGGCCAGATACTTGGGTGAAATAAAGGAAAAAAAAAGATAAAATAATTAGTTCCACAAATATGGAGTACCTCATCAAGTGTGCGAGTTTGGAAAACAACAAATAAACTTTTTTTTTTTTTTTTCTCAGAGGATTACAAAATCAGCCAATATTCTTTCTTCTCCCTACCTGCGCCCCCCCCCCCCCAACCTCCTTGTTGTTGTCGGTGGTGGTTGGTTGGTTGATTTTGGTTTTGGTTTTGATTTTTTTTTGTTTTGTTTTGTGTTTTGTTTTGTTTTGTTATGTTTTGTTTTTTGAGACGGGGTTTCTCTGTGTAGCCTTGGCTGTCCTGGAACTCTGGAACTCACTCTGTAGACTAGAGTCACCTCAAACTCAGAGAGCTGCCTGCCAGTGCCCCCTGAGTACTGGGATTAAAATCATGTTCCACCACTGCCCAGGTAAAGTGTGTAGTCCAGGCTAACCTCAAAACCTCTTGCCTCATGCTCCTTCAGCAAATCCTACTGACATGAAGTTATTTTCACATTTTAATTTTATTTTTGTCAAAATAGTACATCTACAGAGTCAATAGCTCCCATACAGTTCCTGAAGTAAAATAAGACAATATCCTTTCCTTTAGGGGCCGTGAGTATTGGCTGATAGGTCTTACCTGAGCCCATCAGCAGGACCTGCTCCAACTAAAGAGTCATTTGCCCAAGCTAAGTCTCTTCCTATGGGTGATGCATAACCAAATGATAAGTGGTGACATAGGAGATACATAAATCCTCTGTCCCCTGTCTCAACTCTGGACCACCGGAGCAGGCCTCCCAGCCACGGAGGGGAAATGGTCATCAGCCACACATACAAGAACTTCTGCCTTCTGTCCTGATGCTAATGACTCTGCATATAAAGCTTCTCATGAACAAAATCCGGACTTAGCACCTCTTTTCTGAATCCCCCACTTAACACAGCACCATATAGCCTGCAAGCAAACAAACAGCAGGCCAGAGTGGAGCAGCATCCTCCTCTTGCCCTGCAGCCCTGAGCTGCTCCTGTAGGTTGCTGGAATTTGGCAGAGCTTCCCTCTTAGTAAAGAGCCATCTTTCCATTTCTCACCTTTCTCAGCACATTAACTACTCTGTGACTCTGCAGGAAAATGACAAGAGATTTGTCTCCTTCTCCTGCCCAACTACATCAACTTCCTCATTCTTCAATTTCCCAGTGAACCTCCATCACATTATTTGGTTAAATGAGGATTCATAGTTTACATTATTGTCACTTCGTAATATCATTTTCCGAGAACAATGTACGAAGATCACACATGAACTGATTCATTTTACAAATGTTTACACAATAGGTAGAAGGCATGGGAGCTATTCTAGCTATTCTCAGCTATTCTAGGAGCTGAGGTAGCAGCTGTAAAGAAACTGGAATAAATGCTTGGCCCTGGCTAACGTTCTAATATTATGCTTATCTTTCTTTTCTTCTGAAGCTCTTTGTTAATGAGCACCTTCATTATCCCATTAACCTCTCTCTCCCCTCACCTCTCTTGTCACAGTAGCACACATATAAAAGTCATTTCAGAGAGAATACAGGGGAATCCTATCATTTCCATTGTTTCCTGGCTGATACCCTGTTGGTGTCTAATTCTCTGGACCTTGGGTACCTGCTGCCTCACAGATGGTGCCTGTCCTCTCTCACAGTACATGTGGGCAAGCTCCCTGAGACCCTCGTTTGATTTTGCTGACTCCCCTCCTTTCTCCTTCTGAGTTATTCTCCCTTCTGAAGACTGGAACCATCCTCTGGCTTCCTGAGAACGGGTGAGAAAAACAGGCAAGACATTTCCCATGGGAAGGGGTTCTAGCCTACCCTCATCGTTTGTTGATGGTTTTCCTGGTGGTGACTTGCAGGGAAGAAATAATGAACTTGAAAGCACGTGAGCAGCATCTTCAGGATGATGTAATTGTTGACAACAGGTTGGTGTCAGATACCTAGACTGTATTTTACTTTCCTTTCTCTCTGAAATCTCAGCTCCTAATCAGTGAACTTCAGGATCATATCTATAACTCATATCTTGAGGACTGGGTGCAGTTGCCCAATGTGTTTGTGTAGTTTTAGGCTTTTGCCCTTTATGGAGACCTGGCTGACATCTTGAGTTTTATTCAGCTAATCTACTGCTAAATTCATACAACACACACACACACACACACACGCACAATAACTATAAAAAAGCATGAAGTTTTGAGTTTAACAATGCAATGCAATAAAGCCGTAAGTTGTTTTGTGTCTGTGTACATATATGTGCTTATACATACACATCATATACCTACATATGTATATGTCATCAATGTACAATTCTGCCAAGAATTATTTCTTCTTCTCCTCTTCCTACTCCTCCTTCCTCTCTTCCTCTCTCTCTCTCTCTTTCTCTCTCTCTCATTCTCTAACTTTGTACTGTGCTCATATGCACACATAAGAGCCTGTATGTTCTTTGGCATGTACATGGAGGTCAGAGGACAACTACTTCAGGTTTCAGCCCTTTAGGCTTTTCTATTACCTTGTTTGAGACATAGTCCCTCTTGTTCACCTCTGTGTAGACCAAGCAAGCTTATTGCTGCGTTTCCAGTAGTAATTCTATTTCTACCTCTCATCACCTAGTAGAAGTACACTGGGATTATAGACATGTACACTCCTGTGTCTGGCTTTTATGTGGGTCCTGGGGATCCAAACTCACTTCGTCTCCTTGTAAACCATCTCTCTTGATTCTTAGTTCTTTCGTTACTCCATTAATGTGCTTTATTTTGTTTGTTTTTGTTTTTGAGGGATTCTTATTTGTTCTGTTTTTACCATAATGAGCATTCCTTAACAAATTTGCAGATATCATGAATTAAATAATGTATGCAAGCACTTTAAACTTTTTGTATGCAGAAATGATCATAATCTGGTTCTTCTGCCTCTCAGCAGATGCTAGTAGTTTCTAGAATACCAAGGATTAGGTTTTTCAACTTTGGTGTTTTATGTGAGTTTATGTGTCTCTGGATTCCCTCATACACTGCTGGCTGACAGTCTGTTCATTTGGCTCTTAGCTTCCTCTGTGCAACGTTTTTGAACTGGATTTTCATTAGATACTTGAGAAATGCTGAAGAAAAACAACTGCCTCTACATTTCTCCCCAATGAGGAATAACATAGCATAAGAAACAAAGATAAATTCCTCCAACTTATCCCCAAATTAATGCTAATGTTCATGGATTTGGATGGTGGAAAGAGGGTGTAGTCAATTCATTACACTAAGAGTGAGCCAAACTTTATAGCCATTGAAGCAGAGGGGAGTGGACACTTATGTAAAATATATATATGTGAATGGAAAGGCCTAGGGGAAACTGGGTGGAGAAGGTAGGAATGGCTTCAAGCCTATTTCTATAGGGAATCATTTCTAGCAATCATTTCTAACCAAAAAGCAAAGATTGCTGGAGGCTCCACAGTAAATCAAAATATTTGAAGAAGAAAGATGGTAAATAGCAAATTTACTTCCAAGGCCATACTGAAACCACTATATAGCTATACAGAAAACACTTATAAAATGTTCTTTTTGACTCTAGTAGCCAACAGGAAATTCATGTTTTACTTTGAGATATAGAAGGTGGAAGTCTAGCCAACTTGTTTTTGTTGTGTATTGTTCAGTTAGATATATAGTAATAATTACAAAGAAATAGAAGGCAAGGAAACAGAAACCACTATGTTATTATTTTTTGTTAAAGTCTATTTATCATCTATGTGTCATCTATCTGTCTGGTTATTTGGCTATCTATTTATCATCTATCTATCTATCTATCTATCTATCTATTTATCTTCTATGTCTATGTCTATCTCTTTGTTTTCTAAGGTCTATATTTCCTTGTTTAGCTGCTCCCCTGAGTAGGTATCTATGTAGAAAGACTTTCCCACTTTTGCAAATGTTTTCCCCACACCAGCATCCTTTTAAAATCAAAACACATTTTCCTTCGCAATATACAATGAAAGGAGATTGTGTTGGACAATATCAGAGATGGTTTTCTCATGTTTGGCCTTGTAAAATTATGTCATAGCCTTAAAAGCCTTGTAATTGAGGCCAAGGGAATGATTCAACAATTGAAAACGACTTCAGCTTGTCCCCAAGCTGTTCCACAAGTTCCCTGAAAACAGACAGACCCAGGTGGTGGATGTGGAAATTTCTTATGAAGACTTCTGAGATTCAGGTAAACTTATATTTTGAGTTGTGTTCATAAGATTGGCAGCACTCAAAAAAGTTGTTTTGGAGTCATTTTAATACAGTGCATAATGTGAATTTAAGAGAGAGCTAGGAAATTGAATCATGAAGATTATTTGGTCCCTGAGTTTACAGTGCCTACTGAATGCTGTGTCAAAGGATCTAGATGGAGTTGATAGGGTAAATGAGCCAAATGTATGCTGACCATCTTCATGAGGTTCCTTCTAATGTGGAAAAAGGCATGAACAAGCCACGTTTACAATTACTCAATTACAGCCTTGAGGTAGTGGTGCACACCTTTAATCCCAGCAGGAATGAGAAAGATACAGGTAGATTTCTGTGAGTTTGCGGCCAGCCTGGTCTACATCGCTAGTTCTAGAACACCCAAGGCTACAGAAAGAAATTCTGTCTCACAAAACAAGAACTAGTCAATCACAATCATGACAACTCTGACAAAGAAGGACAAGTATCTAGGAAAACAGGAAGGGGCTTTAGTTATTTTTCTAATCTGCAAAGTGTTTTCCAAGAAAAGTGGTATAGGAACTAGTCTTTTCAAAGAGAATCAGGAAGTATTCCATCCAAGCTCCTGCCAAGGCACTGCTGGATGGATTAGACTCCCTCTTGCTCTTCTGTTTCCAGTCTATACATAGTAGCTCTGGCGTCTGGAAATATAGCAGACTCACCATAACTGATCAATGCAATATCTATGAATGAAGGATATGGCGGTTTGAATAGGAATGACCTCCCAGAGACTCATATATTTGGATGCTTGATCATTAGGGAGTGGAGCTACTTGACAGGGATTAGGAGGGGTGGGCCTGTTGGAGTGGTGTGGTGTTATTGGAGGAAGAATGTCACCTGTCACTGGAGGTGAATGTTGAGGTTTCAAATGCTTAAGCTAGGCCCAGTATCTCTCTCTTTCTGCTGTCTGAGGATCTAGATGTAGAACTCCAAGCTACTTCTTCAACACTGTCTGCCTGTGTTCTGATATGCTTCCTACAATGCTGATAATGGACTAAACCTCCAAACCTCTAATCAAGCTCCAATTTTTAAAAATTAATTAATTAATTTTCTATTATGTTCACAGCCCCCTCTCTCCTCTCCTCCCAGTCCCACCTTTACAAATCTCCATCCCCTCCCCTTCTCCTAAGAGAAGGGACAGAACCCCTAGGGTACCACCCTGCCCTGAGACATCCTGTCACAGCAAGACTAAGTTCAAGCTCCAATTAAATGCTTTCTTTTGTAAGAGTTGCCATGGTCATGGCTTCTTTTCATAAAACAAAGGATTAGGGAAAGGCAATTAGGATGACATTTTTGTTGTTGTTGTTGTTGTTGTTGTTGTTGTTGTTGTTGTTATGACAAAGGTCTATAGGACTGGGTGTTGAAATTTTCTATAGTTAAATTAGGGGTATTGGACTATATGATCTCCTGAGCTCAACCTCTCAATCATTGATTTCATGGTATGCCAAAGATGCAGATTTTCCCTGTGAAAATCAAGGGTACCAAGTCACCTAAGGAATTCCATACATGTACAAGGCCATAAATCTCTTCATATGGTACACTCACTGCCATTTTGCACACCACTTTAAACTCTTCACCTTGATAAGAGGGACCACACATAGTGAACAGATTCTGTGTGTCATGAGCATCACTCCAGTAATGTTTCATACCTGTCATGTATTAAATATGAAGACATATTTTAGTGTAGAGTTTGGCTCATATTTTATTTGCTCCTCAATAGAACTCTAGTAGCTAGAAATTGGTCCTTTGAAGCCTTCCTGTTCTCTCTGTTTTTTCATGCATAGTGTTGGTCTTTCTTCCCTCCTGGTAGAAACTGTAAAGTTCACTGGAAAATTTCCTGCAGTCTAATTAGCCTCTCTATTTAATTTTATAATAAGAACTCTGAACCAGAAGCTGGAGATAATGTACCCAATTCAATTCATAGATGTCAATTTCTTTTTAATTGTAATTCTTTTCTCTAATTCTTCTCACTCTTGCTGCTTGAACACAGCTAAAGCTTGGGTGATTATGAGATTTTCATGCCTACGCTGCTAATTATGCCTCCTGCTTTAGGGTTAAATTCATTTCTTATCATGGTTGTTAGTATTAGTAATAATAATAGGTCTCTCCATCCAAGCTTGGTTGAGTAGTTTTCATAGTTACTACTTCCAGGCTTGGCTTATTTCCATTTTTCACTCAGATAGCTTCTTCCTTTGTTAATGGCTTGAAGCCTCCATTTTTCCATAGCACTTAAATGTTGCTTTTGGATCATTTTGATGCAATGCTTATTTAGCAGATTCTTCTTAGTATTGGAGATGGATTATACCTCTTGGTAGGGGTTCACCATACTATAGATGTTGATCAATGAAGTCTTCTCTTAATTATGGCATTGTTGCTTTCAGGGGGAAGGATTGTGGGAGGGGGTGACCAGGAGAAGAACAGTGAGCAGGATGTAAGGTGAATAAATAAAAACAAAAACCATACATTAAATTAACAAAAGAAAGTATTTGCAGTGGTGAAGTCTTTAATGGCTCCTATCACTTACTTTGGATGGGCTCCAGGTCCTCAAAAGATCATAAGACTTATATGTTTACTACAAACAAAACAAAACAAACAAAAACTTCCTTCTGAATTCCTACCTGCTACTATCATTTATAAACAGCACTGGAGCCCAACAAACATAAACTTAGAGCTGGCTCCTGGGCAGTGTGTTAATTCTTTCAAACTTCCCTCTCAATTTCAAATGCCATTATATCTTATTTGCTTAACATTGTACTTCAATGAAATTATTCATACAGTTTCAGAGAAGGAAGTCTGAGAGTCTGCCTTCATCATTATGTTTCAGATCTTTGGTCATTATCCCCTACCCTTTTCATTTCTCCATGGTGGTTTTTGTTTGCTTCTTTGTTTTGTTTTGGCATCATATGATACCCTCATCCATTACAGGTGCCTACAAATATAGCAGGGGCATTCCTGTTCTAAAAGCCAAATTAAACCAAAGAAAAGCTCTCTCCATGAACCAGGTTCCAATCCCTTTCATCAATGCCTTAAGACTCTACCTAAGGACATCACATCTTCATGTCTAAATTTTCTGAAGTTTATACTCCTCTGATTATACTTCCTAAACAATTTATACAAATTTATTATAGAAAAACTTGCAGCAAAGTAATTCTACTCATAGTCACAACCTGTGGATGAATCTCATATGTAAGGCTACACAACTTCCCATTCCTTTTGCTTTGGATCCTTGTCTCACAATATTTCTCACAAATACCCACCATTCTGCATCTATGATGCTGTAATTTTAAGCAGACTATTTTCTACTTGGGCCTATACAACATTCACAAGAACTTGCACTTTTATGTATACAATAAACAACATTAGACCACTGATTCCATTGTGTTTTTGAGAAGAAAAATAAGTGAGTGCTTGTGCTTCAAATTCCTAGGACAGTTCCTGGAACATAATAAGCACTCAATAAAGATAACTATTGGTTATTGCTTATGTCATTCCTTTACTGACCCTGTCTTCCTGGAAAGCAATTCTGCATTAGACTCACATGTGACAAAATCTCGTTGGTGAGGTATCCTCCTTTACTCCTGTTCTATCTTACTCTGGCAGGCTAAACTCTGCCAGTGCCCTAGTCACTGTATGTTGGCAAGGGGTTTATTTGTTGCTACAAATACCTGAGCAACCTTCATGTTGGTGTAGCTTCATATTTTCTGACTAGGTACACTTCAGAAGGGAATTTAAGCAGCTTACCCACAATTTAAACCAACTCGTGGCCTGGCTTGCAATCTTTCAGCAGAACCTCTGGAGAACCCATCTGTCCTCCTATGCAAGTCCAACTTGAAGTAGGTTCCTCTTCCATTTCTCCATCTTCTTTGCCACTGAGACATCCCAAGCAGATGCAAGCATTTCATAGATAAGTTGTCTAAATGAATGACAATTAAGTCAGCATTAAATAAAATCAATATTTCAATCAATCAGCATATTAAAAAGGCCAGGCTTGGTGATGCTCAGGAAAGAAGAGCCAGGTACATCTCTATGAATTTCAGGGAGGCTAGCATTCCAGGACAAAAGCTATACAGTGGGACCCTGTCTCAAAAAACATATGAAAAAAAAATAAGAAAACCAACATCAAACATTATTCTCTCTCTCTCTCTCTCTCTCTCTCTCTCTCTCTCTCTCTCTCTCTGTGTGTGTGTGTTGTATGATAGGAAATTAATGCTTTCTATAGACTGAGTATACTACTAATATAAATAAATAATGGATGGAAGTAGAAAGATTTGGGTAATATTAAAGTACATAAAAATAAATAGTAAAGTAGAAAATGTTGTTTGAAGTCTCATTTTGGAAAAAGCAGACAGCCAGAGCCAGACTCAGAGTTAAACTACCTAGTGAGTTGAGTTTTGTTCTGTGCCTTGCAACCACCTATGCTTCTGGAGGTTATAAAAAGCAGCATTTATCTCTATATGTGTTCTATACCAATATGATCTATCTCTCTAATTACATAGTCAATTATTTTTAAAGAGCTGCAAATAAGCTCGGTAAGAATGTCATAAATGTATTCCATTTAGAAGCATCTTGCATATAAATTTTATTTTTATTCTTCCTATATCTTCCTGCAGCCTTAAAAGTATAGTGCGGTAACAAAAAAATAAATAAATAAATAACACTACCCAACTAATTTGAGAAACAGATCATTACTGTCTCATAGTGCATTAATCATGCTTTCCATTCCTTCGCTGCCATCATTATGCATTGGGATAGAAAAAAAGTGAGTAGTGTCAAAGAGAGTCTTTGAAATAAAGGAACATTGGAATCGGGCAGGCTTCTCAAGAGATATGTTATTTTTATGCCAAATAAAAGTCCCAAGTAATAAAAGGGGCTTGAAATGGTGATGGTACATGATGTAGAAGGAGAATTACTAATGTGAACATGGTATCTTCTGCTTCCATGGGCTCTTGTCAAAATGTAGACAGTTTGGAGGTAGCCTAGAGGAGAAAATGATTAAGGGAAAAGAAGGAGCAATTTAGGAAGAATTATTGAAGTTGTTAAGGGCATACATACTTTGGCTAAATGACAAATTGGAAGAAAAGATACTATAGGCTGTAGAATTCTTTTGAAAGTAACTGGACACAAGCAGAGTAAGTCATTACTTAGGTAATAGGGTGAAATAAATGGAAGGGAAATTGTAAACTTCCTATCTGGACTTCTTAACTGGCCTGGGAGAATAGAGAGGGAAAACAGAGCTGCTCCTAAACACTCTGCTTGAATGAACAGAAGAGGCAGTGAGCTAGTGCAAAGTCTCTGCTCCTGACTTAGATTCTACCTGCTCTTCTCTGTCTTATCTGGAGTCCCGCTGCCCCCAACCCCCAATCCCGAAAGTTGTGCTTGGTAAATGGAGCTTATCACTATCTTTCTCTAAGCAACTTGTTTCCAGGAAGCAGGTTTATTCACTTTTAATCCCTAAGATTTAACACATTAATCAGGTTCCTTAGAGTGAGAAATGTGTTTCTTTCAGTAAGAAGAAATAGTCTTTGGAGTCAAATGATGACATTTTATGGCCTCTCTATTGGCTTATTGCTGTTACTTGCTAAACCTGTTCTTTAAAGTGGGTAGTTTTTATTATTCACCTATTCAGTCATTCCTTGGTTCATTCATACATTTGTTCATTCATTCGTTCATCTATTCATGATTAGTTTTTATTATATAGCCATATATAGTGTCCCTACTTCCCTACTAGTCTCAAACTTGTAATTCTCCTGCCTCTGACTCGAGAGTGTTGGGATTACAGGTGATGTGTGTATTTATATGTGCTTCATTGGACTGATGTTCACCTGTGCCATCTCAACATCTGCTTTAACTATTTAATTGCTACTCAATCCCCCCTCTTCCTAACAATCACTGACTTTGTCATGTTTACTTTAGAAATTTCCCCAAGTCATTTTGCCTACTCTCAATAGTTGTAGGGCTGAATAACATTTTGTAATTCCCATCTGAGCAAGGCATCTGTAACTCAAAAACATCAAAAGGTTGATCTCCCTTGGGTGACATTGAGATTGAGTCCAATCTCCTTTTAAATGGCACATGTCTGGCCATCATGCTTAATGTTTTTCTTGTTCCTCACACCACCTACCCTGCTGCCTAGTGCCATGGCCATGCCGATTTGCTTCTGTCTTGCCAAATGAACTTTCTTCATTTACTCCTCGCCTATAGATGCTGGAGCTTCTGCTGAGGACCACTCTCTATTCTTGCCTCCCACTGTCGTTCGTCTTCTGCTTAAATCAGAGTCCTGTGACATGCAGAGCTGGCTGATCTCATGTGGATCCCCTTTGCCCCTCCCATGTCTTTTCCTACCAAATGAAGTGTATCATTCCCTCACTACCAATGCTTCCACGTTGTAATTGTCTTTTTACATTGTCTCTTTCTAATTGACTTTAGGTTTTCTTTGAGCACATCCTAAGATTAGTTCCCACCACTTCAATATATTTTTTTTTTGCTTTTATGTTTCTTAGTAAGAGATCAATGGATAGAAGCAGGCATGGAATGTAACAAGATATGTGAATTATAAAATCCTCAACTAATGTCCGTTATTATCCATTTGAACTTTGAAACCATGACATATATTTGTTTGTCTTCAATGATGACAGTCTTGGATGGGCTCCAGTCTGCACTATTTGTATATGTTCATACATAAACATGTTATATAACATGCAGGTTGATCACATGGAGAACGGGATCTTCCTACAACATAAGAGAGGTAGCAGGAGTATAGGGAACCTGGGATATATGTGAGTACCCACCATAGAGAGAGATATGTGAACATAGGAGCCTTGAAGTGTGACTTGCCCTACCTACCTGTAAGTAGACATTAGTTTTCAGAGCCGGAAGTGCCTTGACTTCCGAGCCCTTGACTGAAGAGAGTGGAGATAAAGCTGTGAAGAAGAAGAGTTGGGATTGCTGCGATGTGATAGACAGAAAGCAAACTTTCTGTGCTTTGTTTCCTTCTTTGAGGACTGTCTGTGGTCAAGATACTTGACCTTGGGACACATGCCCTGCGCTACTTGTGTAAAGTTTGTCCTAATTGTTGGTTGCTGGGTGACATTGTAAATGATCAATTGTTCATGTCACAAGTAGAGTAAGATTCATGAAATCTAAGTCCACTCCATTAATAACCTGAGCAGGGATTTTGTTGCTCCTTTCTCCTTCCTTTCCTCTCTGCCAGGTCTTCATTCTTACTCCTTTGTGTACGTGTGTGTAAAGGAAACAAATGAAATTTCAGACCTCGCAATGAATTGCCACCCAGAAGTACACCCCAGGGTCCTCGTGTGCTTTTTCAGTTGTGTGATAAATTACCCTCTTTAGAATTGTTACCATTCCAGGAAGTGCTTACTCATTTTCATCTCCTCACTGACATCTGAAGACCTCCCAGAGAGCCAAGTTCCCTTCCCCCTCTCAGGAACTTGCTGCCAGCACAGATGAGAAGGTTGTCCAACCCAAGGAATCATGAACAATCAAGTCATGCTTTCTCAATTGGTGGTTAATAGACTAACTCGTTTCTCTTTTCCTTTGAATCCACATTAAAGTTGCTCTTAAGTTTATTCCAAATTAGGTCTCCCTGGCTTTTGACAAGTGGGATACATTTTTATTTGCTAAGCTGATCCTGTACTTAAGAGCTGAAAAAAAGTGAGATATTTCTCATGTACCCTCTTACAAAGGCTTTCTAGATTTATGCAGGCTCTGCAGATACACATGTATTCTGCATTCTGACTACACCTTCACAGATAAGTAACCAAAAACATTTAAGGAAAAGATGGCTCTGATAGACTCCTAGGTGAGAATGAACCTGAGTCTTGTGCCCACAGCACTTTTGGGGCTATCTAGTATCTCTAAGCCACAGAGTCCAGCAAACATCACATGTCAGTGTCCATTACAGCTTCTATTATGGTTGTTAGTGAAATAGATATAGATATAGATATTCATTCACTGGTTGTCAATAAGGATGATTTGCAGGGCTTCCTCCAAAGGAACATTTAACAATATTCAGACATTATTCTGGTGCCACAGCAAGAGGAGAAAGAGTTGTAGAAGAGTTGCTGGTATGGAGAGCACAGATGTCACAGATGCTGCTGTTTTCCATGATGCATATAATATTGAAATATGTACATCTCAGAATCCTTCAGAGTGCTGTAGAGAGACTTAAAAAGTCGAAGCTGTAATTTCTGGTCTCTGAGCATTGTGGGAGAAAGCTCCAACATTTCTTTTCATGATCTGAGTATGAGATCAAGGTCAGTGTATGGTATATGACTGATATGGTATATCAGTGTATGGTATATGACTGATATGGTATATCGGTATATGGAATATGACATCTGAGCATTTGAGTATGGAGGCAAAACAATAACATGAGTGTGCCATTTGGAGACAGGCTGGAGAAACCTAATCCCTCAAGCATGCTAGTATTCTGTTAATAGATCAGCAAATCTACTTTTTTAATAGACTAGCAAACTATTAAGTAGTAGCATTGAGTAGCATGAAACATGATGAAGTTCAGCCATGAATTTGGAGACTGGAAATGTCTAAAGAGATTTTAAAAAGAAAAGAACTTTACCACATGTCTTATCCTGGGGTGACCACATAAGGAAGATAAGAGGTAGGAAGGATCTTGATGCATATGGATTGAGTGAAGAGGGAGGAGTGAGAGTCTGTGTATGAAGATGTGGAATCCTATCACTTGGACTTAGGACCAGACCTTCTAGAATCACCAACCACGTGCCAAGTATAAAAATTCCAGAACTTCTTGGGAGACCAAAGAAGAAACATAAGCCTTGTGTCAATGCTGTATAAGACTGTTTCTTGGGAAAACTAGGTAAAGTCATTTTGGGGTCATGAAAGATGGACAAACATCATATATGCACCAAGAAGTTTGGACTCCTGAGAGACTATTAGATGGCACATCTGAGGGTTCCTCTCTGCAGTGTGAGGCAAGACAAATGGGAAGCATGCTCAGAGGTCCCAATTCTGGTGCTTTGTTCCTGTGAAATTAGCAGAGGTGAGATTTTAGACAGCCTGAGCCAGGAATTCCCATGGAAACAGATAACAGTGTTTCTGCCTTCTTCCTCACTCGAGGACCTCCCTTTGTCTTTTCTTACCTTAGATCCAGCTGCTAGATGAGCATATAATTTTAAAGTGGCTATAAGGTTGAACCCTAGGATCAGAACCATGGATTCTTACTCTACTAGCTTATTCAGGTTGTTACATTGGCAAAAATCGCCTACTTCTAGGTTGGGCTAAGCTAGTCAAGTTAGCTCTAATTACATCTGCCAACTCCTCTACTGGCTTCCAATGAACTTAGAGATCAAGTGGCAAGCAGCAGGTATGTTCTGTGAGTCCAGTGGAACAACTAAATAAGCACTGTTAGCAGCCCTGTGCTCCCACTGATGGTCTGGCGTGCCTTATGAAGAGACAGCACAAGGTTTTGTGACTGCATCTCACTCACAACATAGTTATAAAGCCATAACTCCATGGTTGTTTTTGACAGAGATTCTGGAAAAGGAAAATAGTGTAGTTGTTTGTTAACATCTGCGTGCACATTTCACACATGGTATATATAGCCCGAGAGGAGAATTGTTCCAAAGGAAAAAGCAAACCTGATTCATATCTCTACCTTTAGGCACTTAGAGAAACTGTCAGATGGTTTTCACACTGACAAATTTGAGTCCCAGAGAGCTTAAGGATATGGAGTGTGCACAAGTTTTGTAAGAAATTCCTACTATCTTTATGAAGGATGCACTCTGGCTATCCATTCTTGTCTATCTGTCTGTCTCCCTCTCTGTCTCTCCCCTCCCCTCCCTCTCTCTGCCTCTCTTCCTCCGTCCTTCTGTCTCTCTCTTTCCCCCTCCCTTTTGCATTTGCAGTTCAAAATCAAGTCTTAGGATAATTTTTCTGTTTCTGTTTTCTTTCTTATTATCTCTTTGTTTAAGGAGGCAGATTTTTATGAGTACTTAGTCATATGATGTAGAGGCTTAGATATCTGGTTTCTGTGAGGATTAGCTTTAAAATATTTTTCCTTGACCTTCTTTGTGCCTGAGTGAGGACTCCCTCAGATGATCAGTGGAGACTGTTTATCCTGAAATTGGCATGTTCTCAAGCCAAAGGTGTTTAGCTACTTCCATATGATTTTATTCCCTACTCTAGTTATTTGATAAGTAGAAACTGTTGGACCGGAAGGTCGTAATGGCTGGGCCCCCTCGCAAAGACATAGAGACTGAGAACAATGTAATTAGCAAGAGGTTTATTAATTAATTCCAACGTGTTGGGGTCGTCCTGTAAACGGGACAGAAGCAACGAATTTTCAAAGCTCACACTTTTTATACAATTTTTGAGGCAGACCTTGGCAACAGTATGCGTCAGTTGCCTTGTATTGGTTGCTAGCATTGACCTTTTACATGATTGGAGGCGGCAGAGTGATGTCAGCCGTAACCGCCCTTTAGTTAACGCCCACTTGTGGTTCCAGTCTGTCCTTGATAATGGGAGGATTTTTGCTAGTTATTTTAGAAAGTCTCAGACACATTGTCCCTGGCTCGGCTTTCTCGGAGGTTATTTTAAGGCCTCTGGTTATCTGGAAATTCTTTGAGTCTGAGTCATCAGCCATCCCTGCTGACCTAGGGCCTCACAAAACAAATGTAAATACTTAATGCACAACTCTTTGTATAGCTCTACATAGAAGTCTACCAAGAGGACTAGAGTGTTGAGCTAAGGAAATAGCTCATTCAGAAAGCTGCATATTATGGTAGCATGATTCAATTCATCAGGATCCACATTTAACAGAAAGCTGGGCATGATGGTGAGCATTCATAATCCCAGGGCTTAATAGGAACATGGCGGCAGACCTCTAGAGCTCATTGGCCAGCCCACCTAGCCTACTTGGAAGGTTTCCAGTGAAAAAGAGATCCTGCTCCAAGAAAAAGAAAGAAAGAAAAGAAGGAAAGAAGGAAAAGAGAGAAAGATAGTCTCTGAGGAGTGTCATCCCTTGATTTCCACCCCACACACATACAGCATCATTATTCCAGCATGCAGGTGAGTACACGTACACACACACACACACACACACACACACACTCATACACAAAGTATTTTGAATCTGATACTCACAGAAATGTTGCCATAGTCAGCATGTAGAAGTTTGTTATTTAATTCTAAGGGACAGTTCTACAACCGCTTGGTCTACATTATCCACTGAGTATGAAGATCTCTTGTCCAGTAGAGCACTCACAGAGAGGCAACCACAAACCCAGAGCTTCCTGGGAATAATGCTGTTATTTCCACAGTTTGTATATGAAGAAAGCAAGATTAAGTTATAAAATGTGTTACAAGGGAGACACATGCTTTCTAAAGTTCCCTTTAATCTATTAGAAAAATGTGCTGGGCTTTTGACACATAATTAACAAATTGCTGTGTGAAGATTCATATGTACAGAAAACAGTAGTATCTTGTACATGATTGTACATGACTCTAGGTGGTCATACATGAGATCCATGAGAAAGGAAAGGAGGTTGCCTTAGGTCAAGCCCATCAGTGGCCACATCTACTATCAAGCAGAAGCCGCATGGCTTTGGTAAAGTTCCTTCATTTCTAGTGTTGAGAAAGTTAATATGAATTTGCATAAAATGCCTAGCATCGTTCCTGGAAACTGTCTGTGTTCAAGGAATGCAACGAAGATTAAGCCCAATATGTGTTGCTCTTATAGCATTCCCACACAGCCACTGCCTAAAACACATTTCACACCAGTTCTCAGCACCCGGTCTTCTGAAATGCTGGGTGAAAGGTGAAAACATAGCCACAATATCCACTTATTTAACTCATCAGTGGGTTAAGTTCTGATCAGTTGCTGGGTGACTAGACGGATGGCACAGGAGTAGCTCATTCTAGATGAAATATAAAGAATTTGATAGCAGAACATCTTTGCTAATAAAGCAAAAATGGGCACTGTCAAAGGAAGCCAGTGTCTCAAGACCTCTGCAGATGTGCACAGTAGCATCTTAAGACCTCTGCAGATGTGCACAGCAGCAACAACATCTCACGGGCTCTTCTGGGGTGCATAGCATCAGAAGCTGACCTTGACTTTTCAGCAGAATGAGGGACAGACAATGTCTGACATCACAGCTGAACAGGCTGGGATTGTCAGGCTGGCAATAACATGAATGTGGAAGCACACAGCTCAGATGTCTTGTTTGTTTCAGGTCGCAACCCTGTGTATACCCGCAGGTGATTAAATATAAGAAAAAACACAGGAGGCCTAACCTCGGACGCCAAGGAATTGCACTGGGCAATGCTCATTTCTCTTTCCTCTTGGCTTCTCTCTTCTATATCATTGTTGTTTCATGGCAATGACAAAAGAAGGGACCCCTATTGTGTAAATAGTGTGCTTTTATTTTGCCTCCAAGAGAAAGTATTAAAACATAAATGTTCTTTTCTCCTCCCAATGCCCTCCAGAACTTAAAGGAAAATGTCAGGGTATAAGCAACATGGGATCAGTCTTTTATCTGAAGCTAGAATCTTCTGTTACCTCTCCAGTCACAGGATATAGGAAGCAATTCATTTTATGCATCCAAATCAGACACTGAAATTGTGTGGGTCTCCCCATTTACAGCAAGAATGGACTATTACCTCTCCAACTGCTGGCCTTGTCTGAGAGGGACCTTCTCCCTGAAGCTATGTGGGAGAGCCCCTTTGAAGCTTTATACAAACCAACCACTCCATTGGGGCAAAATTCTTTATAGGTAGAACAGTCCTGCTAAGTATTAACTGAGTAGGTGTTTCCTAGGAAAATTGACTCTACGGAATAGTGTGGCTTTTAAAGTGAAGTGGAGCCATTGTATGTTTGAAATGGAAACCAGTCAGTGGTGGGCCTACAGAGCCCTTGAGTTGTCCTTCTAACCTGGTGATAGCCTGCAGAGAGCAATGAGGTAGGTACTTCCAACATGTTGAGCATGGATTCAGGCTGGAAGTCCTGATTGACAAGGCAAAATCTCTTTCCTGCCAGGACATAGATCGCTTTCCTCCTCGGGTGTTTTCTTTCATGAGGAGAAGGTCACTGGCACCCATTGCTTCCAGGGCAGCCTATACAAGCACAGTGGGTGCCTTTGAAAGGCACACCGGGGCAGAAAGGCTTTGAAGACAGGAAGAGACTTTCATCTTTGCAGGCCGCAGCTGGAACATAGGTTCTCAGCACAGTACAAGCAGTTTCAAAGTTATCTCCCATGATGATGTGAACGTGATAACATGGAGCAGAGAGGTGCCACAATGATTTCCTTTCAAATGGCTGCCTCACCATTTATCTTTGCACACTGTCAGAGACTGATATGGTTGGGAGTTAGCAGTGGCATGGAATAATTAATCTTGGCCTGGGGAAGTATGCTCCTCATTTGTCTCATGAGAATTTAGCACTGCATGGACAGGAAAGAGCAGATGATACAGTTGGGAAAAAGAGGGGGTGTTGCATTTGAAACTCTGGGGCCAACTTGTAGCATGTATTCAGTTATGGAGAACTTCTGGTTGAATACCTACTATGTGCTGTGTGCTGGGATAAGCATGATAATTTTAGATCAGGGTACCTTGAAGTTCACACCTTATTGCTAAATGTTTGCTGTCTTAACATTACAGTGACACTTGACACTCTTACATCACCTAAGGAAAAATAGGAGTTCTACCACGAACCCTTCTTCTCTCATCTCATTGGTAACACAGATACTGTAAGGTCACATTTGTCTACCAAACAAGACGCAAGAACATAGCCAACTAGCTGCATGGACAAGAGCCCTTGCATAAAGCAAACTAGAGTGTTTTACTTCTAAAAGAAAATAAATGTGTAGGAACCACAAGAATTTTAGAGATTCTGGATAAACTCTCCTCTTCTTGTCCAAATGTCCAGCAATTCACAGTGGACTGATGTTAAAATCCAAGTTAGACACTGAGGAGTCTACTCATGAATAGCACCTTTAATTCTTCCTACTAAAGGCATAAGACCCACAAATACGGGGCCACTGCTCTCCAGTTTGTACTTTTGGTACATTGGTGAGCCACACTGGATTACAGAAATTAATCTCATGAGAACCTAATGTTGTGTTTTATAAAAAAGATAGAGGAGAGAAGGAATGTTTGGTGGAGGTGTAGTGAGGTGTGGGGGAAGGGGGGTGCCTCCTCAGGGCCCATGCTGTGGCATCCCTTCCCCCTGAGGGACCAGCTACAAGACAATATAGTATAGAATAGAGTTTATTCAGGGCATGGGGAGGGGAGTTGAGAGGAGAGTAGAGACAGAGAAAGGCAGAGGAGAAAGAGAGAGAGAGAGAGAGAGAGAAGAGAAAAGAAGTAGAGGAGTAGAGGAGGCTGGCCATGAGCACTCAGAGAGAGATGGGGGAGGGGAATGGGGAAAGAGGGGGAAGGGGGAAGAAGACATAGCAAGAGCAAGAAAGCAAGAGAGAGGAGGGGCCAACAGCCCCTTTTATAGTGAGTCAGGCACACCTGGTAACTGTGGGGTGGAGTCTAGACTAAATGCTAACACTTATGCTGGCTAGTGAGACCTGAGCTCACTCTAATAGTCCTCGAACAACTGCTCTCCTGCAGTGGATGCTTTCACCATCACTCTCATTTCTATGTACACTACAGCTTAAGAAAAAATAAAAGCACTTGATAGAAGCTACCAATTAAAATCCATTCACCATAGACATTTGGGGATTAACTCAGCTGGCCACTCTGCTAATTTAAATACATTGTCTCATCCAGACAAGCTGGCAAATCAAGTCTGGCATTTTGATTTTCTCTATAAGGTGAATCATGGAGAAAGGTTCATTATAATAATTAAGGAAGATTTATACAGTGAGTACTTTTCTTCTTCTGTGTTTTATTTCACTGCTGGTATTTTGATGACCAGAGAATGAATTGTAAATACTAACTATTTAATTCCCCCAAAACATGTTCCTACAAGAGGTATGTGTGAGTATGATTTTAATACATGGAAAAATTTTTAATGTTCCATATTAGAAAAAATATTTAAAGTTAATGTACTACAGATTCTTTAGAAAAATAAGGAACCATTTTCTAGTGACCAAAAATATATTATTTGCTCCTTGATCTAGGCAGTAAGTTACCTATTTGACCTGAGGCAGATATCTCAACTCTCTTTAAAAGCAAATTCTTGACCTTGATCTTGGAGTGAGAATTAATGGTGGAGAACAATGAAGTCATCCTGGGGCTTGCCCTATCATTCATATGAAAAGTTCCTTTTGAACCAGTCTGCAGCTCAGAAATGGAGTCAGTGGACATCTCCTGCTGGCTGGCGTGTGTGGACTGCTATACAATGTGGTTTCTGTGGTTGGTTTGGGGTGAGATGAAAGATGTTTGGAGCCCTCCACCTAACAGCACAGGGTAGATCAAGTAAGCCAAGCAAGCCACAGGCACTCTGTTTCTGCCTGGTTTACTGCCCCCAAATTTCCCAACTTGCTACAACGGAAGTGTCAATTAGCTCTGAGTGTGACACCTCATAAATCCTTAAACAGACAGGGCTCAAGTTTAAGGACTGCCCTTGTTCCTGAGCCCTGATTCCAGCCACGTTTCAGCCATTCCTCAGATTTTTTATTTAAAAGCTTTCACAGAAGGATCATGCAAGGTGGTCAATAATAAAACCTTCTCTAAATCATATACCCCATTAAAGACTGATGGTTTTATTTTTCAGTTTAGCAGTCATTCCTTTTTGATCGTATGAAACTACCAAGAACTGAAAGCTTCAACCCAAGTAAGACACTTAACTAAGAAAACAGATCTGAATGCATTCAATATTTCTAGTCAGTGAGCTTCTTGGCTCTCCAAATGACCTATTTTCTGTGCCCCTTTTTAAGTTAGATTTTTTTTTTTCTTCCTTTATCTATAATTTTCTCTTTCTTAATTGTGTCAGCCTCAACTAATGCCTGGATTATCCAGTTCTTTTGTGCATTGCAGTCACG
>JADRCH010000018.1:11667027-11745664 GCA_019843965.1 Rhynchomys soricoides | reverse complement strand
CCCCCTGCCTCAACCTCTTAATTTTTACCATAACAGACCTATCTTAAGCACCAGATCTTATGCATACCACATTTTGATGAATTAAGGTGAATTTGTTGTACCAATTAGCTCTTCATACTTATCTTACATTTGGTCTAATAAGCAACTAGTTTTTAGAGAAAAGAATGAAGATAGTGGGGTGTGTGCCGAGGCTGGGCATGAGGACCTAAGGGTGGAAAGGACATTTCCTGGAAGCAGTTCCATCTTGATGGACTGGTCTGCCTCTTGCCCTTCAGGTCTAAATCTCATCTGATTATATAGAAAAGCATGTCTTTTTTTTTTTTTTTTTTTTTTTGTTAATCAAGAGGATATGGAGTCTGAAAACTCTTTTATTAAAAGATAAATTGGGGACTTTGTGGAATTTAATTCATTTAAGGAAAGAGAACGAGGCTTGTCTAGATTGAAAACTAGTTCTTTTGTAATTTTTTTATTCAAAACGACAGTAATGTTAATGACATATTTTAAACACTTATGAGGTAGGGATTATTTAATATAAATCTTAGTTATTGATTTATTGAATACTCACAACAAACCTCAGAATAATGTTCCATTGTCTTCATCTTCTAGATAAGAATTTATGGAATGAAAACTTCCAGAAGCTTCGGCCAGTTCATAGAGCTTTCAATCTTGGGAGGTGGGATTTGAACACATGTGTGCTTGATCATTGCTTTAATGTGGTTTCATAAAGAATGAAAAGAAGAGAAATAACTCTTCAGAGCTCAAAAGGAAATGCTCAAATCCATCTTTGATACTATTTTTAGTGTCTGTAGGATACACTCTTAAATAAGCCTTCCATTTAAGGGTCCTGATCTTTGATAAATTGAAGTGTTTTGTTTTGTTTTTTCCAATGAATTTAGCTACTGTGACAAACTGCAAAATATGCATTGGGTGAATAATCAAATCCTGATGTATCTTCCAGACACTGCATCAGAAAAGCTGGAAGTGAGGGACTTGCTAATCACAAAAACCATGGTAATAAATTTAAAAATAAAAATGTGTCTTAAATACTAGCCCTCCACTAATCCTAAAAACTGTTCACTTCAAAATAAAAAACAATATACCCTTCATTTAACAAGAGCCATCAATATGAAACATTCCCCATGTCAGGCACCCTCTGCTTACTTAAGTACATGCAGAATTTGTTGTGCATAAGAAGAAATACCTTAGTTGTCATTAGCTTCTTTGCAAAAGTTGTTTTAATAATATCCTTTGGTTATCAGGGATGTCATGTTTCTTTCAGGCAAAAAAAAAAAAAAGGGTCTAACTAAAACCTTTACTATGTGTGATAATGAAGTTGAACCATTTGCAGGCAGAAAGGTAACAAAGATTCTTTATCACTCAGCAGAGGTGGAGGGGCAAAGCAGGCAGTTGTTCAAACCTTGGGAAATGGCTGAATTCACAGATTTCTATCTTGACACATGAACTGGTTATATATTACCAAATTTGGCTTATTGGCTTGCTTTTCTTTTTTATAACTATGATTAATTTTCTTAAAGAATAGGAGTCAGAGGAAACAGAAACCAACCTGTAAGAGAAACCATGTTTGCAGCATATATATATGAAAAACGTGTATCTAAGGCTGTCTTTGTTACTTGTGTCCTTATTTCCCCAGGTGGTTTCCAGTACAGATATGTTCCTGACTCCAAAGGAACCAAGGGCATTCTGTTGTTTGCTTGCTCTGATAATATGCCAGTAGCTGGTCCCAATGCTGACTCAATTAATTAAAACTGTATACTTAGTTCTGGCTAACTTCAACAGAGCCTCGCCTGCTCAACCTTTTCTAGATCATTTATTTAATCTTCATTGACTGAAATGAAATCTTTTATTGAGTCTCTTCCAAGCATTGTTTTGTCTAATTAGGTCCCCGCCTCTCCTAACATATTTTTGAGGCAGGCTTACCTCTCCCTGTGAGACACATAAGCAAGCCATCCCATACACTAACATTCTTTTCTAAATAAAACTGTTGTATGTCATTTATAATAGGATATCTAGTTCTGTGTGTGCCCTGGTATTCTGCTTTAAAACAATCACAGGATTTTAATGTAGGGACCAAGGCAGTATGTAGGGTGGTTCAAACATGGGTATGCTGAATGTCATGACATTTACAATCCAGATGTTATGGCAACCTGGGAGACAAGGCAGCTGGGTTGCTAATTAAATGGCAGATGTCCAATAGGCTTCATGTGATACATACTTTTTTCAATTGTCAAGAAAGATAAACTGAGAAATCATTATATAATATAATAAAAAGTCTTATAATAACTCTTTTGTGTGTTTTATATCTTGATTTTTTTCACTTACTTCCTTTTTTTTTTTTTGAGACAGGGTTTCTCTGTGTAGCCCTGGCTGTCCTGGAACTCTGTAGACCAGGCTGGCCTCGAACTCAGAAATCCGCCTGCCTCTGCCTCCCAAGTGCTGGGATTAAAGGCATGTGCCACCACTGCCCGGCTTTCACTTACTTCTTAAAGATAGCAACTTATAAAAACAAGTTACTCATACCTCTGTTAAGGCTTTATCTCTATGCAGATATTAAAAAAATAATTTAATTATGATAAGTGGTTATTTACAATTTTTAACTTTTTTAAAAAATGTAAGACCCACCCCCCAAAACCCACCCCAACTTTAGGTGAGTAAACCGGACCCAGGTGTTTTGAATGATTTTTAGGATCATCTAGAAAGGAGACTATAACACATGGTCGGTTGACCTTCAAGTTAGACTTCTTTCGGGATCACATTAGTCTTCTATTCATTTATAATGAAGCCTGTTCTTTTATCAATTTTGAGTAAATGCTTGGACCACTTCACCAGTGGCTTCTTGAGAAAAATAGACACCCAGTTCTTTCAGAATGCTACCCTTTCCTATCTGGTTCCCAACCCAGTATCTTTTGATTATAGAGTATTAATTCTTGCTCACTCTCCTTCCTTTCTCTTAGGCATGTATCATTTTCCACATTATTGATACTTAAGACTAAAACCTAAAGGTGAAATCTGTTACCAGTTTTTAGTACTGTGACAAATTTGGAAAAAGAATTATATCTGGCTACTATGTATGTACATTATCTTCAATGTAATATGTTACCCACAAATTACTAAATAAGTCTAGCCCTTTTCAGAGAATGTATTTTTAAAAAGCACACTAAAAGGGAATATAAAGGAAAGCATTCCTTGAACCATTAAACATCAAAGACTAAAAATTTCCTCGGCCCAGCACTGGCCTAGTTGACAGAAGAAGAGAACATTTTAGGTGTATCTGTTGAGCTATCTTGTAAGTTACAGAATCCAGGGGAAATAGATTTTTCATATTGCCCAGAGGTATTTTATGTGCACGTAACTCAAAAGCAACTATTGTTTAAAACTTCACATTTCATGCATGGTCATTGCCCTCTGAGGTAGGATAGGATGTAAGTCAGAAGGAAAATAGCTGCGGTGGAACGAGGCTATAAAGAGTCCAGCTATGTCTTGTAGGAGAGTCCTAACGAACCTCTGCAGAGCTATGACTGCATCCGTCTTCCCCATCTGATAGAGAGAAGAAGAGGAAGCCTCCCTACCTACTGCTCTCAACTTGTTGCTCTCTTCTTTTGGAAGGCCCCATCTCTGCCACAGTTGAACTTGGACTTTGCCAAATCTTTAAAAAATAATTAACTAACTCTTATTTTTATAGAGAGAATTATCTCATATCTAAAGGAGTACTTGATATATTTTATGGTAAAGCAATGCACAAAATGACCAGCTTATTCTGTTCTGTTCTGACTGATCTCATTGATGGATATGTCCTGTCCTAGGGCAGACAAGAAGCTTGGCTCTCTTGCTGAAGGCCTCTCAGGCCTTGGGAATTAACACTTCAACAGTTGCTTACCCTATCAACACTTCTGCTTTGCTAGTCTTCCTAGTGTCTCTGTTACTATGCTGTAGCATATTCTATTGATCTGATCATAAGTACCTCTCTTCTAATCCCCTATAGTCTAGTTAAGCACTTTCTTTTATTTACTAGCAGACCCCTTTACAAATCTAAAAGGAAATATCTGAAATTAATTTTAGAAATAAAATAAAGTGATTTTATCACATCTCATTAACAGAGATATCATCCATATGCTTTCCATGAATGCTTTTTGGGAGAGCATGACTAAGATCACCCAAAGTGTCTTACAGTTTGCTACATGAAATATTAGCTAAAATTTTTCTCCAGGCTTTTGGGATGGCTTAGCAAGTAAGGCACTTGCTGCTTAGCCTGACAAAATACACTAAATCCTTGGGACCTACATGGTAGAAAGAGAGGACTAACTTCCACAAGTTGCTCTCTGACTTCCATGTGTGCACTACAACATATGTGCATGAGCGCACACACACACACAGACAGACACACACACACACACACACACACACACACACACACTAAATGTTATCTTAAACTTTAAAGCTGCTTCTTGATTTTTCAGACACTGTATTAAATCTGTACACTTTCCCACAGAGCTCTTCAATACCCAGCCACAGTTTAAACCTTCAGCAAATACGTGCAATATTCTCTCTGATGAGTGTGTAGGTGTGTACACTCTGTGTGTAGAGAAGGGTGTGGCAGTGTGTTCAAGTTAAATAGCACTGATAGATAATGTGACTGGATGTCACATGTGAGAGGGAAGCTTGAAGTAGACCAGGCAGTCTCTTAAGTGGTGGATGCTTGTACTTGAACATGATCAGATTCAAAACAATCATAAAAGGTCAGCTAATCCTTTTGATTGATATACATCAAGTATCCAGATGTTCAGAACACCCAACCATCCTATTTTGGATTTTTATTTAGAAATTTTCTACATGTATACTTTATTACGTTTAAAAGACTAGCCATAGCTCTTTCATTGTATCTTTCCTCTTACTACATAAAAGCATTGTAACGTGTCATTTCGGACTTCATTAGGCCATGCATTAGCCAAGGGGGGATACTCCTTTGTCCTTTGGCCATTAGGAATGTTGGCCTTCTAGTGGTCTCCTTACCCACTCAGCAGCTAAGCAGCAGCCACTTAGAATTTGTCTCATAAGCAAGTCCTAGTACTATGTCAGTGTCACTTCATCTAAATAATAGAAATGCTAACATACCTAATATAATGAAATATTGAGTTATCCACTGTTAGATATATGCCATGACTTCTCTCTTAGTGATTAAAAACATTAACTTTGGTAACATTTTATTACCATCAGCAACCACTATGCCAATATATCTTCTGCCACATATATAATGTCCCAGCACGGAGTTTTTATTATGTATTTCATTTTAACAGTTTTCTAACTGCTGTCTCTTTTTGTCATATTGCATATTTTTAGCCTTCAATGTTGATTTCATCTTAGCATCACCAGTGGGAATTGATGATACTAAGCTTAGCATAATATTAATTAAATCCTTATGTCACATCATTGTGCCGTATTCTTACAAAAGTGTTTTAATATTTCATCTGAAATTGAGGCTGGTTTTAAAACAGGCAGATTTCTTATGGAATCCATCACGTATTAATAGAGTGTTTAAAGAACTGTGAAGAATGGTTTAGACCAGCATTTGTATCAAACTTCAGCCCCACTTTACATCAAAATTGGCATGCATGCTAGCATCCCTGACATTCAGGAGCCCAGAGAGAGGAACTAGCTGAGAATGTTATAGAAAGTGGCTTGAAAACCGTTCAGCAGCTTACCTTTAGAAGATTAGAAAATATTGCCCAAAGATACCCCTCAGGATATCTAGGCATTAACTTATTGGGAGAAAGGGTCTTTGCAAGTGTGATTTAATTAGGCTCTTGAGATGAGGAAGTTACCACGGATTATCTTGGGGAGCCTGAAGTATCATCTTGTGAACATAAAAGAGAGAATTCAATTCCCTTCTCTGTCACACCAATGAATCTGATGGGAGGACAGAGATTGGAATGGAAAACAACAAACCAAAGACAGATGGCAGTCATTAAAACTTATGCACAATCAGTGTATACACAAGTGTGCATTTTCATATGTATTTTTATATTAGGAGGGGGTTATTTCCAGCCAGGAGAAGAGTATTGTACTACTGCTTGTATAAAACATTAGGGCACAGGCTAGCCAACTTTCAAGATTCTCATATGCCATCACTTACCCAACAATCTGATGGAACAGTGTGGTCGTTATCCACGTCATTCCATTTTATTCAACCTCTCTGCGCTGTATTAATGGCAGATTTCAACCGTTAGGAAGCCATGGCAGAACTCATTGTCAGCCTTTTGGAGTTTTATAAAGCATTGTTCCTCTTGTTAATTAAATTGAGAGATGATTGCCCCATGATTATCTGGATTCATAAGCTCCATATCTTATGATAATACTAATTAAGTCCTTGTACTGAAAGATGTTCCTGAGTTTCTCTCTCTTTATCTTTCCCTCCCTCTCATCTATGTACAGTACAATAAAGGAGCATTTAATCATTTTACATACAGTGTGACAGGGCCTTTCTGGATGGAAACAATAGCAAATGAAAGAACGGTGGCCGCCACAAAATCCTAAGTATGATTCCTGCATAAAAGAATGTGCATAGTTTCCCTACTGTGTTATGCCAACCCAAGTACCTACCAATAAAAGTGAAAAATTAGGTCATGGTTTTCAAAATGTTGAGATTACTTGCCATTGGGCTCATTACTTTCCTCTAATTATGTTTTGATTTGCACACAAAGGGCTATCACCTGGCCCATTTTGTAATATGTTTATTTTTCATTTTGTTTATTCCCAAATTGCCTAGAGTGTCTTTGTGTAATAGAGTCTGGAAATTGGTTTCATTTTGTATTTTTTGTTTGTTTGTTTGTTTGTTTGCTATTCAGAAATTAAACAGCTTTGGAGTTAATAGGAACCTAATGTGTACTTTGTGAATAATTCTTAATTGTATGATTAAAAGAAATATAACAACACTTGTTCACAAAGGAAAAGGTATTTTAGCAAGTCGAATATTTGATGCATTCAACAGTTTTAGATGGGAAGAAAAGACATGCACAAAAGCTATGTAATATTTTGTTTTTCCTTATATAAATACTGTTAGATAAATTTTTATAGGTTAGGTTATATGATGCTATGATTGATTCAAAGTTCCAAAGGGTTAAGATAGAGAGACACATAGAATGGACTACAGATGAGGCGGAGTGAGCCATACATTGGTTATAGAAATCGGAATAGAAAGACATGAAAATCCAGCATATGATTTTATTTAATGTTGAATATGTCTGACTGTATGCAGGGGTTTGGGGAGCTGTAGTATAGATATACTTCAGGGACTTATGTTAGCACCCTAAATTATGTCAGTAGTAGGTTGCATGATTTTAAGTATGATTTTACCCTTGTCAGCTTATCATCTATCATCTATCTATCTATCTATCTATCTATCTATCTATCTCTGTTTTCCTTCTCTCTTTGTCCTTTTAGCAGCACACACACACACACACACACACACACACACACACACAGAGGCGTGCACGCATATAAAGCCAGCTCTGCACTTGTGAGCACTGTGCTATAATCTAACTATAAAGAATTTTGATATTCAACTCTGTGACAATGGTTTACGCTTAAGAGTAACAGGTCTAGGAATAAAAGGAGCATGCAAAATCAGACATAAGTAGTTCATGCTTAAAACCTAGTCCTTTACACTCGATGTTTTGTGTGAGACATCTGTAGAAGCTTCGGATCATCAAAGGACAACATCTAGAAGACCCCTCCCTTCCTTCTCTGTTCTCTTCTCAGAAACTATTTCCAGCATCCTACATTCTACTTCCTGATGTCTCATTGGTCAGGGGATGAAGTAGTATGTTCATTGCTCATCTAATAAATGGGAAGCTAGGAAAGGCATTGTCTACAGAGCCTGTCATTTAACCGTTACATCAGTCCTGAGAAGCGATTCTTGACCATTCCTTGGGAGTTTAGTGGGAGTGGGGCAGGAATTGCGGCTAGTTCTCTTCTCAAGGTACTTGTCCTTTTGTGATGCTAATGAATTATGTCAGTAGATACTGTGCCTAAGGATAAGATGGGGCAGGGCGGAGTTATCCCTATCTTATTTCTAGGAATTTGTTGCATCCCTCCTCACAACAAGTATGAATGGAAAGTTGCCAGCCTTTTGTCTCCCTCTTCTAAGGCACACAATAGGTCATTTGGTTTCCTGCAGACGATGCAAAGTTTTGCAAGGAAAGAGTGGAACTTCAAAACTCTTTATGAGTTGAACTTGAGTCAGAAAAGCTGTGTGGAGAATTGCCCAAAGGGCGGAGATTTGTAGGTGTCCTGTGGAGGGGATGGAACATTGTTTTCCTGAAAACTTTGCCACTCCGGTTCTATTTTTCCTTTAACGAGGGGCCGTTGAAAGCTTTTAAAATGGACAATGACATGATAAAATTTCATTTCTAAAAATTATGAGAGCTGTTGAGAGAGAGTGGATTGGAAGTGGCAAGGAAACACTAAAAGATATTTCACAGCTTCCCGGGAAACATGGTGTGGGGGGAAAAAAATCAGAGACTCAGAAAATGTGGCTCTTTCCTGCAGTGTATTTCTTAATCCAACTTGTTCCCTTGGGAAATGATGCAGCTCAGGCCAGAGGCCCCTTCTCTTGTGAATAAACCTAATGAAGTCATACTGCAAATTAGAACACGTACAACTCAGCCAATATACATGTCAAAATTCAACTGACTATAATGCTGTATGATATATGATCGTGGATTTAAGGTATAAGAAATTATATATAATGCTCTATGTCACGAAAGCACACACTGCAGTTAAGAGATTAGAAAAGAAAGCAGCTAAATGCAAAGTAAGTCAGTGCTAGATGTTCAAGTTACCTTTTAAATCCAGGTTGGGAAGACGCTGTACTGTTGTGTTACTATGCATTAAGAAAGAAATGTTCTACTGAAACCTATGGGGCTCCTTCAAGAAGCTTATCTATTGATCTAACTGAATATTTGAAGTGTACTTGAAAATTCTTAACTCACCCATGACAATACCCTACCTCCTCAAACCTCTGGGAAATTAATCATCCATAGAGGAGGAGTCAGTAGGGATCTGATTGTTAGCTGTCCACAGTGGGTGTACTGGGAAAAGGTGTGTGCACACGTTTGTCTATGAATCTCTAGGGCTGCATACACCCAGCAAGATGGTGCCTGCTCACAGTGCCATGATAGTGTACAACCAACCATAATATGGAATCATGTACTTTACTAATGCCTGTTTCAAGGTTATTCGAGTGAGCAGTACCTTCTATGTCCTATTTGCTCCTTGATTTTTCCATTGAAAACACTTAAGAAACAAAACTGATTTCCTACTAGTATCCTGTGAGGCCACCTGGGGATTGTTCCATAATGCACAGTAACTTGTATAGGTGCTTAAGAAATTAGTTAGGTCAACCACTGAGTACCTCTGGCTTAGAGAGGCAACTGTAATGTGTGAGTTCAGCTTGCTAGCTCCTGACATGTGGGTTGTCAGGAATCACACACAATCCCTGTTGTGCTTGATTTTCAGTTTGCTGAGTTCCACAGGGTTGCTTTTATTAGGCTTTGGAAGTCCCAGACCTTGTAAGTAGCCAGTGCCTGAAAAAAAGGAGGCTGCAGAAGAATGCTAGGTTAGCACAATCTCAGACTACTGCTTTCTGATTAGATTTTTAGGGTAGGCTGGGGAGTAGGCGTGAGGACTCAAACCACAAGGGCAAAGTAAGAATTGGACAACTTCAGGATGACATGCATGAGAGAAGAGGGAAAGTCGATTATCTCCAACATCCTTTACTTTACACATGGAATCTAAAGGAGGCTCTGTTAATCCCTTACTGTTAAGCTTTAGAAGTCACAGGTTAAAGCCAACCTCAGCCACTTATTTGCATTTTCACCAGTGAACTCTGCTGTAGAACTGGCCCAGATCATTACTGCTCTTAGATAAATCTCTTTGCCCTTGTTCTACTTGAGATATCTCCATTCTATACTCTTTATTCTGTGGCATACATTTCAAGTCCATCTGCAACCAGATATGCTTAATGAAGGTCATAATAGCTAAGTTAACATAAGCATAGAGAGGAACCCAATGGCCCTGATGAGCAGACCTACTTCCTTCCTCCTGTGGGGACAAGTTCTAGTGTTTCAGGCCACTTTGTCTTATTGATTGTGTCACACATCTTCTATTCTGCAAGGTCAGAGACCTTAAGTACTTCTGTGGAGCCAAAGGGTCTCTTCTTCATTAGTGGTCTATGGCTTTGTCACTGACATTATTTAGTAATATATATATATATATTGTTAAAAAAAAATATATATATATATATACACATTATATATATAAATACATTTATACACACTATCTATCTATCATCTATCTATCTATCTATCTATCTATCTAATCAGAATAACCAGAAAAGACCTTAGATAGGACATCAGATCTCTTCGTTTTGGAAAAAGACATGAAAATAAACTTACTGTCCTTTTGTAGCTCTGATGCATGTCTTTTAAACGGACCTTAGTTTTACCCCATGGAAATCTATATTCAGTTGCCTAAACCTGCTCTCCTTTCACTCTCATATGCCTAATGACAAGCTGGGGGACGGGTTCTTTCCTTAGAACATAACCTAGATATTTCTTCTCCACACAATGCAAGCTCCTTGCTTTGTTTGGTTTTTAGTGACAGATGAAAGGTTTATTTTTTCTTTTTCTAGAAATACCTTCCTAGTACTTTTTTAAAAGATAGAAAATAGTGAACATATCCCCCCCTTTTTTTTTTAACCAAAAATTCTTCCCTATATTTTCTACTATTCATCCTCGATTCTTTTTTTAAACACTGTATACCTTGCTTGTTGTTTTCTAGCAGTTTCTTTGTGACCTGTGAGGGATACATCTTTCAACTATGCTTAGCCAAGATCTATCACTTTTATTTGTGTAGCTCACTCTCAAATCTGGAAGTATTCAAGAAGACAGGAAATGAATTCTTAGAAATCAAGCCATTACATTAATGACAAACAGGAGCAAATGATGACTCTGTAGTTCATATTATCTTCCCTATAAATCTAGACTTCCATGTTTAAGCCTTATTTCAGAGCAATGAACATGTGTGATTATCCTTAGAAAATGGGCATTATCAAGTCTGACAATTGAAAATTAGGTCATTTTTATCCACTTCATCTTTTCTAACACTCTATATCTCTTATTTCCATCTTTATTTTAGACATTTTGTATAAACAATCATAACAGTCCCCCCAAACAATATCCATGTTTTCAGGGTGAAAAGTACACAAGCAGATACAGTTATTCTAGGGCACAGACTATAAAGAAAGCACCACGGTTAAATTAAGGGAGCTGTGGAGGGCTTGGAAAATCACACCATTCAATCATTCACAAAGTCTTTCATGGCAACTCTGCTATGCCTATAATCAAGGTCAAGGTCCTGCAATGATTGCTCTTTTCCTGGTGAATCCAGGCTGGATGTTTATCTTTCTGGCTTAGTTATCAAGTTTGCTTCAAGTCCAGGACTTCCAGACTTGAGAACATTCAGGATCTCTGAAAAGGAAACCTTTGTGGTTGAGAACTTGAAAACATAGCAAGTGAGAAAATGAAGAACAGAATGATTTCCAGGGATCCTTCTGTTGAGAGCTTTAGATATATGTCTAGTGCTTCTGCTACAGTCCTTGATTAAAGGTTCACATACACTTCACCTTCTGAAGTAGTTGCTCTGAGACACTGCATCAATAATGAGCCCCAGCATACCCATGTGCAGCTCTACCATCAGAACCTGAAGAGTTTGGTGGCTGTTGTGTCCTAAAGGTAGCTAAACCTTCCATTTGGGGGGAGGGGGCATTTGGACTGGTATTCCTCTCATAGCAAGATGGTTTATTGTAGCTATATGCAAACTAGTATTTTTTCTGGAGCTATTTATTTTCCAATTAGCACCATTCAAATGACAAGCAAACAAAGTAGTAACTAGCAAGGACACAAAAGGAGATTCGATGAGTCTGGTCTTGTTGGCAGTGATGTCAGATCACCTTAATACTCCCATCACTGTCTTAGCATTTCTGTTGCTGTGACATATCCCTGTGACCAAAATGGCAACTTGGCAAGGAAACGGTTTATTTGGCTTATACTTCCATATTGTAGTCCATCCTTCAAGGAAAGCAGCACAGATACCTGGAAGAAGGAGCTTATGCAGAGACCGTGAAAGGTTGCTATTTACTAGCTTGCTCTTTGTGGGTGGCCAAGCCTGCAATCTTAAAGAACCCAGGACTACCAGCCCAGCGATTGTACCACTCACAATGAGGTGGGCTCTGTCCCATCAATCACCAATTAAGAAAATGCTCCAAAGACCTGTTTAGAATCCAATCTCACTGAGGCTCTTTTCTCAATTAAGGCTTTCTCCTCTTCAGTGACTCTAGCTTGTATCAAGTTGACATAAAACTAGCCAGAATACTCACCATTCTGATGATAAAAAAGGCCAGTAGGGACAAAGGCTCTATCTTATAATTGATGTCTTTCCTGAAATTATTGAGATAGACAGACCAATTCATGGGGATATTGTCATGCTGAATTGTCATAAAGTCTCCTCACAGTTTTAATTAACTCTGCTCCTTTTGTCTCTCCTCCTATTTTAATCTCAAACATACGTCTATATTTGTATCACTGATTTAAAATTTATTCAAAGCATTTGGTTTCATCTGTCTGGTTTCAAATAAGCATAGTATGACATAATGGGAAGATTGCTGACCTAGAAGTGAGTATTCCTAAGTCTTTATTCATCTCTGCCATTAACCTATAATATGACCTTGAATATGACTTTTCAAATTTCTAGTGTGTTCATCTATGTGCTGATGGAACAGAATGAATGATTTCTGAAATCATTACCAACATTTTGGAGTATTCATGCTTAGGCATGTGTGAAAGACTCTCCTATCATGAGAAAGAAAGCAAAGAATGTTAATTTTTGATGTAGACAGAAGACAATGCTAATTCAAGTCTTTAAGAAATAATAAACATACCTCTTCGCCATTAAATATATATCCTCTATTTAAATAGAATATGATATTATCTGACATTGAGAGAGTTTGTTGTATATGATTGCTTCTAGGAAGGTAATCTTTATGGGGTAGTAGTTTAACAAACTCCCTTGATTTGTGGTCATGAAATTGACTAACTGCTTATTACCTGTTTTTATCCATTACTTCCTAAAGAATAAAAAATATTGAGCAAGATATACATGTAGTATCTTTACACTTAGAAGCTTGTTTCAGGAAAGGTTCAATCTCTACTGAAAAATCTAGGGAGTGGAATGAATTACAAATCGACCTGATATTATCCCGGGGCATACTGGAAAAAACTATAACCCCCCCCACACACACACCAAATATTTTGTACCTTTCAAGAGTTGGCTACATATTTGTGAAACCACTGTTGCCCAAAAAAGCCATTTGAACTCTTAAACAAGTTCACTTTCTCATCTATGGAGAGAGAAAGTGTACTCAACTGCTTTAAAATCTTGTTTCTCCCAAAGATTGTGTTCTATACAATCCTCTGAGCTGCAGACATCTGTTCTTGGAGAAGAAGCCATGTAAGGAAGGGAAACAAGTAAGAATGGAACTTCTTAAATAGCAGTAAAGTTAGATGCACCGAGGTATGGCCTAATCCAGACTGAGGTTAGGTTTTCCTTAGGACCAAGAAATTAAGGAAGGTGATTTAGCTTATCAAGAACTTTTGCTTATGGGTGTTTAATAAGCATACTTAGTTCAAAACACCAAGGCTGAAAGAAAAGGAATTATTGATGCCTCACAGTGGGCTTCTGACACCGCTTGATCCTTGATATTGCACCCTGGCATAGACGCCACCATTCACCTGCCATTGATGGTGTTATTTCTCTGCTCTGCTTACCACAGGGCCTGGGAGAATAGCAAAATGGGTCAGTGCTTACAGTGCAAGCATGAAGATCTGAGGTTCAACTCCCTGCACGTGTACCTAAAACCTAGATGTGGCAGCTCACACCTATAAACTGAATGCTGCTGGTTAATCACAGACCATCTGGGGCTTGATGCCAAGAACTGGAACCTGCAGTTCAGTGAGGGACCTGCCTCAAAAAGCTAAGCTGGCTAGTGATGGAGGAAGACTCTTAGGTTGACCTCCACACGTTCACCCACAGGCATGTGTACTCCTTTCCACATGCATGTACATATATGCATACATAAATACACACACCACACTAAATAAAGAAAGACGGAGGATAAATGTCGGACAAGGTGCGAAGCTTGATTTTCTAATGCATTGGTTCTGGAGGTATTCAAAAGAAATAGGCAGTACCTAGCATATATCCATGATTCCTCATTCAAAGCAATTAAATACTATCATCTTTCAGTATTGACAAGAGAATAACTTCCATCTGGAAGCCATATTTTCACTTCTAATTGCTTCACAATTTCTTTTTTACATGGCATTCAAAATAAAGATTTGAAGTAATACTTCTAATGTGGTATTTAATTTGCTAAACAATTTAGACTATTAATTCTAAGTAGAAAATGGATATTCTTGAAATAAACTTTCGGTTCAGAATTAATCAGAATCATTTTCAGAATGGAGTGGAGGATTTTATTTATTTATTGAAACATGATTTGAAGAATACGGTGCTAGGATTGACTGAAGCTCTGCTGCTGTGATTGGCTAAGACTTGGCCATTATTAGACAGATAAACTAAATTGGCTTATAGTTAATTAAATGCTAAGTAGGCGTGCAGTTAGTTATCACTGCACTGAAGTACAGATGTGTCTTTAGGTCACATCTGGTTTAATTTGAGAAGCAAAAGAAAGTGAGTTCAGTCATAATAGAATGGTGGTTAAAAAAATATTCTAATCACACGAACATTTAATATAATTTAAAATAATTGACACATTTGTCCTGTTGACTCCTGCCTTTGATGGAGAAACAGAGCAATATTTCACCAGCCATTTCCTCACTAGTTCTTCCATATCACATGGGTATTAAGCATATCCTTTCCCCAAACATGGGCAGTGATTCAATAGTGAAAGAATGTTATTCTATTGCCATCCGAATTTCTATTACATTCTACATTCTGGTTCTCCACCTGTGGGTCGCAACCCCTTCGGCAAACTTCTGTCTCCAAAAATATTTAGATTATGATTCAAAACCATTGCAAAATTATAGTTATGGAGTAGCAATGGAGGTTGCTACCACACAGGACCACTGTGTTCCAGGATCATAGTAACTGTTTGAGATCATGGAAGATTGAACAACAGTGGGTGGATTTCTGTCTACAGGAATACGTCTCACGAGAACTCTTCCCAACTAAGATATAATGTCCAGTCCTGAGTCAACTAATTTGTATTTTGATTAGGTCTATGCTGAGGATAGAACCAAGGCATTGTACATTCTGGGAAAGTAACATGGGGCTACATTCCAGACCCTTTGTATATGATTAAAATGACTAAATCTGTTCATCTACAAAAGAATATCTGTCAGCATTTCATGCAGGTTTAAGATCTGGATATAAAGGAAGATAGCACTATAAATATGGAATTCTTGTGCTTTTAGAAGACTTTGAAACCATGAACTTAAAGGAAACTTCAGCTTCTTGTTGACCTTGCCCCTGCATTTCCTATCAGCTGTATTTATAGCAGTCATTCTCATGTGACTACACAAATCTACTATATCAATAGTTCACATCTGAAATCAGTTTATGTGAGATGTCCAGGGAAATGCTGATTTCATATTGGCAACAAGGTTAGGTAGAAGCCTCCACAGAGTTTTATAGCTCAGTACATTTTAATTCTGACTTCTACCTTTACTCCAGAGGAATTATTCTGGGTGACTTCATAAAAGCAAACATTGGAAAAATCGCTAACACCACTAAATCAGCCAAGTTCTGGCACTTCACTCCTTGCAAGCAGATTAATATATTCACTCTTTCTGATCACTGATTGAATTGGAGTTGCACAAAATCTGATTTGTAAGATGTTGCTTTTGCATATTCAAGTAGCTACAGAAAGAAAGCATGGCAGTGCAGATGCTGATCTGAGCAAAGATTTTGCAAAATATTAAAGATATTATAAAATAGCATTTTTCATGGGCATGACACCCAATCTTTCAATATTCCCAATTTACTAAGTGCCTCCACAGTTCCAGAGAGAAGATAGCATTGCTAGTGAGCTGATGGTTGATACTCTGACATCATGCAGACCAAATGGATATGTCCATCATTTATTGTGTTTACTGTTTTCATTTTACTTAACTTCTCAAACAGTCCATTTACTTGTTGGTAAAGGAAGATCTGATAGCTTTATGAGAGTTGTTTTAAAAGAATTCAGAGAGTATGAAATGTGGGAAACCATTATTGGAAGACCTAACATAGAGACCTAATGAGCCTCAGCTTCTATTTTCTATCATCTCATTATCACCAGTCTTTAGAGGGATGCAGCTACGACATTATTAAGTATTTTCATATAAAGTATTTTGTAAGCCACAGCTGTTTATTTTTCACAATTCTAGGGGAGGAGTAGTTAGAAAATGCAAATTCAAAATGCTATAGATTTAATAATTCTTTCTGGATCATGGATGGCATTAATTTTCTCTGTGTCCTAACATGGTGGAAGGGGTCAAGGGTCTCTCTGTCATCTCTTTTGTAAGTGCCCATTCATGAGGACTCCGTTTTCACACAACTAGTCATCTTTAAAAAGACTTAACCTTTTAGTGCCATTCTATTGATAATATATAATTTGGGAACACATTGCAGATATTCTTAGCTATGGCAGTCAGGATGAAGGAGATTTGAATCCTCATTTGCACATAAACCCTTCATTTTTGTTAGACAATCTAATAGTAACAATCCTGGAAATATGTTGTTGAACAATGATTTGCCTGATTGAATGATACTTAGATTTTTACTTAAAGAAATTTAGAAAGGCAAAATATTCTTAGGTGTAGGGGTGGAATTCAGGGATACAGTCTATCCATAGCTTTCAAATCACTTAAACATAATAAAAAAACTGGCTGTACGTTGCAACCTTATTTGTTTCAGAGTAACCACAGCCATATTTATAATCTTCTGGTTTTTTTAAGTGACGCTAAAGAAGGAAAGTGGAATACACTGAGAAAATGGTTTTCCCGGGAGGGTGACTTGGCTTTCAAAAAGAAAATCAACTCTTTAGAAAGGGGGAAATATTTAATCACAGAGAGAAATAATTACATTCTAAATATTAGCTCAGACATTAAGGCGTGGAGAACCAAGGAGAATGAAAGGGCTGCTCCATCGTTTGATCTTGTGGATGCCTTTTTTCAGAATTAGAGCATAGAGGTTTTCCCAGGGATAGGAGTCCACTGAAGCTACCCTGAAAAGACGCCTCTGTCTTCCTTTTATTCTCCGCATCTAGTCTTCACTTCCCTCCAAGTTGTAAGCTGTTACCTTTTGGCATATCTCTGAGCTATGATAATTGTGCTATGCAGGAGAATAAATAGCCACATAGTTTAAGCCCTGATCTCCAGTGATAAAAACATAAGCCACACACCTATATAAACCAAGTACCAAACAATGTCCATTTAATTCTCTCCACTCATTCCTTCCCAGCCTAGAACTGTTTTCCTTGTCTTTTTGTATAGTTACGATGTAAAACCTTACACTGCTTTGTTCGCTACAATGGTACTAAAACTATTTTTTAACTTTCATATGTCATAATTGGTTTTAGTCTCTCATCATTCTGCAGCTTACTGTAATGACCACACACACACACACACACCAACACACACCTGCACATTAAACAACAAATCATATCAAATATATGACCCATTAATTCTTCCCTGTGTTTCTATTTGATTCTTTGTCACGTGGACTGTAGCAGCCATGCATTTGATTGAAATTTGGGCAAGCTAATCTAAAATAATTTGACATTTATAGCTGGATTAGTAGCTTTCACCTATCCGAGTATGTTACAAGAGATAGGAGGTAGAGACAAATCCTATGAGTGGGCAGATGGGAAGAAACAGCAAGTGCCTCAAACATTCTTCTGGTAGCAACTTCAAATTCTTCCAGCTATGCCATTGTACCACGATTTGGTTGAAAACAGCCTGAAAACTATCTCCAATTCTCTTTTAATAGACTATCTTTATCCTCAGCCTTTTCTACTTCTGATTGATAATTGTCTTATTCTACCTCCCAAAGTATGCACCCTTCTCCATTCACTCACTTGGTTCATTATTCCCCCAATAACTCTTCTTGATTTGGTGGAGTTTATTTTAGGAGTGGCCTATCTTTTGATACTGCAGGAGAATGTTGTCACCATTCATACAGGTCGAATTCATAGCTCTCCTAAGTCACATACAACCTACAGGCCACAGTTTAACATGCTGGGTGGGAGGTTATTTAAAAGGAACAATACAGTGCACAAATGCTTTCTAGCATCTCATTCATGTTCCATGATAACAGATGGTTGACATACTTGCTAACTCCCCTTATGAACAGAATATTACTTATAATTATGTTGCTCACATGCATTACATTGTCAGATAAATAGCAACTACGTGTTAATGTTGATTTATGAGAATTTACAAAACCTAGGAGCTGAAGGCAGGGCCCTTCTAGGCAGGAACTCATCTTCCTATGGTGTAAGATCATGTGCTTTTCATGACTAAGAAGGAAGACAGAGGAAATATTTTATTATATAGTTCTCCCCTTACCTTAAAACATCTGCCAACTTCAAGTATTAGAAATATGTTTATCTTTCAGTTATACTTCTATAATTATTGCAAACATGAACATTGGCATGTCAAGATGCTTCCAGTACAGGGTTACATGTAGTTCCTGCCTTCAAACAGTAGAGAATTGGTCAATTATTGAACATGTAAGTACATTCATGTTTCTATACATTGATCCAATTACATGCTTGCTCCTTATTCATTCTTAGTGAATCAATCCCTTAATTTTGGACGCATTCTGTTTTTAGTATTTTATGTATGTTTCTAAAGCTTATACAAAACATTCTACAGTAAGCTCTCTAGTGCTCATGTAATTAATATGTTCAGCAACTAATCTATATACACTGTTCATTTCAATGAAGGTATGTATTGTGATTTCCTTCTCAGCTTCCCGGAATGTGCTTTCTTGGAGAGTTTTGGCTGCCACTCAGTCTGTCCAGTGAGTGGAAGAGTAATATAACTCCATATGATATGACTAATGAATCATGCCAACTGTGGTCTGCATTTTATGTATCAATGAATGATCTGACAACCTCAAGAAACACTCACTTTTCACTAAGCCTATTTCTGAGCTGAATTACTTTGATCAGATGATAGCTAATACCAAGTCTTCTCATATAGAAAATAATCATATTTAATCTGTTGAATATGACCCCTTGGGCCAAGGGTCTTGTCAACACGAATTTCTGTGGGTTTGGGTACAATTAAAAATGTAGACACTGTTTCCTGGCTTCTTAGTGATTTTATCAAGGGTGTCACATGATTTTTTTCTACTTTATTTACATTTCAGATGTTTTCCCTTTTCCAGATCTCCCCTTTGGAACCTCCCTATTTCTTCCCCCCTCCCCTCCCTCTATTGGGGTATTCCCCCCACCCATCCCCTAACCCACTCTCGTCTTCCCTCCTTGGCATTCTCCTATACTGGGGGATCTAATACCCTCATCACCCTGATGTCTAACAAGACCCTCCTTTGCTGCATATGTGGCCAGCACCATGGGTCACTCCATGTGTATTCTTTGGTTGGTGGATCAGTCTCCAGGAGTATCAGGGGGTCAGGCCAGTTGCCACTGTTACTGCCTTTCTGGGGATGCAAACTTCCTCAGCTCCTTCAGTCCCTTCTCCAAGTCCTCCATCTGGGACCTTCCACTCCGCCCTACTGTTGCTGTGAAGTGACTCTTGGGTATTTCGAACTCTTGGGCTAATAACCACTTAACAGTGAGTACATGTGTCACATGATTTTAACATTAGCCAAACATATCCTGAGACTCTCATGTTGGAACAAACATCTACTCATTCATATTCCAAGTGTCTCTTATAGTCAAACCATGCTATTTGTCGGTATCAAATTTTGTTACACAGGATGGTTTGCTAGACACATAGGAAGAAGGGCTTTTGGGGTGGAAGTTACAACATGCACAGAATGTAGCCTGAATCTACTTCTTACATAGAGTCCCACCCTACTCTCAGCACCAATTTTATCATTGGTTGTTGTATTCCATCATTGAGCCAAAATTGCTAACAAAAAAACAATTTAAAGGAGGAAGGTTTATTTCATCAGAGGATTCAGTTTGCCATCAGTTGGTTTCTTGATTCTGCCTCATGTGAGAAGGAACCTCATGGAGGTGATGACGTGTGCAAGAGGAGTGTTCCTATGTACTTGTCTTTACACACCCTTTAGTTTTCCATAAGCCTTAATGCATATGTGGATGCTACATACCACACACTGTCTATTGTACACTCAAGCAATGGTAACTACATGACTGATGCTTCAGTTTTTCTATCTCTTCCCTCTTTCTTTTAGAGATCATATGTTCAAAAGGAAGTATTTGGTAATATTCTGGGGAGGCAAGTTGGCCATGATGTTGAGGAGGGAGATTAAGTACATGGAATATGTACACTTCAAGGTAGTTCGTTTTTCAACTAGTGAAGTTGTTAATTGGAATAATGAGTTAGGTACATGATATCTCTGCACTTGAGTTTGCCAATCCAGAATAAATACAGTAAAGATCAAGGACGTCCTGGTCTAGGGAGAAAATATGATAGGTAGTTCTGTAATCTATTTATGTCACAACCAAAACGGATTTAGGTCAAAGTGGCATTTATGTAGCATTATGATTTGTATTTTCTTATACCATATATCATGAGAGAATGCTTAATATAGTATCAATAAATTAATGTTTGTGGATTTTGTTTCCCATGCTAGAGTTAAGTGTCCTAGCAGATATAAGAAGGGCTGAGAAGATAGATTAGTGTGTGAAGTGCTTTGTATGTAAGAATAAGGACTAAGTTTGGAACCTCATTTCCTACAAAATAAAAAAGCTGGCCACAGTGTATGACGTAACACTAGTGCTGATAAGCTAGTAGATCCCAGGAACTTACTGGCTAGCCAATCAAGCTGAAGCAGTGAGCTCCAGGTTTGGTGAGAAACCCTCATCTCAAAGTATTAATGTGGAGAGGGCAAAAGTGACACAATTTTGACCTCTGGCCTCACTATGCACATGCAAATATGCACACAAACTCATAAACTACACACACACACACACACACACACACACGCCTACACACATGCATGCACATGAGTATATTTTTACTCCTATGACATCAAGGTATCCTGAGCAAACCTTCACAAACATACCAAACCTATAGTTAGTTTTCTGAAATCAACTAATCCAAGTTAGAGTAGTAGTATATGAATTTTGGAGTGAATCTTAGCATCAGATAAAGATTGGCTCTTTCATTGGACATGATATTATGTTGACAATGAACAAAACTGGAATCAAGTAGCTTAACCAAAGTAATTTTTTTCATTTTATTTTTAAATAAACTAGAAATCGAATCCTCTAGAAATTGATTGAGTAGGCAAACTTCATATTTCTGTGAGCTTTAGAGATAGAGTTTGAGGAATCAGCTCTACTATCCAAGGGACCAGAGGTATAGAATGGCTGAGAGGGTGTGTCGGGAAAGTTGGGCAGCAGCAGACCAAACAAACATTCTTTCCAATTTAGTGTTGGGTTCTCTTGTTAAGACTCTTAGTGATGTAGCCAAAAGCCCTACCCATAGGTAGCTGTAGAGTATTAAGGACTCTCTGCATTAACATAGTTGCTAGGATCACATTGTGAAGTGACTGAGAAAACAGATTGCAAAGACTGTAACTAGAGGCTAAAGGAAACATATCCATAGAGCCATGAAGGGCATGAAGGAGGGAGCTGGGTGTTTTTCAACACAATGTACTAGGGAGCCCAGAAGTGGCATCCATTTGTGCTCCAGCAGTGACATTTTAATTTATAATCCATGAATGCACTTATTGCCAACTGAAAAAATTGATTTGGTTATTCATCTGATTCAACCCATGTCAGAGTTGGAAAGTAATTATGATAGTGGGACTGATAGGCAGGCAATTACATTTTTGTTCTTTTGCTTGCTGGCTCCCTCTTCCAACCGCAACCCCCAAGGTTGTTCTTGTCAAAAAGGCAATGTAGGCAAAAACCAAGAGCATAATCGTTGGATACATGGTATATGGACATCTATGACACCTATCAATAAACAATAAACAATAATAAGGTTGGTCCTTTACTATAATCATTTTTGCTAATCTCCTATGACATCTAACCAGATAAAGGATGCAAACCTTCTAGGCTCTTTTTTGAAAGCACAAAATAGAAAGAATATGTGTGCTTCAAGGCAATGCTTCCAACTTGTATTTGAGTTATTTTTATGATGTCCCCAGATAACAGGGTGTTATCAAACTGTATCACAAACAGGAGCCCAAGCTAGAGAAATATTTACGAAAGATTGAAGTCTGTCTTTGTTCTGGAGGTTTCATGAGTGATTGACAATGTCCTTAAAAATGTAAAAATTGAAGAATATTTCATATGAAAACTGAAACATTTTAGGTGAATGAAGAAATGATGGATAAAATGAATTTCTCACTATAGATGGTATTTTTTTTCTTATAAAGCCTACATAATTTAATAATTCTTACCCCAAAGTATTATTTTACTATTTATAGGGTAGTGAAATTAGAATTTGGGGTAAAATGAGGCCTTTTTGGTTTATTGAAGAAATATTGAGCTACTGAATTATTCTAATTATTGTTCTTGACAGATTTGACCACAAGGTTAATCATGTTCAATCTGTATCTCAAAAAACTCATTTAATTGACTCTTTGTCTTCATTTTTTTCAATTATGTGTCATTAATTTCTACTCTGATATTTACTATCTTTTTTCATCTACACTCTTGATTATTCTTGTTTTTCTAAGAACTTGATTGCATCACTAAGTTATTAATATGAGATCTTTCTAATTCCATCATGTAGGTGGATAATACTGTAAACTTTTCTCTTAGAACTGCTCTAATGTCCCTTTAGTTTGGGTATTCTGTGTTTTCATTTTCATTAATCTTTGACAATTAAAACAGAAAAGAATTGGTAGCTCAACAATGATGACTTCCTATAAAGTTAGTGATTCTTTCAAAAATGGCTATGCCCCAGAACCAGGCATTTCTATAGTACAATTTTTCACTAAACTACCTCTCTACTGACTGGCTCACTGCCATCTGTCACACACACACACTTTTACTAAATAAGTACACTTCACATGGTAAAGCTACCAGATGAGGCCAAATGGATGATATAAGACCTGATGTGTAAAAGATTCTGAGGCTATACCTCTACCCTCACACAGTAGGAAATTAGAAAACAAACCAGATTTCAAGAAATATAGAGAAATAGATTAAAAATCCATCCTTAGTTTATGTTTTTCATATTAAAGAAGGGAAAAATTGCCCTTATTTTTTACTTTGCTCAGATAATTTACTTTTCCTCCAAAGGTTAACTTCTCACCAAAAAAGAGCACAGAGAAGAGACCATGTCTGGGTGTTTATAGACTGTCGGGTCTATGCAGTGTCTATACAGATTTCTAGTTGTCTAGTCTAAGAAAAAAATCCAACTCCTTCTTCATTTTGACCTAGGAATATTATTCTATAAATGTGCCTCCAAAGAGTTATATCACGTTCAGACTTTCTCTGTTTTAACCTTCTTTCCCTGTCTCCAGTAGTTAAAAGAGAGACTTTAGATATTTCAGACAGCTCCATGCCAGAATTATGGCTTTGCTGTAGCTTAGCTATTTGGGCCTCAATTTTGTCCCCTACAAAACAGGAGTTGTAACACTCCCTTCATTATATCTGTTGGAAGAATTCAATGGAGTGATATGGGCTAATGACTCAACGCAGTGCTCTCAACACAGCAAATACTAACTTCTGTCAGCCATGTGTCTTTTTGTTTCTTTGTTTTTGGTTTTTCTATCTTTTTAAAAATTAATTAATGGTTTTATTTATTTACATCCAAAATGTTGCCCCCTCCTGGTCACCCTTTGCAGAGTTCTACCCCTTTCCCCCTTCCTCTCTGCCTCTGAGAGAGTTCCCCCCATCCTCGTATTACCCCCCCCCTTGGCATATCAAGTCTTAACGGGGTTAGGTACATCCTCTCCCACTGAAGCTAGACAAGGCAGGCCTCTGCTACACATGCGCCACAGGCCTTGGGCCAGCACGAGGCTCTTTGGTTGGTGGCTCAGTCTCTGGGAGCTCCCAGGGGTCCAGATTATTTGACACTGTTATTCTTCCTATCAGGCTGTCATCTCCTTCAGCTCCTTCAATCCTTCCCCCCAACTCTTCCATAGAGGTCCCTGACCTCAGTCTAATGGTTGGCTGTAAGTATCTGCATCTGTCTCAGTCACCTGCTGTCAGAAAACAGCCATGCTAGACTACTGTCTGTAAGCCCTCTGTCAGCTGTAGGATTAGCAAAGATCCTGTAGGCTGCTGTTTTGTCCTATTGATAACATCCTTTGCCTTATAGAAGAAGCTTTTCAGCTTCAAGAGGTCCCATTTATCAACCGTTGATCTTAAAGCCTGAACTCTTGCTGTTCTGTTCAGGAAGTTTTCTCCTGTCCAATGCATTTAAGGCTATTTCCCACCTTGTCTTCTGTTAGATTCTGCTAGATTCTATGTTGATCCACTTGGACTTGAGCTTCATGCAGGATGATAAGTATGGATCAGTTTGCATTGTTCTACATACAGATCACCAGTTATTTGTAATTGACTTCTTAACGTGGTAGCTTCTTCTACTCTTCCACCATTCTTTGCATGGAGAGAGTTTAGTTCATGTCTGGAATTTGGGGCTGTTGAGTTCCTTTATGTTAGAGTTTGGAACTCTTGTTTAAACCATATAAACTGCACAACCATATTCCACACCAGTAGCAAGTCCCTAATGAAGTCTTTTCCCATGAAGTCAAAGCTCTCTGTTTCATTCAGAGCTGCTAATATAGAATGTCACTTCTCAAGACACCTCTTAGGACAGCAATACAATGTGCAGAAGGCATTAGTTGGACCAGTGGAGACTCTATGATATATTAAATGTTTTATCTGTTTATCATGTTTTCATTTTCATAAGGGACTCCATGAATCTATTCTTATTCATTTCCATAAACCAAAAATGTATACTTAATGTTCCATAAATGCTTCTGGCCATTGGAGAAAATCACATCATTTCTAAGAAGATACGTTTGTGTATGGTACCAACCTTACGATATACTTTGAGATAACAACTCAAGATCTTTCTCTCTCAATTTTTATTCCAACTTTAATTTCATATGGATTTATTACTGAGAAGTTATAAGATTTAACACTCATTCGAGCTGGGTCTAATGTGATCTTAATTTTGTCATACTTATTTTGGAATACTTCAAAAATAGAAAGTTTTTAAAAACCAAATAAGTTCTCTAATTAAAAGGAAATATTCTTGTTAAAGTGTGGCTGATACAAATAATTTTCTAGTGTTTTTAAATTTTATCTATCTAGAAAACTATTGCTCAAGTTTCACTGAAGTTACTATACATCAATTTGAGATCTTGCATGCCTATGGATCATTTCTTATCAAACTATATGGAAGTGCTTGACATTAAACTGTATTTATATCACATGCCATTTTAAATAGAACTTTGTGGAGGACACTGAGTTTATAAAATCTATGATATTGCTTAGAAAAGTTAGAAGTGAACTTCCCTTTAATTCTAAGCACATAAAAGTTCCAGTTCTAAAACATATTTATATATATAAATATGCACGTATATATGGACGTGTATGTATACATATTAAATAAACTTCGTATTATATGTTTATCATTTATAAAACTTAAATCTAGATGTAGGTCTAGATTGTTTTATAAATACACCTAATTATTTTAGGGATTAATGTAGTCTTGTCTTGTTAAATGCTGAGCAGTTATTTGAGAGGAAAGAAACCCAGCTCTGCTCTTGTGGGGGACCCTAGCTTCATTCCTATCACCTCTGTCATGAAGTTCCCAATTGTTAGTAACTCTTGTTCTGTGGGAATCCAATATCTCTGGCCTCTGTGGTCACCTGTGCTCATGTGCACATGTTCATACAAAGATAAACATACCCACAAAATTAAAAATAAAACCTTGATGAAGTTATTTGTGAGAGTCTTAATAATCAGTTTGACTGTTTATTATTTTTTTTAATCCTAACCAGTAGCCAAATTCTGTATGATTGTTTGATCCAGTTCAAATAGATGGATGAAACTAAGAATGAAAAATCTCTTGGGAAGAATGGGTAGACAGTTTAATCTGTGATGATATGATAGGAGACAGAGTAGAGGCCAAAAGTCTGGTACATTATATAAGATGTAAAGAGTCAAGACATATGTGTAGTGAGCTAGTTTCCATCACTAACAAAGAACACCTGATTTTAGCAACCACAATCTGTAGTCATATCCCATGGAAATTTGTAAACAAGACAAAATTCTTTTCAAGTTCTTGAGTCTTTCCTGGACTTGAGGGCTCCAGCGCACAGCTCTCTCAGTCTAATATTCTGAGCATGTTAGTTAAAGCCTTAGTTTTTCTTGACTTTATTTTCTCTTTAGTTTGATGCAGAGGTACAGAGGAGTTCAGTATGGAATGGTACTCACAGGTATTTGCTGTGAGTCAAATGTATCCCACTGGTGTCAAAGCAGATCTCCATACACAGATGATTCCTAACCTTCTACTGCTGGTACCACAGCTATAAGCCAAGTGTTGTATGGCCGACACTAAAGGCCCAAGATTATTCTTGTGATTTTACTGAAGACACTTATCACAAAAGCATTTACTTGTCTATTCAGTGGACGAGGACCAGAGGGAGTAAAGGCTTCTTGGGAGTTCTGCAGAGATTCATCCCGTGTAGCCTCAAACGTTTTGAAACAGAATAATTTTTTCTTCCTTGTTGTAAGTCTTCTAGAATATGTGCACTACCTCTTTCATTCATGAGTATTAGTAACTGGAAACCTCCTTCTTCTGAACTCCTTCCATGGCTTCAAAACTGCCTTGTTTCTTCAAAGAATCATGAACTATGCTATAAATAATGTGGTTTTGTTTTATGAAAGGGTGACTATTGCCCTAGTCACTGAGTAGGAAGGATTAAAGACCTCTAATAGAAGACAGACTAATATTTAGAATAGATAACATACCCTCTTATCTTCTCTGCAGTAGATGAATACACACACACACACACACACACACACACACACTTGGCACAAAGCTGTCTTAGTTTTCAATTTAGGCTTATGGGGCAAATGAGTAGATCTAGGTTGAGAAACTGGATGTCTGGTACCAATTTTGTCATAACTAAGATATTATCTCTGATCAGTGTCATGATAAGACTATGTGTCATATGACCTCTATTCTGAGAGTGAGATGGTTGTGCAGGAACATGATAAGACTACTATTACCTCTTGAAAACTCTGAGAACACTTGTACCCATTAGATAGTGCTGGTGTATGGTTTATAACTGACATCTATTTTACTGGATTTCTTTCATGTCTTGCAATCTTTAGGGACATTAAAAATGAATGACTAACACAGATTTGGGTACATGATGAGGATCTTTGTCATCTCTTATATTATCACTCTAAATTTTTAATTGGTCTGAGATTGTCTGGAAAGGCTTTTCCACTATAGTAACCTAATCTCCAAAATGCTGCTAAGGATTTTGGAAGAGCTGGGTTGCAATGTGGCTTATAAGTGATTACAATATATAGTGAAGAAAGGAGTAGACTCTAGGTAAAGATGTAGGATGTCAACAACAGAATTTAAAGTTTTCTGACATTTGTAGAAGGTCTGTACTGACCTAACAAGACAAGGACTTGGTCTCAAATCTAAGACAACACTTATTTTAGTTGGCAACCCTTGAAGTACCTCCTTAAATCTCTGTATGGGATTTATTGCTGACTGTCCCACCCCAGGAGTGGCTGTGTCTTCTCAGGTAAGGCCATTTTGTTGAGAATTGGAACAAAGAGTGTACTGTGGTATATCCTGTCTTCTAGAAAAAAGAAATAAAAAACCACTTCTATAAAAGCACAGATAACCCCAAGAGCTTGGCCTTCACTGAAGTGTGTTTTTAGTATATGATTTTGGTATGCAGGCTTCAGTGGATAGCTTGGCCTATGTCTTATGCTATTCAAGTGCTGGCTGATGAAGTGAACATTAATTGACAGTTAGTGACTACTCTATGGGTGTTTGTTATCCAGCTTTTCAGCTAACTGATCATTAACTAGGAAGAAATGTCTGACCCAGAAAGCCATTTGTTATTAAGTAGGAAAAGAAGTTAAAATGCTCTAAATTGCTTTGTTATCAATCAGATGAGAGTTTTCTTTTAAAAAGAGAAGGAAGGAGAGAGGGAATGTGTGTGTGTGTGTGTGTGTGTGTGTGTGTGTGTGTGTGAGAGAGAGAGAGAGAGAGAGAGAGAGAGAGAGAGAGATGCTTAACTGTGGAGTCAATCTATGGGTAGAAGCATTGTATTTCCAAATGACTTAGGCTTTGCATTCTGCATCTTCACCATTTTCATGGTATCTAACTTCACAGAAATTCAAATCATGTTCCTATCCCATTGAGAGAATGTCATTCTTATAACTCTCAAAAGAAAATGTTTGCGCTTGCATGTATCTGTGTCTCTTGATATATGTGTGGCATTCTGCTTAATAGGCTTTGAGTCATTATAAAACTAAAATTGTGACTGAGAATAATGGGATTTCTACTCCTTTTTTGAAGGAATGAACTATATAGTTCATAGTTCTCAGAGATTACAGTATGCTTTGCTCTGTCTGTCTCTAGAATTTCATTTTGCACAGCTGCTTGTGTCATGACGGATACTGAGGACTAGACTTCAGCATGCAATTGATGAGGCAAGCCTGTGAACTAGCTCTTCTGCTTCCATTAGCTGACCGTCTCCCTTTGTCTTCCCTGTCATCTTCCCACTACCCTTTATACAGAAGGAAGAAATGCTCTGAGGGGGTGCTTGGAGTCTTGGCAATTAAAATCTCACATAAGCGTTGTCTGCAGAGAGAAAAACCTACTCTTTGTTAATGAAAGAAACAGTTATAATTTTTCTTAAACCTTCTCCTTCAACTATGATGTCTTATGTAGATGATGGAAATGGATCATTTTGTAGCTAAGTAGTTAAAACGAAACTCAAAACCATTTACAACAATAAGTCTAATAGATATTAGACACCTGAACCTTGGATCTTGGCTTTGACTACTCCTACTCCTACTACTAATAAACAGAGACTACTGGAGTTCCATGATCAGTTTGATACTTCTCACTTAGATTATTACTTCTAGTCTCTCCCTCTCCCCTTTTCTCCCTTCCCTCCACCTTCTGCCCCTGTCCCCCTTCCCCTTTCTCTTTCTGCTGGGGCAAGGCTGGAAATATACTTGACATTCCAATTCTCCTTCCTCTAGCCTTGGATCAGCTGCTACTATTACTAATATAAACCATCACCCCCAATTTGGTCTTCTGTTGTGCAGCCATGCTACCAACTTAGCTACTTTTCCCATTGCTGTCTTCTCTCTTGATTGGATAAAATTCTTTGCAATGTTTGCAAATGCTTTTCCCATGAGGCTGGAGATTCACAAATTTTGTTTTGACTTGCAAAGACTGGAGAAAACAATCCAGTTGTTTTCTGAAATCTCTTTTTTAAAGTTGTTAAAGTTCTGGCTTTATTTTTGCATGCCTCCCTCCAACACACACACACACACACACACACACACACACACACACACACACACAAAGATTAAGAGTGTATTTTAGAACTCTCTTTGGCTCCTTTAGAAAGGAAATATATACCAGTATCCAACAGGACTGAATGAGATACGTTGCATATATTTGAAAGCAAGAGCATATGATCTGAAAAGAGTAAGACAATCTAGTTATATTTATACATACTTTTTGTTGTGCTCTCTTTAAAACAAAACAAAACAACAACAGGTAAAGCTCGAATGAGCACAACATGGTCCAGATGGTGCTTTAAGCTGCCCGAGTTTCTTTGGTGTAACTTTCTTTCTGAGTAGAGCATTCCAGCTGGAAATCTATTGGGCCTTAGAAACTAACTTTATCCCTTTTATGTCTTTGTTATTCTCGTGTATGTATTTTACATACTGCACACAAGCACACTCTTGCACAAATCTGAGCATGGCCATGCCAAGTGCCTGGCATTGAATCTCATCCAGCAGGGCCAAACATAATTTCATAGAGCTTTATCAACTGTGTCTCAGGCACAACAGTTTATTCATCTGAAAGATAGGAAAACTCTGAAGGATGAATTTTAGAACAGAATGTAGAAATGCTGCCCATGGACTAGCATTATTTGCAATGCTTTCTCCTCTCATAAGTGCTTTACTTAAGAGGAAGTGGAAGCTGGTGCTTCATTTGTCTCTGAAGCGTTCACACTGAAGTCCTCATTTAACTGAGCATCCTCAGCAGGGAAATTTTGCTTGGCAGGATAGTTGCCTTAAATACCTAGAACATGCATTCCTCCAAAGATTAAACAAATACATGTTGGCCTATGCATAGCAGCAGCACTTATCTGGCCTGCCATTAATGAACATGGAATTGGAATTGCATTTCTCGTTTTTATCCTCTCTTCTGTCCAATTAATAGACAAATGATGTAGCATAGATGGAGAGGTTTATAGAGATGTGATGGATTGATTGTTGACTGATGATAATTAAGCATATGGTAGTGCACGATTTTGTTTCTTTAAAAAAAAGAAAAAACAACCCAGTTATGTTCTATAAATGTTTGTGTTTTAATCCCAGGTGTGGGATATAGGGTTGCTTCAGTTTGTCCACAGATGTTAACTATGATTATCTTGTGCTCTAGGGAGCTGTGATTTTAATCAGCTTCAGATAGTTTAATTCTGGGGACTCTGGAGAGCATATAAATGTGAGAGCCCAGAGTGGGCCTGTGGTGGCTGATGCTCTCTCCTGCTCCTACCTCCCTCCACCACCACCCCTGCTGCTGTTGAGTTTGCTGGACTGCTGGATATTCTGACAATGGAGACTGGATTTGCCCCAAGAAACATAATCAGCAGGAAATAGTCTGTTTTGTTGGCTGAAAGAGCTCTATGCCTCTTTCTTCCCTAACCTTCCTTTTCTTCTACTAGTGTTGGGAGATTGGAAGGAATTAGGGTGGAATAAGTATTGGAAGGGAGGTAGAGATACAAGAATGCAATAAAATAGTAAAATATAAATAAATAAATAAATGTGACAATAGACATTCAGATAGATGATAGACAGGTAGATAGATGATAGATAGATAGATAAAATTCTTTGTCTCACTACATATGCCTACATTTGTACTCTGTGGCAGTCAAACATTACTCTCCTCTGATTCTCCCATTTTAACGTTCCCCCTTCTCAGCATGAATTGCGAGCATTCACCTAAACTATCTGTTCCTACCCCTGTCTAATAATAATATAATGTCCAGACAAAGCTGTAAGCCTCAGGATACTCTCTCCATGAGTTCTTTCTGACCATTCCAGAAAATGGGATGAAGTTATCATTTTACAGCATACATCTTTCTTTAATTTGTGTTACTCTTTAAAGAAATTTATTCCAGTTGCTTATCCATCTAATTAGAAACATCTTCATGCCTTTTGACTTTGCCTAATTCATACTTTAGCTCAGAAGACTATTGCTGAATGTGTGAACAGGGAGTCACTGGCACAGTGGGGAAGCGCTTTGCAAACACAGAGCAGAATTCTTTTCAGTGCCAAAGGATTTGTCCCCTGACATGTTAAATGTGCCACCTTGTTCTTTTTGGTTGTTGTTTTGTTTGTTTGTTTGTTTGTTTGTTTTGAGAGGTGGTCTTATGTCCCTCTGCTCAAATCCATCAAAATGGGATAAATGCCCTTTAGTATTTCCTAGTGAGCCAATGCTTCATAGACCTCAGGGGCTCCCTACCTCCAGGCAGTCTGCTTATATTACCAAAGAACTCTCCTGTATCCCCACTATAGGCACACGGAGGCCTGAAATTCCTGAGGGGTCAGGGTCCAAGCCTAGCCCTGTAGTCATTCCTGCTCTGATTCGCCCACTGCACTGGTTGTTAAAGGTTTTATATTAGCCCTGATACTATCATTATAACCCGAATAACAGTCATATAAGATGGTTCATTCTACGGACCTGTTATAGACTATGTGTGCCCTTCACAAGAGCAGAGAGAAGAAATTGTATTGTAAAGAAGTACTAGAAATTTTGAAGCACTTTTTTCAATTTAGCTGCAAAAGGTAATGAAGTTGAGCCCACAGTTAACATAAAACTATAGCTGCATTATTCTATGAAGTAAATAATTATACTTTTTTCATAAAGAGGTGATTAGGGAATTGGATTTCATTGGACTTATGTATGGACTAAACAACTGGAGGCTTATGAAAACTCTTATATATGCAAGCCCTTATTATTGCCTTTGCCTAGAACATGTTGCTTATGTGAGTTATTAAGAGTCCAAGCCAATGTGTTCTGGGTATTCAACCTTCAAAGGTATTTAAAATCTAAGGTATATTATTCTACATTTAAAGGTGTACTGAGGCTGCCTTGTGTGTTAATGTGTGCCCAGCAACTAACACCGTGTAACTACTTTCCTCTCGCTTGCATTTCTGTGTGCACTGAAGAGGAGTAAGGGATGATAAACTGTGTGAAGTACACAACCTTCAAGTAAGATTTATCTAGGAAAGAATAGTCTAGTGCATTAATGTGAATATTCAAAGATAGATGTTTATCTTAATGGACTCTGAGGTACTTACAAACAGTGTAATTACCAGAGTCATTTTACAGGGCATTAATCCAGAGTGATTACACTTTCTCTTACTTGCCTTTATGTAAAGAATTCTTCCTAAGGGTTTAAGTGAGGCAGGGCAACTGTAGCTAAGAACCAAAAGTTCCTCCTGGGCTCCAAGTTAAAGCAACCTCCTAAGCCCCTCCAGCCCAATCTCTCTGTGGCAGTTATTCAACTTCTCACAAAAAAATAAAAGTAAAAATTAAAAAAGAAAAACAAAGAGAATAATCTGGCTCCAGTTTTTCTAATGAATTCTGAATTACTTTAAGCTTTTATCCCATTAAATAAGGGTCTGACCTCCTGGTATATGGTTATAGGACTTCAGAAAAAGTTATTTATGAGATTTTTTTCTACACTATTGAGACATTTTCTACCTTGAAAGCAAACAAAACCTTCGAAATTATTTTCTCTTCTAAATATTATTCTATTTTAAAGAATTATTTATTTTTCTTTTATAATTACTAATATATGTATGTCTGTGCATGGAAATGTGCACATGAGTGGTGCAGGTACTCAGAGAATTCAGAAGAGAGTCAGATCCTCTGAAACTGGTGTTGGAGGTGTTTGCTTGAATGCTGTCATAGGTGCTAGGAGCCCAATGAGAGTCTCCTGCAAGAGCAGTGCATTCTCATAACTGCTAAGCCATATCTCCATCCCCTTTGTTTCATTATAAATAATTCAGTTATACCATTATTTAAAAAGGGGGACTGCTAGGGTGCTGAGGCAGGAGGGGTAAGTGGGTGGGCAAGCACCCTCATAGGAGCAGGAGGGACAGGGGAGGGGATAGGATGTTTAACTGGGAGGGGGGATAACCTTTAAAATGTAAATAAACAAAATAACTAATAAAATCAAAAATAACGCTAATTTTTCCTTGTGGGGTATTAAGTGATACTTTTAAACATGTGCATCTTTTGGAACAATTGAATCAGACTAATTGAGAATTGTTACTTCAAACATTTATTGCTCTTGGGTAAAGAGTGCTTAAAATCTATTCTTTCAATGATTTTGAAATGTACATTGTAGGTTATAGTCGCCAAGAGTGTTACTGATTGCTGGAATCTATTCCTTCTGTTACAATTTCTTTTTTCCCCTTACACAAATCTTCCCATGACCTTCCCTCCACATCCTCTTTTTCATCTGTGACCTTCCTCCATTGCATGAGGAATGAGGTCATGTGGCATTTATCTTTTTGTGCCTGGCTTATTTCATTTTCTGTTAGGCCCATCCATAGTGTCACAAATGAGAAGATCTTCTGCGTTTTAAAGTTTGAATAATTTTCCATTGTGCATACAGAACACATTGCTTGAATCCATTCACCCACTGATAGGAAATCCATGCTTTTAGCAACTGTTTGTGAAGCTCTTTCTTCCATGACATCTTGAAGGGTGATGTTACCAGAAGTGATAATTACCCAACAAGGCTGAGGAACACTTCACCTCTTCCAGCTCTACAATTTTCAGTTTTTAAACATGGCTTCTGGGTCATCTGATTTTTACTTACAGAAACAGACATTTTCTAAATGTACACTATGTATTTGACTCTTTTGGGTGCACTTAGACCCCGTTAAGGCACTTTAGTTGTTTTCAAACCAATCAAGAATAGCATTGTAATATTTACTATATCTTATAAAACAGTTATTTCTCTGTGCCATGGATTTCCCTTCTAACTTACACAGTAGTAGCAGGAAGTTGTTGTCAATGTCTCAGATTTACAAGTTAGAAAGCCAGTAACAGTGTCTGTGGGTCCCCCAGGAAGATCAGATAGAGTGTATTTTTTAGCTCTAAATGTATGTTCCTTTGACATCATAGTTGTCTCTAGACAAATTCCTGGCCTTCTCTCAAATAACAATCAAGCAGAGAAAACCTACCACTGAAAGTGGAAGAAATTCTTTAAATTACATTCCAAGAAAATGCTGAGTTTCTATGCTGAAGGGAATATTGTGTTTGGAAGTTTTTAAAAAAAGCTACATGAAAACAAACAAACAAAGAAACAAAAAACAGACTCTTAAAAGCAAGTTTGTAGGATTTCAGTAGGGACAGTGGAATGAAATGTGAACCTAGATGAGGACCATAGAAACTAAAACATGAAGTCAGGTATACAATTTAGTTGTCTACAGAAATCAAACATTTATGGACTAAATAGTATGTAGAAAACGAAGCCATTTACAAGCACCAATAGAAAATATGGTGGAAGATAATGGCACTAGTGACTGGAGCCTGGAACTGGGGGATTCTGATTCTAAAACTGTTTTGCCCTTGTTGGTTTTAGGTTTGGATTTTATTTGGTCATCAGTGAAGACAGAGAGAAGGATAGAGGCCAGAAGTCTGCTTAGAGCAGTGGATTGCAACTTGTGGGTCACGACCTCCTTGGAGATTGAATGACCGTTTTGCATGAGTCCCCTAAAACCATCAGAAAACACAGATATTTACATTACGATTCATAACAATGGCAAAATTATAGTTATGAGGTAGCAATAAAAATAATTCTGTGGTTAAGGGTCACCACAACATGGGGAATTGTATTAAAGGGTCACAGCATTAGGAAGATTGAGAACCTCTGGCTTGAGTCTCAAAGCTCATCCAGGGAAGAAAACAGTAGGAGAGAGAAAGAGAGATCAGGAGAGGGAGGAGAGAGAGAGAGAGAGAGAGAGAGAGAGAGAGAGAGAGAGAGAGCATTTTAGAGATGGACTTTCAGGACTAAGGGCCTAGACATCTAATTGTGAGCAAGAGACAGCTTGAACCCCTCCCTGAGACTACAGAGACCACAGACAACAGCAACGAATGGAGAGGATGATCAGTCCAGTCCAGTCTGGAATATGCCGATTGAAGCAGCTTATAAGATACTGAATCAAACTTACTTTGCCTTACTGAGACCAAAAAAATAAATAAATAAATTTTAAAAAAATGTTTTCCTTTGCTCTCTTGGTTCTAACGGATCTTTCCAAACTCCTTTGGACCACAGAGCTGGCACATTGGTGAGGACTGTAATCACAGTGGCACTTTCTTCATCAGGCTTCCATCCAAGTCCCAATCCTGGGAATTATTAAAACGTCTCTTGGTGACTGATGAGCACCAGAGGCAGAGCCCAATCATGCAGGGCTTGGCATCCCCTCTGCTTCCCATTGTTCTCTCCGTTGCTCTATACAGCTGGCTTCAACTAGTAGTCACAGAAAACACAACCTGAGATGACTGCCAAAAGGACCCATTTTCTTCTTTAATGAGACCTTGGAAAATCTCCAGAGCAGAAATTACTTGATGAATCTCAAGTTGCATTATGGTGGCTAATACCAGAGTCAGCATCTCGGTTCTTTTATTGCAGTCTCCCACACACTTACCCCTTTATGGTCACCCCATGGTTGCTGTTGCTCTAGATCTTCCATCTAAATGCAAGGTGAAAAGGAATGCAGTCTGACTATTCAGTTCCTTCCCTTATTTATTTCTTGGACGGGAAGGGATACTTATGCTGTTCCACACCAGTAAAGGTCGGGGAACAAGTTTTAGAGTCAGTTCTCTTCCTCAAACATATGGGTCCCAGCGATTAAATTCAACTTGTTAGGTTTGGTGGAAAATGTCTTTACCCACTGCACCATCTCACCAGCCCTACAGCCTTCCTCCTATAGTAAGCACTGAATAAGCATCTACGTGTCTAGCTGATCTCTCTCTTCCCAGTTCTATACCACATGGCCACTTCTAGTTGCAAAACAAATTTGCTTATGTTGTATACATTGCCAGCTTTAAGAAGGAGGAAGAAAATAATGGATATTAAAGACGATGTCATTATTGCTTACTTTCTCTCATACATTGAAGGTTGGGTCCATGTTGCATCACACACAACCTCTTTCTCATTTATTAAATGTCCATCTTCTAACATGGTACTTAGCTGAATGTATAACATCCTGGAGTAGGAAGGGTCTAAGGAGCCCTCTTTGGTCTCAGGAGATAACAATTCCGTTTGAGTATAACAGCTTTTTGCTATATGTTAGAGGGCTGAGTCCCTCAAAAATATTCTGGAAAAGAAAGGAGAAAAAAGCCTATATGCTGGGGGGAAATCTACTCTACTGTAAAAATAGAACAGGATCAGGGTGAATTCTTCAGCAATGAATGCACAGGGAAAGGCTTCGTAAATTATGAATGTCACTGCTTGTGTTTATTGCCCAGTAATCCTGTTTTATTGATTTCTGTTTACTTCCAATCACCTAGAGTGAGAGACTGGGCTGCTTAGAAATCTTTATCCCTGAAAGATGGTCATTAAAGCTACTGTGCTGTATTCAGTTGTTTATTTTTGCTCAAAGTGATTAAATCAATATATATATATATATACACACACACACACACACACACATACACACAAACAAAACACATTTTCCTCTCCTGTCTAGAAGATGAGGGAAAACACAGAGAAGCTGAATAAAGGTGCACTTATTTTATTTAAAGGGGGCAGCAGATGACACATTGATTTCTTTTGAAGAGGCAGAATATAAATTAAAATTTTTCTTGCCACAGTTTCTGATGACAACAATGACTCTCCAGTATGGATTTTTACTTCCCAAGAAGATGGTATGGAAAGGCAGCTCACTGCCCCCGTTCCCACTCAACCAGTTCTCAGAGTTCTCAGAAGGAAGTTTTTTTCTCAGTGCCTATGCTAGCAAAGTTCCTTGTCTCAACTGAAGTGAGTGGTCATTATTATTTAACCATCCATCTATGAGTAAAGACATTTTTCAGAAAATTATCTGATTATTATTTGATTTAAGCGGTTGTTAAGGACTGAGTTTCTCAGAATTGGGAAGCAGTGGGCATTCCAGGAGTCTTGCCCTAAAGAGACCTTCTCTGAAACATTGTTACTGAAGCAGAGGATGAGAGGATTTGGTCTGTGAATCAGAAGAGCTACTACAGTGGATAACGGCACTGTTTCCTCCACAGTAACTTAGAATTAAGCTACTGAAGAACTGAAGCATGAGGGGCCCAGCTAAAGGATCATAGGCTATTTGTCATAATTTGAGATTCTGAAAACCATATCACATTCGTTGGGCCTGTTCAAAAACTGTTTTGCAGAACTATTCTCCCGGGTATCTATATGCTTGGTGGGAACCAACAGACAAGAAAAGCAAGGATCTCCTTGTTCAAAACCCAGGAGGAAAAGTATTTATAAATCACTAGAATGCAAAGCTTCCTTGTCGTCTTTTTTCTGTAGACCCATCATGATGGTTCTATTTGCTATTTAATCACACTTAGGGTAAGAAGTGATGCTGGAGGGTGATCCTGCAAGGCCTTGCACGTGATAGGCAAAACTCTACAACACATCTACCTCCCTAGATCTGCTTAGTAATATTTTAATAAAACAAAAATATGAAAAATATTAAGTCATCAGCACAGATATTACCACTTTATATGATGTAATATTTTAAAAGTCAGTTTAAGAGCATCCAACTCAAATGTAAAATCATGGAAGGCACCCAGTATTTTTACTGCATAACTTACAGATCATATTCACTTAGTAACTAGAGGGTAAAATCATTGTCCCAAGCTAGCCTTCCAGTCTTTATCCCACTTTTTAGTCAAAGACATCCTAGAAGCAGTATCCCCTCAGCTTATTGAAAGGCAAATAAAGACTGAAAAGGCAAAGGTCTCTGGGTTGCCCTAACTTTTGCTTTTCTTCTAAGTCACTGGATTTAGTGTGTTTAGAGAACAGCTGAACGAAAGGAAGCAGTAAGACTGCTTGTAAGAGGACACATATTCTAGGATTCTGAATGAGGTAAGTGCAAAGGTCTGAAAGGACTGAAGCAAAGACTTATCCCTGCCAATCTTGTCTAGAAGGCCTTACTGACCTCCCAAGGAGAAACACTGGGTGATTTCATAGTGCTCTTGTGGTTTGAAAGACAATGGGGTGTATTGACCTACATATTTGAATGTTTGGTCCCAAGTTGGTAGAACTGTTTGGGAAGGATTTGGAGGTGTGGCTATGTTGGATGAGGTATGCTGTTGGGAGGTAGGCTCTGACCTTTTAAAAGCCTAAGTCATTTTCAGTTAATATTCTCTGTCTCTGTGTCTCTCTCTGTGTCTCTCTCTCTTCCCCCTCCCTTCCTTTTTCCCTCCATCCCTCTACCTCCCTCTCAGTTGTTATCTCAACATCTGAGCTCTTAGATACTGCGTCATATTCACACCTGCCTTCCTGTCATTATGTTCTCTTCCAGACGATTTATAGACTCTACTACCCTCTGAAACTGTGAACCCCAAATTAAATGCCTTCTTTTATAATTTGTCTTGCTCATGCTGTCATGCTTGCCATGTTGACAGAATTCCATGCTCATGAAATGTTTGGAAGATTGTCTGTAGAGGGGATGGCAAGGGACATGGTTGGGTACACATTTTGTACTTACATGTGTTGCTTTTGCTTGCATATGTGCTTCCTTGTCCCATTAAATTCTCCTTACAACACCCAAAAGATTAAGTATGTCAAGGCAAAAAGAATATCAAAGTCTAGGGACATTATGAGCACGGAGCCCTTATTTCTGCCACTATCCCTACTATATTCCCAACACCCACTGTGACAGAAGATGAACGCTGTTATTTATGAGCTATGTTCGTGAAAACTCAGCCTCATTATCCATCAGAAAAGAGACATGAATAGTTTCCCACTCCGTATAGAAATTATGCTCTATTTGCTTTATATAAGGTATGTGGGGGATGTGCAAATGTATACATGCTCATGCCTGTATGCATGAGTATGTACATATGTGTGTAAGTGTATGCAGAAACAAGTGAAAACCAGAGGCCAGTGTTGTTTATCTTCCTCAGTTTCTTCCTACCTTACTTTTGGAGAGACATCCTTTCTCATTGAACCTAAATATCACCTGTTTGGGTAGACTAGCTGATCTGCAAGTCTCAGGGAATCTCTTTTGAAACCCCCGTGTTGGGTTGTATGAGGCCCCACCATACTGACATTTGTATGTGGGTATTGGATACAAACATGGATACCTAGCAAGCTCTTTATGAGAGAAGCCATCTCCTCTGCTTATTTGTGTTGGCATTGTGAATCGTTTTGAATTCATGTTTATGAAGAGCTTGTCAGTATTATACTATGGACTGGGAATCAGGAAGCAATTCATGGAGAGTGAGTAAGCATATCTGTGTACTGGGATTTCATATTGAACAGTACTGAAGACATTCCCTAACTTATAATTCAATCTGTCAATAGCATTAATGGGCTTGGTTCTCTAGCCTTTCTTTGTGGGAGCTTTATACTATCTTCTAGACATAGTAACTTTAAAGCAACTCTAGCGATCCATTCTCAGGGCAAAGATGAACTTCTTAGCAGTTCTGATCTCTCTAGCTTCATGTCATGTGTTTCAGTTGACTCTCAGATTCTGCCCAGAGTTCTGACTCAAAGTCACTGGCTGCAGAACACCTGTCATTCCCTCGGTAGCTTATCAAGCCCTGTTTCAAGTGTATAAACCTCACTTTAACAGGCAATATTGTGCCGCATCTTCATCTGGCTTTGTTTATTTTCATTTGTTTGTTTATTTAGTACATACTCTTTTTTTCCTTTTACCTTTCTTGAAATGGCTAAGTAGAAACATTGTTATAAAAGATAAAGGCTCACCTTTCAATTTTATTCTTTGTGTTATATATTCAATTCATTGCAGTTGCTTGGTATGGATAATGTTTCTGTGCCACACATTAATTTCTAGACTGTATTAATATGCTTTTCTTTGTGCATTTGTATGGCATCTTCTTGTACCCAGAGTTCTTTTATTTCTCTTTTGCTGGCTGTGCTCCTCAGCTATGGCCATTTTCTCTAAGGTGCCTATTTCATTTTCCTTTCTGAACAATCTGATCTGATGGATATTCATGGGCATCGCATGGTCCTTCTAATAGGAATGGCTTGCCGTGCATGAACTGAATATTTGGCTATTTTAAATTCCTAATCATTTTACTTTTACTCCACCCGTTTCCCCTTGCTCATTTCACATATCTCAGTTCATCATGAGACCAAAATCTAAGGTCACTACTACAGTTTATGGTCCTTTGGAGCCACCTTGTACTCCATTTCTGAGAAGGAGCCACACTGTCCCTCTAGCCAGAACTGGCTTTATTCTCCTCATTACTCTGTATGTCTCCACTATGTTCATCTTTTGAAGTCCTATAAGCCATTATTTTACCAGGTAAGAAGAAGCTGTCTCTTTGGATTGTGATGCCTGGCTCCAAGACAGAGAGTGAAGAGGAAGAGCACCCCACAGTGAAGTGTAATTCCATAGTCCTTTATTTTGATAGAACCTTTCTTCTCTGATGAACTGTAGTAGCAAAGGTTCATGGACCTATGCATGCTAATGACATTTTTTCCCTAAAACTTTTAGTGCTATCCATGATAGGAACTTGTGTGCAAGGCTTTAAAACACTCACTGACTGATACCTATATCCCTACTCCCAGTCACAATAATATCTTTGTCCTTGGTTATTCTCCACTATGAACACAACCTAGATTTTAGTAATATTGGCATAAAGCCCACTTGCAAAGGAAATTCTATCTTTAAGAAAAAAGAAGAAAGGAAGGAAATAAATGCATATAAAGTATTTGGAGAATCAACTCAATTTTGGCATCTCTTATAATGGTTAGGTGCTAAATATTCAAAAAACTGTGATGAAAACAGAAAGTTAATAATGGACATAGAGCCAAATTTTTCTGAATAGAAATTCTCAAGGGTAGGGGAAATCATCATCAAAGATGAAACTTTATGTTTACATAATCACTAGGACCCCATCTAGATTCTTGGTGATGGTGTAGGATGGATAGGAATTATTTTATTTTATTGTTTTTTTTCTGTCTCCTAAATAATATGTAATCTCTCCATGCCAAGAAATAAATTGAAAGGATTTAGAGGGATTTGCTTATCAGTGCAATACCATGTAGCATTACATTCCTCCTGCTTTGGGGAGTGTACATTGAAGTTTGGTTAATCTTCTGTGGCTCAATACTCCTCTTCCCTGTCAGACTGCCTCGGACAACAGATAGATTAATCTTCTTTGCACCCATTCTTTTCTTCTCCTTACCTCTCCCATTCTCTTGATCTACCCTTCCTTTTCGAACAGATGGAAGAGAAATCTTGAAAGTGGTGAGAAAAAGCAAACAAAACACCAAACCATGCTTTATACCATCTCTGAAGACCTTGATCATAACACAGAAGACCTCAATATTTAGCACCATATATAGCTCAGCTTTGCTTGGCTTTTCTGCTATTAATTAAATTTGGAATCAGCTAAGGGATTTCCTCAAAAGCTAATTCGTTAGCATGGATTATTTTAAGTCATGCCATTCCTTATCCTCTCTACTGTGTGCATTATAGAAAAGAAAAAAATGAAGGTGGGCAGACTTCTGAGGGAAGCAGAATTTTCTCAGATCCCTGTATAGTCTGATGCTTTTAGTGACAAGGAATAAATATTTATTACAATAGGTATTTTATGTTAATTGGAAAGTTTTAACAAGGGTTCTCATAGGGTTGCAAACCACCCATGGAGTTTATTTTTCTTATCTCATGTTCAACAGTTTGTAAACCATATAAGGACAAAGATTGATATCATATCATGAGCAATTAATACATATTTGAGATGGAGATGAATTATTAAGTAAGTAGATAAAAGCATAAACAAAAATACACACCCAGATCACATGTGTTTTGAACTGGGATCTCTGAGTGAAGAGTCTAGTTTAGATTAAATGTAGCATCTTTAAGCCAGGAATGGTCCCCTTAAAGTTTTCCTATTCCCCATGAATGTGAACTGAGATACACATTCTAAACTTGTATTACATGGCAATTCATTACCATTGATGGGCAGAGAGAAGAGAGGAAAGAAATGATGTGTTGAAGAACTCCCAGCATGGCAGAGAGTGAAAATTCACAATACTTTGCCACAATCCAGACAGTTGGGAAAAAAAAATCAAGAAGCAATTGTCACTGAAGATAGCCTCTTCACCAGACTCTAATTTTATCTATTTGGCTCCATCATTTATGCTTACCTCATGCTATGCTCCTGGTATCTGAATATAGAAAGCTAAAATTATTTAGTTTCATTTTGTCATACAATGTCGGCCTCTTCTATTGAGGATGACAACACAAAGCATGCTCAACCCGAATAGAACGAGAGACTAGGTGGGACCCTCATTCGTCTTGCTGCATCCTGACCTTGTTTTTTTTGGGGGGGGGGAAATTGAATTCAGTGAAATGATGGGGCTGGAAGAGAAGTAACAAAACTAACAATTCTTAACTTCCCAAGCTTCCTGATTTTAAATATCTATGATTTAATGTAAAAAAAATATCCAGGGATGTGTGTATGTTGATATTGATCAAAGATAAGAGTAAATGATGTCAAAAATGTAGTGAATAATCATTACTCTCTAAACCTAAAATATTCAAACTTTTATAATCTCACTTGAGGTCATAGGTTGGCCTATAGTCACTAGGCTGTTGCTGTCTGAAAAGTAACCCTGGTGTCCATTACTTAAATACAGAATCAATGTTCTTAAGGCATGTACATAGGCCTCCTCTGCTTCCAGCCAGGAAACACTTCAGTCTCCAACTATTACTCTTGGAATAGAAATATAAAGGGAAAATGCTTAAGCCACAAGTATTTGAAAGGATTTAATTCTGTTTAGCAGGGAGCAGCTGCTGAGATATATGGCTGTTTTCTGTGGGACTTTGGGATATTTATGGGCTTTTCTCTTTTCCCCTTTCACTGGAAGAATGGAGATCATCATTCATGAGCGTGTTATTTATAATTTCATAAAGCTGTCCTGTGGCAGGACTTATTTTATCCTACACTTAATCTCAGTCAAATAATCAGACTTCCAAGGAGCTAGGAGGAGAAAAATGGCTGTGCTCTAAACAATTAGCCTAGTGCAGGTCTAAGATTAAGGGCTAAAGGTTAGAATTTGAAGTCACAAAAGACAATTGGCCAGTCAGGAGACAGGGCATGGTGACAGTACCATGGATTGTCCTGATTATAACATTAAACACTTCTCAGTATAAGACACAGAGGATGACAATGGACAATCATGGAAATATGTCCCTGTGCTAAGATGGTGCAGGGCTTTGCAGAATAAATAATTAGGTGATTACAGAAACAATAACTCACAGAAGGAAAATGAGAAGTCGGGTTTGTGGAACTGGGAGAATTGGAAGGTAAACACATCTATAAATTTACCTGGGCAGAGTTGTGAGCTTTCTTCAATCCCAATTTTATTCTAAGGTAACCTTAATAAGCACCAGTAGTAAAAAATGTAAGTGCAATAAAAATATTCTACCAGGAAAGGAATAAAGAAGGTACTTGGCATGGGCATATTTTTTGAAAGTTATTCTAATACATATCTTTAGTTTTATGAGACCTAGTACAGAAGCGAACAATTCCAACATGTGGATTAAACATATGAAATATATTTTAAAATAGGGTAATAGGAATTATTATTTTGATATAGAACATGGTTAATATATAGGGGTTAAGGGAAATCTGTTCATCCAAAGAAAAGGACCTAAGGTGTTGAATGTACACCAGCAGTGCTGTGGCTGTCAAGGGACCATGTTCTAAAGTTGTGTGTGTCAGCTTCCAAAGGATTGCGATGGGTGACCAGGATGCAGTGCAGGGAGGAGAAAAAGGAGAGGTGTCCTATGGGGCAGTGGATTAAATTCATGCTAGTTAGCTGGTGCTACTGAAGTGAAAAATGTCATTCAAGTTGCTGTCATTTTGTCATTGCAAACCCCCTTTTCTTCTCCTACTACCTACAGATGTGCAAATAAATGGAGCCATTTCATACTTCTGACCCTTCACAAATAATGTTTATTTCCACCTGAAGTGCCCTTCTTCTTCTCCAGCCTGCCATCCTGGGTTTGTACTGCATCAATCTTGTCTATCCTTAAGGACTTCTCTTTTACTTCCCTTCTGTCTAGGAGATGCACCTAGTCTCGTGCTGCCTGCTCCCTTGACAACTCGGGTTATCTCTTGCCACAGCATTCAGTTTACCTTGTTGAGTTTTCCTATTGTTGTAGCAATCTTACCAGAGACTGACTTTTCAGAGCAGCTGCTTCACTTCTCACTTAATCCTTCATCACTGTTACAGTACCTCATTCATAGATGTGTGATAAATATGTAAGATAACAAATAAATGAACAAATAAATGAATGAATGCATGAGTGAATAAATGAGTGAAGATAGCTTGATATAACCATATACAATATATATAGAAATGGGAAGTCTACAACTACCAAAACTGTTTAGGTTGTGTGGTAATGAGCATCTTATTTTTCTTTGCGAATCACAAACAATATTGGAATTTAACATACAGGCAGGTTAAAAACGCATTATGCTTAGCTATTGGAAAGTAGTACTGTCAATGGTCATTGTATTCATTGTTTTTCTGTTGCTATGATAAAATACCAAATCAACTTAAAGAACAAAGTGTTATTCTGGGCTTACAGTTGCATGGGATAAGAATATATAAAAGCCAGTAAATCATGGCATGGTAGCAATAGTTGTTAGCAAAGTCAGGTTCTCTTGTGACCTCTTTTCCTGTTTTGTAGAAGCCCTTCTCTATTTGGCATTTCAATATAGACCTCGCCCTCTCTATCTCTGTGCCTCAAGTTTCTCTTTATAGAAAGACATAATCCTACTGCATTTAGGTCTATCCCAATGACTTTATTAAAACTGACCTATCTCATTAAGGGCCAATATGAAGTCCTGTCCTGAGGTATTGTGGATCATCATTAAACCTGTGGCATCTATTTTTGGTTGTATGCTAGCCTTTGAGAGGCAGGCGATCTCTTCCACTCTTAACCTATAATATCTATAAGACAGGTTATAGAAAGAGTTATTATGTGCGATAAGCATAGTGGTAATGTATCTTGTAAATCGTCACTTGGTTTCTTAATAGCTGTGTGTCCCTCAGTAAGTCTCTGACTTGTAGTCTTTTTAAATACAACACACCTGTCTCAATGGACGGATTGAATAGTCATATCTAATAAGAATCATATCAATCATAACAATTGGCTTATAATATTTGTTCAAAAGACAAAGAAGGCATTTAACACCCTTTCTTCTTGAACATGGATCCAGACTTCAGTAGGTTGGGAATAATAAAAGCAACAACTTGGTTAATGTTACTGATATGAAGAAAAGAAATGAGTATTTATTTAAAATCTGCGGTCCACTGGGTATTTCTATAACAAAACTGTGTTGGGGGCTTAAGGGGTAAAAATCATTTATTCCTTTATTATTCCTTCGCTAGTATATGCCGCACTTGGAAGTTGTGTTATGCATATGACTCTTCCTCATCTACTATGTGGCAAGGTTCATTTTACATGTAATGTCTATGGTTGTGTTTTTCCTCAAACAAATTCCACAGCACTGGGAAGTTTCTGCAGGATTAAAAACCAAATGGATTTAAGTTGAACTCGTGTTGTGCTGAGAATTTGTTCTTCTATCCTCCAAAAGAATCTTACCCATGTCCAGGAGCTGTTATGCAGTATCACTCTGCTGGTCCCGTTACTAATTCAGCTAATTGCAGCAATTATGAAAAGGAATCGCTGCAAGCAAGAGAAGCTATTACGCTGTACTGAATGAATAGCATTCCACAGTGTTCATTAATTATACTGCCTATAGAGTCACAGCCCCCCAACAGTGCACATGAGACCATATGCACGGAATCCCTCTGAAAGCACTGTGCCTGCAGTGCTGGCAGGGTCCTTCCAATGCTCGTTCTTTGCAACCCCTTTCCTTCTGATTCCTCACCCAGAAATCAGAGTGGACAGCACAGTTTGATTTTTCTGAAGTGGAAAAGGCTTGAGTCTCTGCAGCTAGTTTGATGGTTTCAGCTTTGCAGGAGACCCATACAGACAGTCTTAACCAGAGAAAAGAAACGTCAGCAATGAGGGGAGGGGGCAATCAAAAAGCTTTAATGTGTTTGTGTATCAGTGTCCTTATCTTCCTCTGTTTTCTCTCTTCCCTCTGCTCCTCCTCATTCTGTTAACATCAATAGCCAACATCAGATGATCTTGTTTCATCTGCTGAATGTTCAAGTGATGATGAAGACTTTGTCGAATGTGAACCAAGTACAGGTAGGTCAGGTCAGTCTTGTTTTGCTTGCTTCTTTTTTATTTGCAAAAAACCCACTACATACATATATGTGATTATACATGTGCTTTATATATATTATAGTATGTTAATGTATGTGTATTTCCTATTTCTATATATGTATATACATACATATATACATATTAATTTAATCAACAAAAGCATCAAATCCCATGGAAAGAACAATTAAAACTTAGGGGAACTTAAGTCTCTGGTACTTAAAGAAAAGATACACAAAATGCACCCCAACTTTACACAGTGGGGTGGCCAGATTGTATACTGGATTACTGCTGCAAATGTTCTGTTGCTAATGACAACTATGAGATTGACAGGGGCAAAAAGCAGGCAAAGCCTCCATTTAAATGAGAATTTTTGTTTTTAAGCCATAAACCTACCATGGAGGCAAAAAGATTGGTAGTTATCACATGAGTCTCAAGACTTGCTCTGATCACAAATGGCACGAATAAGTAACCTAAATTATTTTCCATGGGATTTCAACAGCAGTTAACATGGCATTACAATTATACTAATTTTGTTCATTATATGTCTAGCGAACTTGTGAAGCAATATAGAATGAGGAATACAAAATTAGTAGCAAATCACGCCATGTCAACTGCTGTGATGCTTCAAAATGTATCGACTGTTGAAGTTAAGCTGACTTTGGCATTGGAAATCACAGTGTGCTCCCCGTTTGGACCCAGATACATTTTGACTTTTTCTGGTATTTCTTTATAGTGAGCTATATATGATCTAATGTCCAGTCAGTAACTGCCATCTCCAACCCTCTCCTTTCAAATTTCCCAAGTTGTCTGTTTTTAGATTTTACTCTTAAGTTGAACATTTATATGTATTTAATAGAGAACAGATATCATCGAATTTCTGTGTATGTTTTTAAAAAGTAAAAAACCTTGTCTTATTTCTACAAAGGCTGAAAGAAATATATAAAATTTCCACTTGATACTTTGGGTTACTTTATATATTTTTCAATTTTTTTTTAAAGGGCAAGCCTTTAATAAATGTTTTCTCATTGCAATTGTAGAAAAAATTTTATGCTTCATGAAAAAAATAGCAACAATTTAAAACTTCATCTTCTTACCCCAAAATGATTTAGAACAGTTCGGATTTTGGTAAATGCTGACTGCTTGGATTCTTGCAATGGCTCTGGATTCAGGAAGTTCTACGGGCTTCTGACATTAGTGTCTTGAGTGCACATACCCATAATTTGACCTCACCACACTAGACAGTGATTTGTTCCTTAGGGAGCATAGCTCTATGGAAGGAAGGTTAATGTGACCTTGTTCATCAGATATCTTCAAATGATCTGGGAATATACTTGGGCACAAGTTTTTATTTAAAAAGTGAGTGTGCTTATTTCGTTTGCTTACCATACTTTTCTGAACTCCCGCGCATGACAGGATGGGTCACTATGCTCTGGTCCCATCCTTCCTAGTGTTTCTCATAAGTGGTTGTCATAACAGTAAGCCTTGCTACACAAACCAATTCTCCAATCTAATGCGATGCCACAAATTTGTCTGAGAGCACCTGTGCTCTTTTCAGGAGTGTTAGACACTGCGAACTCAATACACGTATAGAATACATCCAATGGCAGTGTTTGCTCAGGGCTATTTTAAGATCCCTAGACTTTAATTAGGATTGTTTGCTTATCCTCACTCTGGTTTTCTCCATTTCTTAGTAGTGATAACTGTAAACAGAGCAATGTTTATGAAATCCCTCCATTATAGCTCATTGAAAATAAAAGCATAATCATTTTGACTTATTTTGCCATCTTTCTCCTAATTATGTCCTCTCAAAAATCATCCACATAGCTCCTTACATAAAATACAGGACTGTTTATATCTCAGAAGCCATGGGGCCCACAGATCTCAGACTGAGAGCAGTTCCTGCCTTTTGATGTTGAATTTGAACAGCTCAACTTGAATGGATCTAAACTAAATTCACTTCCTTTTTACTGATCACACATGTTTTACTTGATTCAAATCCAGAAGGTATAATTTTAATGACAACATTTTTGAATGGTATAGGGAAGTGATTGTTATAGACAGTTTTTAAATTATTGTAAACTTCTAGAGAACACAACAAAGAACACACCAAGAAAGTGAGTACAGAGTCCTGCCTCTGTAAGAGCTAACATGAAGTGCTTGATACAGACTATTCTTGAACCTCTCTGTCTGGAATACCATAACCCCCAATGTTTGAAGAACAAACATTTCTTCTTTCTAATTTTATTTCCTACTTAAAGTACTGGAGTTGTGGTTTGTGTATACAGAGAAATATGTCAGAGGCATATTTTGTATAAGATGCAAACGGGTGTTCTTATGAACCAGTGGGAGAAGAGGATCTCCATGGAGATGTAATTAACACCGATGGGGTTTCCAGAGATCAAGCCTTCTTATGTATCACCCGACAATGAGCTCCATAGACGTCTCATTTTCCAAAAACAATGCAATTAAAATAGTAAAGAGTACCAATTTCTAGGGCTAAATTTGAACTGCCAAGAAGAACTCGTCGACTACTTGTCCAGCAGTTAATAATGGCGATGTTCACATCATATCGCCTACAATTCTATGAAAACACTGAGATGAAAACTCTGGTTTTAAACACACTAATCCACTACTACAGTTTCTAAAATTGTATTCTTCTTCAGGCCTGATGCTTGATAGACCTATATTACATTGGGATGGAGAGCCGGTGTGAGGTCTCTCATCCTTATCCGTTCCCTTTTCAGGGATATTATGTCCTGCCTCCTTTATTACAGTGGATCCTATTGATAATAAATATTCTCTGATTCCTTTAGATCCTTTCGAGATTCTCACATTTCAAACATTTGTGCAATTTAATATATAATTCACCAACCAGATTTCATATATCACCAATTTTAAATAAAGTGATTTTCAAACATGAAACGGATTTTTGTGTTTCCAATCAGAAGTGACATGTAAACAATTGTTTCCACAACCTGAACTCACCTTGGCATTTGGCTGCCACAGTTTGGTATAGTTTAGTCATAAAGTGGTTAAAGGCCGTTTTAAATATTTTTGGAGCCTGATTGACAATAACCTAAAACTTTCTAATTCGATGGAAATATGTATATTTTTTAGAAGTAGATAAGTGAGTATGAAATATCCTAATCCACAAGAAAAGAAGAAAGAAAATGAAAACCCCATTTAAGTTTATTAAACAAATTAGGTTCACAGTCAGCATATTTAATAATCTCAAATTAAAGCTGGAAAACACTTTTTCTACTTTAAACTGTATCTCCCCCATAGAGTTAAAAACAAACCACGCTGATTTTTTTTTTTTTTAATTTCATGACTTTGGGAAAATAAACATTAGTGTAGCCAAAATCTACATTTCAAAGGATTTATTCCTATGTTTTCTGTCAGTCCCCTCCCCTAGCCCCCTGACTTGAGAATTATGTCCTTTTATGAGCCATGTTATGATTGCATTTTTCTGAATATCTTCTAAGTACTCCCAGCTAAGTTTTTAAAAACTCAAATCATGTTAGAGTGATGTAAATTAAAAGTTCCACAAAACTTTTGAGTAACTGTTGTCTGTCTAAACATGAGACTCAGTGTTTTCACTCCTACATTTGTAAATGCTGACGTATTGTTAACTAAGATCAATATTTATTTAATGTTTCAGACTTTTCTTGGCACACAAACCTTGTCCTTCAGAACTACTGTTGCATTGCGGCAAGGTGCATAAGGTCCAAATCATCACTAGGAGATGGGAGTCTTTCAGAGATTATGCAAGTCAAAAAGCAATTAAGACCTTTAATAAATTCATCATTGTAATAAAAATGTGGACATGGATTCTGAAATTCAGAGAATTCATGAAATTGGCTTTCCATTTCTTGTCTCTCCCTCTTCACTTTTGTTACTCTTAATAAGAGACATGATATCAAATAAAAGTAATTTTGAGTTAGCTATTTTGCATATATATATATATATATATATATATATATATATATATAACCAACATCCTAGATTTTATGTATCTATAAGATTACCATTCTAAAAGCATTGATGACCAGGTTGATAGGCAGATGTAAAATAAACAGAAACACTTGGTGGCCCCAGAGAAGTGAGCATAGCATAACTCTACCATTGTATTGATTCTTCAGTCATCACGAGATTTATTTTTTCTGCTTGTCAATTAACTAGCTTTTTTTTTTCCACTTTAGCTTTTGTTAAAAGTCCTATGTCAACTTCCAGTTAGCAATTCCACTAGGATAGGAAGTTGAGAGGAAACATCCACCCATCAATCAATCAGTCTGTCAGAAATTCCTTTCTAACACCAGTAGCCTTCTGGAATTGTGCTTTCTGGCTAGAAACAGGGTCTAATTTGTATCCAATTTGAGATACCTCCATGGAATAATTATAATAAGAAAATTTGACACTGAGTTGTTCCAAGCTCTACAAATTGTTAGAGGTTTTATTTGCTGGAACTTACTAAAACATACAGCTAGAAGGTCAAGACCATAATTTCCTAAATGAAGTGTGAAGAACAACAGAGTCTAGACACTTCAGATGAGTACAAATGCACTAGTCATTGAGCCTCAGGTATGTTAGCTTTAATCTTTTTACTTATAAAATTATATTTGATCATTATTTTATACAAGTTTAAAATGGGAGTGCCATACATTTTTATTAAAGACATGAATTTTTAATTATTTATTAATTAATGTTAGAAATACCTTTGTGAACAGAGACATGACTGTTTAATAAAATCATAATTAAATTTCACTAATCTACTGACCATTTTCCAAATAGAATAGTAATTACCCAGCTAAAGCACAATGGTAATATTTGAGTATTGTATTCTACTTCAAAAAAAATGAGCAGTGAGAAAATGGAAATTATCTGAGATAAATGTTACTGAAAGAAGAATATAAATTGATGCAAAACTTCTTAATGTAGTTACTCAATTTAGCTATCAATATTAGCCACTTACATATATTTGAGTTATAACAAAATTTCAATGTATGCAAAAGACATCATATATTTATAGCCAAGCTCCAGCCTACTAAATTTTAAGTTTCCATTCTTGACAATCTATAAATGAAAGTGTATTTTCAGAGGACAATGGTATTCCTTATTTAATGCTCTCACTTTTCATATTCATTAATACACTAAAATGTAATTTTTTATAACCAAAGCTATAACTCTTTATAACCCAAATCTATTCCAACACAAGTTAGTTTTTAAGCCACTTTAAAACCGTTAACCCTAGTGGAATGCTTTGAGATTTGAAGAATATAGTTTACATAATAAAAATATAGGAACTTATTAATGAATTTTAGGCAAGCAATAGCCCTTGGATAAAACATATTAAATATGCCATTTGTGCATTGACTGCTATTCTGGATTCCATCATATAAGCACGCTTAATAACAAAAATTATAAAATAAACATATTTGTATATTTAACTCCATTACTTAAGAATTTAGGGTATGTTGAAGAACCCAAGGGAAACTTGAAATCATTGAGCATAAGCCCTTCTTATGTTTAATGGTTGACAAATCACTTATTTGTATCTCATTTTTGTGAGCCTCTCTGTGTAGAAACTAAAATAGATACTAAAATAAAATAAAATAAAGCTGACACCAGATACCACCCAGGAGCTCATAGTCTATTAGGAAAGGCAAATACGGAAACAAGGAGACTAAGAGGAAACTAAGAATGGAAGCCAATGAACAATGAGGGCAATGTTTAGAAAGGATGGAGATATTATACACATTTTTGTGAGAGCTTCTCTGACACAATGAAGTGTGTACCCCCATCCAACTCTGATTAAATTCACTCCAAGACATGCATTTGTGCCTTAGCTTAGAGACACAGAGCTTATGATTAATTGTGACAGAAATAAAAAGTTAGTACTACTAAATGCTAAACTTTAATTTGAAGTATGTTTATGTAAGATTATTTAGATACCAGGGTATCTAAAGGTCAAGGTATAGAGGTCCATGTTAAAGAGAGATTTTTGTGCCCAAATCAAGAACTTCCTGATTTCAAATGCCAAAGCAAGTGGAAGCTAAGGAAAGAGCTTGCTGGAATCATTAAGCAAACCCTCTTTCAGATGTAGCCATAAATAAAGAGGAGTTGGGTTTTAAAGGAAAAGTTTTGTGGATTTCGTTTCATTCAGTTTTTGTTGTGTATTATTTTCTTCTCATAAACCCTAAGTACATGCACTGTGTATGTGCATATATATATATATATATATATATATATATATATATAGTGTGTTTATACAAAAGTGCTTGTGACTTCATACATGTGTAGACATAGTCTAAATGATATTAGACTAATGTAAGTTAATATTAACAGCCCCTGCCATCGATTACGTGGTTACACAGAAATTCACACCATCACTCTGAGCAGCATCAGCCAACATAGACATGCATGATACTGTTTTAACTTGATAAACCAAGCATGTTAATTTTTATTTAGGTTTTGTTTTCTTCATCCTAATTATAATGGTAATTCCATGATTCAGTTATCTTTGGGAAGGGTGGAAAGAAAAACATTATACAGATATATCTATCCATATATGCACATACACGTGTATATATATGTAAATAGATATTTATCTTGTATATTTCCCAAACCATTTTCTGTCGTTTCACCTCATCTTGTGCCGCATGAATTTTTGGTGATTCAATTTATTTTGTTTTAATTCATAATTAGCATTTTGACCATCATGGCTATTTTTTTTTAACTCATTGCTATACTTTTATGAGTAACAATAACCATTGTTTTTAAATTCTGAGAAATATTTAGATATAAAAATCAAAACGGCAACAAAATCTTTTCTTGCCATCCTTGTGTTGACTTTCCACCCCCTTCAGTACACCCCTTCAGTGTGTTTCTTAAAGCAAAGCAAATCTCAACAAAATCCAAGAAAGTTGTGTACCAAAGAATGAAATGCTAGGTTTCCTTCTCCCTTTCTACTTATACTCCCCTTTTGATTTCATTCCTTTCCCCTGTTTTTAATTTCTCCCTATATCTGCACAGACCACTTGCCTTCACTCTCCCCATCAATGATGCTGTAATTAATTTAAAATATACACAAAGGAGCCAGGGATGAAAAATAAAAAGAAAGACACACAAAACTTACAAACAAAAACATACCCTCTCCGTGAATTTCAGATGGCATAAAAAGAATTTTATTGCAGATACAGGATATGTGTTTTTTATTTCTGAACAAGCCTGAGATCATTGTGTGGCATGCCAGGGACAGTTTTGTAGTACTCAACTAATCATGGCTTCCATCACCAGTGCATGAGCTACTATGACACCATCTTGTGTTTCATCCAAGTGTCACATCCCAGCTAACCCAGCAAGTTTCCTGTCTGAGTTGTGGGGATAACTTTCTTTTGCAGTTATGATATCATGGGTACTCACTTTTATTTTCACTTTTATTGGGCCCCTGTAGCCCTTAGAGCTGCGCTGCCAGCATCTCTGTATGATTTTGTTCTGGTATCTTCTTTCCTTGGCATAGCAGTCAAGCATGTGTCTTTTGTGTGGCCACCTTGTCTACACGTTTACTGTCATGTTGTCGTTCTGTGATTCTGTTCTCTGTTTGTAATATGTGGTTTGATGTTTTCTGTCTTTGCTTCTCACTCTCCTGCTATCTCTACTGCTAACCTTAACACCCCCCCCCCAATGGAACTTCACAAAGAAGCAAAACTAATTTCCGTTTGAGTTGTATGGCTGGTAACAATGGTTTGCACCTGGAATTGCCAAATTACACTTTTCCTAGACATTCCAGGGGAAAATCACAGTGAGAAACAACTATAAGTGAAAAAAAAAAAAAAAAAAAAAGGAAGAAAGAAAGAAAAGAAACCCTTGTTGATTTCTTTGACATGATTAAATTGGCTTACTGTTAAAGGGACTTGAAGAAAGTGAAAATTTCAAAAGAGTCTTTTCATAGATCATCAGCCTTCTAGTTAGAACATTTTCTTCAGAGGCAGAGCAAGAGAATGAAGCATCCTCATTTCTGCTGCACAGAGCAGAGTCTTCCCCCAAGTTGCTGAGGCACTGGTGAAAATCTACGTTTATCTTTAAGCAAAGTTGTGCTTGCATGCTTTATCATAAGCTATAAATATGTTCAGCAAGATGTCTACTGGTGAAGGAACCAAAGCCCATTTGACTTGCTGGTTCCACCCATGTATATTACAAGGTAAGATTATCTTTTGATCCTTCTAAGTCAAGATACATATTTTTATCTCCTTTTACTTTTTTAATTCATGGAAGCCAATGGTTTTAACTTGGACCTGGATCCTCTATTTTATCCTTTTAAAGAACATGGCATGTGTAACAGTTCCATTTCTAAAGACAGTCTAAATTTCTTGAGACACATGTAGAAGAGATCACTCTGTTAACTGCACTATGTGGGGGCTATACTCTGTGGTTTTCCAAGAACCTTGATGCATTACTTGGAAAGATGTGGGCATTTGATGTGGACGGTATGAAAATGGCATTATGTGAACAACATAATTTCTTTTCTCTTAAGAATTGAGTGAAAGAATGTGACGTCTCTATACAATGCATAGTAGCTGTTGAGTTAGGAAAAACATTGATATACAATGCAAAGACTGGTTCGGGTCTGAAGAAGAAAAAGTTAATGAAGCCATTGGTTTATCAGGAGATGTTGCAGACAGGCTAGGAAACTGATTGTTTTTCCCAAGTTAAGATGACAAAGAAAAGGCAAGATGAATGGGCTCTGAGAAGCTAAACTGAAACTGCAGATAAAAGACAGAGGGGAGGCAGAGGAGGAGGAAGATAAAGGGAGGGAAAGATAAAACTAGAGAGGAAGGAAACAAAGGAAGGATGGAGGAAGAGAAAGACAGAAGGAGGTGGAACAAGTATTGATTACAAGCCAGGTACAATAGTTTGGTGTAAATGTTTTAAAATTGGGTACACCATAATGACTCAGTTATAGGTTCTTGCCATCAAGACTGACTACCTTAGTTACAATCCCTAATCCTAGCTGGAAAGGACATAACCAATTCTCCTGATATGCTACTCATACACCATGGCATTTTCATACTCACACACATACATACACAGAATAAATAAATAACATGTGCATGCATACTCTCCCTCAGGGACCAAATATAGTGTTTCTAGGTCTATGTTGTATAGCATATCCCTATAATGGCTAATCTCAACAACCAGCATTAAACTCAGAATTGGGCAGTATTGCTCATTAACATAGTATGTCCTTTTTTTAATCATATGAACAAGACAGAGATTAGTAATTTTTAGAAAATTGATAATAGTAAATTATGGTAAGATTATTGAGAAGTGCTGAGTTTTAGTTTTTTATTGTCTTTTTACTATCATGCTTATAAATTTATATAATTTAATTTTGGAAAATGGTCAAGATCCTTAAAAAAGGAACAGTCAGGCTCATAAGCTGGCTCTAGATTAGCACTGGCTCACTATGTGAATCATGGCTGAGAATCTTACTTAAACCTCATTTTAGGTTACTATGATAATAGGAATTATTGTGGTCACATCATACTTGAGAAAAACAAGATTGCAAATTTTCATTTGCCAAGGTCACATACCTGTACCTAAGTGGCAAGGCTTAAGATTCTAACCCAAATCTGTTTGAATACAGACAGCAATCAAATTAAGAATTATTGTGTGATGATTTGTGTAGCTTACCATGAGTATTGGCCCAAAGGAAGTCTTTACTTTATCAGTATATATACAAAAGAAGGTTCAATACACTGTGATGCTAATGACAGCAAAAATGAAGGTGGTAAGACAAAGCTGCTTCTTGTGTCTTGAAGCAACCCATCCCTCAATCCATATCTTCATGAAGATTTCTACTTTGACTAATTTTGACCCCTCAAAAGTGAGTTTTGAGGACTGGAGAGATATCTCAGCTAATAAAATGCTTGATTTTAAGCACAAGGACATGAGTTTGATCCTGAGAAGTCATGCAAAAGAAAGAAAGAGAGAGAGAGAGAGAGAGAGAGAGAGAGAGAGAGAGAGAGAGAGAGGAAGAGAGAGAGAGGGGAAGGGAGGGAGGGAGGAAGGAAGGAAAGACTGAAGGAAGGAAGAAAGGAAGGAAGGAAAAATAAAAGGAAGGAAAGACAGAAGGAAGGAAGGAAGGAAGGAAAGACAGAAGGAAGGAAGAAAGGAAAGAAGGAAGGAAGGAAGATCTGGTCAAGGTGGTGATGCTGGGGAGGTAGATGCAGACGGATCCCAGGGAATTACTGGCCAGCCAGCCTAGACTAGTTAGCAACCCCTAGACCTATCAAAGACCCTGCATTAAAAAATAAAAATAAGCTTTCAATGATGCCTTCTCTAGGTAGAATGACACCACAAATTGTTCTCTGGTCTCCATATGTGCATACGTGTGCACATGCAGGTTTCCCCTTGAGCATGCACACACTTAGACATGGGTTTCCCAGTACTCCTCCTTGCTCGATGCTGATGAGAAACACTATTTCTTAGGCTTTTAAATCCAATTTCTTCTACTTTGGAAGTCTGTAGAAGATACTGTTCTTAGCACATGATCATAATCTACAACGTGATTCCATTACTCAGTTGTTAAATTTTTGTAACTTTTAAGGTGTAATGAATTTCATTTAGTTACAGCCATCAGTGCGTGTTAATTAACCAGCTGAGCTATGAAATATGCCAATGGCCTTTGCTTCCACATTTTCTCATAGAGTAAACTAGTACATTAACATTTAAAACAGTACAGGAATCATTGTATTGCAGAAAATGTCTGCAGCTTGTAGAAAGACCATTTTATGGTCAGATAGTTAAGCATTGCTTTGTGAAAGAGAGAGATCTGGGAATTATAAGAGAAAGCATTGGGAATTATCACTTCTTCCCATTTGACAGGCTAGGTTATCTGACTGGGTTTCTGTGAGTATAAAATATTACCTTAACTTGATATGGGATGTAGACAACTTTCAGTGACAGCCAAGAAGGGTCCCTTTAAGGGATGTCAAGGCTCCTGGCTACAAATGTGTGCTACTTTTACATTTTTGATCCTTTACTCAATGAGTCAGTTATTCGTTTCTACCCTCTGTTGTTATGATAGCTTAGTACAGTCTTAGGTAATTTTAAATTATGTAGTTTTAGCAGCAGTCCCATAAAGACACCTGATTGTTATCATTTCCAATTGGACAAAGTAAGGGTGACACACACCCAACAAGGTCACACAGTAAGTAGAAAAAACAGAAATTAATGCCATAGCAGCTATCTGTAGGGTCTAACACTGGACACTGTGCTGTGCTGTTGCATGTGCATTAACCAATGCATGTGAAGTAGCTATCTGGCTCCTGGAGGACAGTGAAAGTCAAGTAGTAAGTATATTAAAGAACCAGGAAGTAAGTGGCTAATAGGTGAAATGTGATGTGCCATAGAGCAGTTATGTCATCATTCAATTATAATTTGCTTTCCAAATAATCATGGTTAAAATTATCACACAGGGAATGGAACATGGCACAGTCAGTGAGTGCTTGTGGCAAAGCGTGAGGGTCTGAGTTCAGGTCCTTGCCATGTACTTAAATGCTACACACAGCAGCATGCTTCTATAATCCTAGTGCTAAGAGGTAGAAATGAAAGCTATTTAGGACTAGCAGCCTAGTCATTTGAACCAAATAAGTGAATTCCAGGTACAGTAAGAGACTCTCATCACAAAACCTAATGTGGGGAGTATTCAAGGTTGATACCAGAAGTTGACTTCTGGCCTCCATGTACACACATGCACACACACACACAAACACATGCACACACAAATCTTTTGGCATCTATAAGATAACATTCAATTATCCAGGAGTAAAGGAGTAATACCAAGACTAATGTGAAGGTTACTCTCTTGATGTCTCCTACATGATAATATATGCTCTGGAATTTTTGGCTTATTACCTATTTTTAGGTCTTATTACCATTTTTAGACATTTGCAAAATGTCTGAGCACGTAGTAACCAGATCTGACTGATGTGAGGAGTCTAGGCAGAGTGGCTCTTGGTGAAAAGTTTAGTAAGCAATTATATATATAATTATATATATATATATATATATATATATATATACCCCTTAGAAGACAGTTTTATATGACACAACTAAGAGAAGAATCGCTGAGCGTGTATCTCAGAGGCTGCAGTCTTACCTTAGAACCTTTCTGACTCCTTGACACATTTGCTATCTCTAAAACCAGGCAGTTTGTTTCTCCCTTCGTTGTTCCTTATTTCATTGAATTACATTTCTACAGCTTTATGAAGATGAGGTGAAGACACACAAAACGTGTTGAGGCCTATGCATTTTCCATGTTAAAAAAAAAAGCAAGATGAGTTACAAAGTGCTAAAGGAAGAAAGCATTCTTTGAAAACTGGATTTGCTTTGGCTAGAATCTTTTCCAGGGGAGGTACAGTCTGAACATCTTTTGGGGTTCTAATTACAAGTTACATCAATCCTGGTATACCCTAAAGCCATATCCTTAAAATAGAACTCTGTCCAGCTGAAAATACCTTAGTGCTCTCTGCCCTAGAATTGTGTCTCTGTCTTCACACTGGAGCAAAAACTCGGTTTTACCAAAACTTAATTAGAATAATGATGCTATTCTGCCGAATGTCCAGATTTGTCCATCAGTCACCCAAACAGAAGTCCCTCAACTTTTTCCTGTAAAGAACCAGAGAGTGAATATTTCAGTCTTTGGGTGTTCTCTTACGCTCTCTAAAAACTAATAGGTTTGGTTGCTTTAACAACACAAAAATAGCCATAGACAGTACATATACTGACTAGTGCAGCTGTGTTTCATTAAACTTCCTTTGTCTTAATGACCACATTGCTGACCTGCATTTGGAGAAATAAGATGGGTTAAGAATATCTATTTTTTTTTTTTCAGCATAGAGGGATCTCTTTTCAGTGCAAAAAAACCCTCAGGATTCAAGAACTAAAGGGTGTGGCACTCAGAAGAGACAATTTTATCAGCCTGTGCCTTGATTCCTGAGATATTCTAGTTCTTGTTGAACCAGTTCTCTATGTTTTCTTATAAATCAATCTAATCAATAAAAATATTCAAATGTTTCTAATGTTTATAAGTTTTATATGTTTTAAAAAATTGTATAACACCATGTACCCTTTATAATGAAGCCTAAAAACACATGTGTTGAGTTTCCCACTACATGTATGAACATTCATAAGATAATATTCAACATTAGAAGGTCATATTTAAGGACATTTCATCCTGTAATTTTACACATTCCATTATCTCAGGGATAAACCATTATCTCTGGATTATTCCAAGGGCCTTCAAACCTTATCCTTTCTTTTGCAAAGCTGTCTTTTGAGTCTCCTCCCTCTGCTGGCACAACTACTACTCTCTTCTCCTGCTTTCTCTGTTTTGCAGAAGCTTCCTGCTCACAAACTGTGTGATGTTCTAGTGATTCTTCCTAGAGCTTAGGCTGAGGGTTATTGAGCTGACAAATGTCTAACTGACTGAGACACAGTATTTGCTGAGTAGACTTGTAAGTTTTAGAGGAAGGGGGCTTTCTTTGTTTGTACAGACAGTTGAATGAGGAGGGCCCATATATAGGAGTTCTTGCTGCAGTGCCATCAAAAGCACATCTTTATATCTTTGCCTTCTGGATGTCCAAGGTAAGGTGGGACTCAAAGTGGCCCTGTGTGGAGGTAAATAATGCCTTCATTATTTACAGCCAGTCAGAAAGGAGTACATTAGAAAAATACAGAATCAAAGCCGTCCTTTTATACAGTAATTCTTAGTGTCTTGAACATCCTTAAAGTTAGAGCTCTGTGGAAAGGGCATATGAAAAACTCATGTACGGACACTGTAAACCACACTGCCAGTTCCTGGTGCACCCTAGCCCCAGAGAGATGTAAGACTGATGCATGGAGCTCAGAGATGACATAAGAAGCTTTCTCTATTAGCATGACTACCTCTTTGGTTTTGTGCCTAAAGCTGTAAGGTTTCAAAGGGGAAAAGGTCAGGGCCGAGAGACAGAGACAGGGCGGGAGGGAGGGTGGGAGGGAAGGAGGGAGTTATTTTTTCAAAAGATGAAAATAGTGGCTAAAACAACCAAGATCATGTAAAATTATAGTAGTATATATTCTGGTAGGGAAATTGTGAGTTCACTTAATGGAATATAAATTAAGCAGTTAAAAAATACTATTCTTTTCTTTTTAAGCTACTTTACTTTGAAGATCAGTAACAACAAAAATAAATAAATAAAGATACAATGGTACTGAATTACTATTTATTTACTTATTTATTCATTCATTCACTCATTCATTTATTTTTAATATAAAAATAAATTTGGGGTAGCTCTCAGTAATTTTTCCTGTTAAGTCATCAGTTAGTTTTACTGAGAATCAAATTCAGACTAGCATTAACTTTAAAACTTTAAATCTGAGATTTTTGGCTTTATTGTAATGATGTTGGTTTAAGTAGCAGCATTGAATTCTACATGCTATACTTGATTTGCTTAAGATCATTGACCTCATTTGTAAGGTTGTAAATAAACCCGTAATCTAAGCCATTTTACTGACAAAAACAGAACAAAACAAAACACTCCAAGTAGTTTTACGCTAAACTCAGAGGGCATCCAATAGATAACTTAGAGGTTATATGACAATTTACTGCTTTCTTTTTTTCTGGCATGGCTAATACATTGAAAAAGATGCTGTTGGCCCACCCAAGGATCACATCTACAACTCTATCGGTCATGAAGGAAACTCAGAAGTTACAGGTGAATGCTGAGGCAATTGGTAGAGCCAGAACTCACTTGTGGGATAGATCTCAAGGACCATGTTCTAATCGTGTTTCCTCATAGTCAGAATGTTACTGTCCTACACAGAGGATGGATTGTTAGTTAAACAAGGGCAGCATAGCTAAGCTCAAACGCAAACAAGAACTAGTCTATGCCAAGACTTTCACTGGCCCATGGTAAAAAAAGAAAAAAAGAAAGGACAATGGACAGTATAGTGAGTATCTTAGTTAGGGCTTCCATTGCTTCATGGTGTCAATTTATTAGAAGATATTCATCCAACTGTAGGAGTGCATTCATATAAAAATGCTTTTTAAAATTTACACATAATAGATTTTTAAAAACCATGATTGCTACTTATAAGAAATTCTTAATAATGTATATGTATACATTTATGCATACAGACAACAAAACATTAAATAGTGTATTCACAATGCATCTGAATTACTAATAATACTATAACTTATGTTTTGCAAAGAGTAGGCAGTACAACTGAAAGACAATTATTTGTATCTGTGGCCATAAAAAATCCAGTTCCTCTTTCATTTGTATGCAGTCTGCTTTATGGCCTTCTCCTGTCTTGATTTCATTTGTTTACTTAGAGATTTGTACCAGGTCCACTGCCAAATGCCATTACGTAGCTTCCTTTATCACATGGATTGCTGAAGTAATTCTTTAGTGTATTTTTACTGTGGTTCCAATTTTTAAATTGCCGACCATTCCTTCCCTCTGGATCAGGCACTGCATAAATGCTGATTTTCAATTACTGAACTTGATAAAGAGTAAGCCCTACCATTGCCTTTCATATCAATTCTTTCTTCCTCTTTCTGTACAAATGAAACTTATGAAAACTGAAAACATTCATCAAAGAGGGTTGGTTGCATTATTGGACCTAGTAATATCATACTCATTAAAAAAAGTCTTCATTCAAAAATGACACACACAAAATAATCTTCTGCTTTGAGATAATTTTTTCAGTGCTCGATCCAAGTCAGGATTATTGCTGTTACTTATCTGTTTCCATGAATTTTGAAGCATTCTCCTACTGTATTATTTTGGATTTCTTCTTCAGTCATAATAGTCACAGACTAAGGTATAAACTGGTGTGATAACACAAACTTCCAGTCTGTGCTTCAGCATAGAAGGCATCTTTCTCTTCTCAGGATTAACTACAATTGTGGCATGAGAGAGGCATGTCTGCAGAAGGTATGCCACCTAACCTAATATTTCCCACACACACCTCCATTTAACAAGGGCTTGATAAGCACTTACTTTGGACTAAGTGGATGAGAGACATTGAGGATGCAAAAGCAAAGGGAAACAGAGATAATCCTGGCGACGGAAGTAGTGAAAACGGTCATGTGATTGATCAAGTGATCATCACACAAATGTTTGGTGACAACCTATGACAATGAGTGCTGTGAAGCAGAGGCCGTTGGTGCCACGAAGCATATCGTGGTGGTACAGATGACAGGGCAGGGGCTGACAGTGGGAGTAGGGAAGGCTCAGAGAAAATTATATTTGAGGTGAATAATCTGAGATAAGTGGAATTAACTGAGCAAAGAGGAATTGCAAAAGCAGCTGATCTGGCAAGAAATTCTGAACATTGGAAAAAATTCAGTCAACTTGGAAAGGGAGTCTGCTGGAAGCAGCAAAATTCTCATAGGTTTGATCCCAGGCATAAAGGAAAATAACTCTAAATATCTCTTATGTCCATTCACATCTTTGAATAGACAAAGATGAGAGTGACTTTTTTGATAGAACATTATCCCTGGGAGGGAAAGGGATAGCCTTTGGAAGGGTGGGATGTATATCAATTACCTCCAGGCAAGGTGATAGGACTGTATGTCTTAGACTTAAGAGTCACCAAAGTTATTTCCAGATTCTCAAATATTAGATGATACTTTGCTATTTGTCTTATAATGAACTTTGATTATCTGGGCATTTGTTTCAGTCTGAATATAAGAGACATCCCTTAAAAGACCATGAAAGTTCTAAACATGTTTACATCGTGTTCAACCTCTAAGTGAATTGGTCCCAGAATACTTTCAAAAGGAGCAAAAATTGCCTCCATTCTGTGCTGGAGATGAGAACTGCAAGAGACAAAGGAATTGAGATGAAGTTTTGATCTACTTATTATGTATGCAATTCCACATGGTACTTCCTCCCCAACACATGCCAACCATTACAGTCCTTATCAAATATATAACTTTAAAATAGTTGAATTCATGGTGTGACTAACGTTCTCATAAAAAGTAATTTTTATATATTCTAATTTACTAACACCCTACAATAAAAGCTTGGTCTTATGTTTACTTCTATCCTTATAATAGAAAAATTGATCCCTGCTAGGGCCATATATAATAATGACAAAGAAATAGTGCTTTTTTAACCCAGAACTGAAATAACAGGGGATTTGTTCCTATGCTGAAGTTTTTTGCATCATGCTTTAGTATGCTAACAGCATCCCAGTACTGATTTGATATTTATAAAATCTCCATATCCATCAACTGAAGGAACAGCAGGACTACTCTCTATCATTGCTCAGGCATGGCTATGTGCAATATATATATATATATATATATATATATATATATATATATATATATATATATATATTTCTGATAACATCTGATTCTGATTACATTTTATAAGATTACTACTGATTAGCATTTAGATTAATTAAGTGTCAAGGCATCCTGTATGGAGTCAGGATCCAGAAGCTGTCAAGGTCAAGTTATAAATGAATTCTTTTACTGCCCACACAGCAATCAATATGTGTGCTATCACAAAGGCTTAGTGCTAGTGCCTACTTTTTTCAGCTCTAAAAAATAAAGACTTTTCTAAAGTTTTCTTCAGTGAGAGAGACTGCTAGTGAGTGTGTTTCTAGTGAGTTCTATTTCTGTAAAACAGAACTGAGTAATGGTGGAAACCTCATCTACACACCCAGCCTTCCGTGGCCACAGACTCCGATTATTATTATCATTATCATTATTATTAATAATATGAGTTTCCAGCATAGCCACAGCACTGCTGACTGTATTTCATTGTAACGCACTGGTTTACCCAATGTGCCCTGAATGTATAGCTTCAGGTTCCAAGCAGGGCCTATTTATCTGTCTGCAACACACTTGGAGCATTTAAAAGCCCAGTGATGAAGTTCATTCAATGCTATTAAAATATGTGAGCACCATGGCTGCTTCCTTCACAATGGTCTAGCATGGAAAGATGGAGAAGAGCCCATTGTAACCACACAGATTTGCCTCTAATGTGACTAGTCCAGAGAAGTTGAATCATTTTAGGATGGAGTTCTAATGAGTATGTATATTGACTGTCTTTTAATTGCTTAGTTGTAACTTCTTAAGACTCTTGAAAAGAATGTTTGGAATTTACAATAACTTGCTCCATTCAAGAAAGAAAAGAAAAAGATGCATTCTATTTTAGGCAGGATTGTTTCTCTCAGGATACAGAGTTGCCAAGAAGCAGACATGGGCAAAAGTGGAGGCCATGCCTCTTGTTTTAAATAATGGCAATAATACCCTTTCTCTCTCAGTTTTAGAATGGTAGCAAGTTGCTTTCTGGAGGCAAACCCACTGTGTCCCAAGTTCTGTAACTTGTATAACTAAGTAAGAAAGTGTGGCTGGATATGGTTATTAGTCAGCTTCATTGCTGTGGCAAAATAACTGAGAATATCGGCTTCGAAGTTGAAAAGGGTGACTATGTCCTATGTTTCCAGAGAATTCAGTCAATCGTCAATTGCCTACAATCACAGGGCAGTAGGGAAGCTAAGGTGACCAAAATATCCTGATGGGGAGCAAATAGAACACTAAAATTGTTTTCCTTGTGTTATCTTGGCAGAGAGAGAGAGAGAAAGAGAGAGAGAGAGAGAGAGAGAGAGAGAGAGAGAGAGAGAGAGAAGGGGAGCTGGCCTAGGTCCCAATATCCCCTTCTTAGATGTGCTCCCAATGGCCCTTGCTCCCTTCCACTACGCCCCGCCTCCTAAAGGTTTTAGCAGTCACACCATAGACCAGCAACTGAGCTTTAACATTTAGCCTCAGGAACAATTGTAAAACCGAACCATGAAAACAGTTGCCTTCTTATTGTCTACAACCATATAACGAGAGAAATGGGTGTCTGAGGCTAAAAAGAAATAACTTGCAAGTTATTGGAATAACCCTTGTCCAAAGCCACTGTTCTAGAACAGAGGAAGGATTTCCTAGTTACTACTCAACGGTACAAACGCACCCATTTCACAGTGGAGGCAAACCTGTCTGCTTTGAAAGCAGAATCTGAGTCAACACAGACAGAAGCAAAATGACATTCTAAAAGTCACTATGCTTTACTGCCCATCCCCCAATTCACTAACTCTAGGAAAAGTCTTTTTCAGTACCCAATCTAGGGAATGTGGAACCTTACTACTAGTAGTAGTAGTAGTACAAGGAGGAGTTGGTGAAAACATTATCAAGAACTCCAATCCTTCGCTGTTCACTTCTCTTTCTCATTTTCTTCACACCAGTTGATGAAGAGGTGTGGGGGCTGAATAAACTCACTGTTATTTCCTGATGACACAAGTATAAAGTGCACAGGTAAACTCCAAGAAAGTTTTTATCCAGCTTGGGGAAATGTGGATACAAGGTCTTTAAGGGTCAGCAGTCCTAATCAACAGAGAGATCACCAGGGAATTATGAAGCAAAGAAAAACGGGGGAAATATCTAGACTCCTTGGAAATTGAGGATGCTATGGGCATTTCAAGAAAAATGCTTGCTTTCTCATCAGATGAGCAACTTTCTCTAAGAGACTAAAATCATTTTTTTTCTTTTCTGCAGCTTCCTACATAGATCTGCAAAGCTAACCCAGCTTTTATGATTTGTGCATAATTTTTTCAAAGTTGGTGAGGCAATGTTTCCTCTGAGAACTGGTCAAGAAGAAAGATGTTAACACAGAATATCAGTCTGGGGGCTGGGGGTTACATGTGCATGGTGGGAAGATGTTAGGAAGAGAGCTCCGGTGAGACTGTCCTGGGCACTTGCTTGGGTACTTGGAAGACCTTGGGGGACTGAGAGAAGCCCGGATTTCTCATCGCTCCCTTGTTTCTGTGGCCCATAGCATTGTAGGAAGTTTTATTTTTATCTGCAAGCACAGAGGCTTCGAGCAGCCTTTTATATGTCTGGGGGATGAAGCTATTTTGGTCATGCAAGGCTCCTTTACTCTTAGAGATAGTGAAGATTAGTTCTGTTTGTCTCGATTATTCACCTGAGACTAAGCACTAATAATTTGGCTGCTGGCAGCATTCCACTGCAATGCCTAATAGAACATTTGGGAAGGATGCCAACAGTAGCCAGATTGTATTAAGCACTTAAATTACTATTTAAGAACAGTTCTACAGTTTTGTGCTCTTGAAGTCAGAAGCAGATCCACCTTCTAATATCCAGCTTTCTCTGTTCTGAGTTGTTCATGTCTTCAGTTATTTCCTCCAAATATTTATTTATGAGTGTTCTCTCTCTCTCTCTCTCTCTCTCTCTCTCTCTGCCTCTCTCTCTCTCTCTCTCTCTCTCTCTCTCACACACACACACACACGTGAGTGTGTGTATTTATATAAAACATTGTTATACTGTAGGCTTTAACATACATCTTCATGTAATTTCTTGGCTTCTACTTTTTCTCATGACCTTCTAATGTTATTTTGTCAGTGGCTTATGCTTCAACAGAAACACTGAAGAAGTCATAGCATGCAATGTATAGTAAATTTTGGGTGAAGGCAAAGGGGAGCAGAAATTTATGCAGGCTATGGGCCTTGTCTTTACTATTCTTTATCTTGAGCTTGACTAATACACTAACTACTCAGAAATGTAATTTTGTTACCTCTAAATCGTTGGTTCTAAGCTGAGAGTGTTTCTTCCTTCAGGGGACGTTTGGAAATGTGTATAGATATTTTGACTTTCACAAGTGGAGAGAAGCTAATAGTCCCTAGTACAAAAAGGCCAGGGACAGTGCTAAATATCTTGTACCTCACAAGGGATCTACTGTGACAGGATCATTTAACACAAAACATCAATAGTATTGATATCTAGAGAATCAACCTTGAAAAATATCACATTAAAAATAATGATATGTACCCAATTAATTACAAAATTATTGTAAGACTCAAAACATATAGGAAGTGTCCCTTTCTGTCTAATAATAATATTGTCTGGAATAGTACACAAGAGCACCATCCTTCATTCTTGAAACAAAAGGGAAAATTTTCTCTTAGATTAAAAATTATACATGAAGTTATCAGATTAAGGGATACTAAATTTATCTACTCAATCTTGATCCATAGTTCATGCTTCCAAACCAGTTCTGTAAGCTAAAACATTAAGCAGTATTAGAAGAAACTTACTGCTCAGTGACTAATACAGATAAAGGAAATTGGAATCCATGCAACTAATAGGCTTCTCTATTAGTGTGCTAGAAGACACAGCCCCTCTAATGGAAGCCAGCCGGAAACGATAAGTTGTTTGGATCTCATTAATTAACATCCAGCCCTGTTCGATTTACACCTGGAGTTGGACTCACGTTCTTGGTACTGATGAATATCAAACTTAACAACAGCTAGCCACATTTTATTAGAAGAAAATATGTTTTATATCAAAGGCAACTTCTAATAATGGCCTTTCATATTAACTCAGATAGCTGGAGATATTAAATAATAAATTAAATTCCAGCAGGCTAAACTACAACACTGGTAATGCTAGTAATAAAGCCTGTTCTTTTTGGACACTTCCACTGTGAATTCACTGCATATAACACCTGTCATTCACAAAGCACTTAAACAAGCATTAGCTTCTTCACATATTTTTTAATACTGTCTTCAAGATTGTGCATGCGTGTGTGTGTTGAGATATATAGGCAAAATCTCTTTAATTTCTTCTGAAATTTTTATTTACCTGTGTAATTTCTTTGAGAAACAACTATGTAGTCTTCTTTAATTATTAGTAGGGCTCATTATCTTAAATAAAAGTTTTTTTTAAAAAAATCATCTTTAAAATAAAGGCAGCTCTTAAAATTTTATCTTTACTCAAGTCCTCTTTAAATGGGATTGTGTTTGCTCTGGCATTCCATTAGCTGATCACCCATCGAGATGGCAACTAATTAAAAATTTTATATTCATTAACATACACACTTTTTAAAGGGGGATTTAGATTGGTAGCTCAGCAATACAGCTAAATTGAATAATTATGCAAATATAACACAGTATTATTTAATTGGGCATTTTGAAATGAAAAGTGACTCAGGTGTGCAAAACTCTCTGCAATCTGGATGAAGCATTTTCAAATAAAGATCTGCTAAGCAAAGGAATCTTGTAAGGAGTAGAGGAAGTCAGTCCTGGCTGCCCTCCTGAGAAAGTAAAAACAAGAGAGCATGTGTTAAGGTTTACGCATATAATCAGGTTGTGATATAGAAAAAAATCACAGTGTAGGAACAATTTCATATGAAAAACTGTCCAAACCTACCAATTATACTAACGCTTCATATTTTAATATATAAGTTAATATGTAATATTATCAATTATATTATATAAAATTATATATTATGTTATATTAATGCATATAATTATAATAATTTATGAGATTATTTTAGGCCTTTAAAAACATATAATTATGAAAATACAGTACTGTGATGAGATTTAATACACCATTATAGGAAGCAAACTCCATTGCAAAGGCTGACATCCCAGTCAAACTCATCCTTCATATATTTTTATTTCTGTCACTATCCCCTCCCCTGACACCGGGTTCCTAAGCACTGCCCTCCTACCAAAAAAAGATGTATGTTACATGTGATAAGATACACCGGATTCTAGAGGCGGGATCATTACTTTGAACCTCTCCATTTTTGAACCAGATTTTTTGTCTGTAAATAATTATTTGCTCCCGGGCTGCACAAGTAAACACAACCTATATGGAAACATATTCACTGAAAATAGTAATTATGTCTTTCCAAAGATAACTCAGTTATATCCTATTTAGACTCTACTAAAGATTAACACTGTATAACACAGAAGGGGTTGGTAAAATATTTACCAAGTATGGTGTTCTAAATTTCTAACAAATAGTTTTAAATGCTAATGTCAAAATCATGGATGTTAGCACTCAATTCTCAGTTATACTTTATCAGGGCTTGCAGAAGCCAGATTAGGGGATCCTTTATCTTCTTTGACTCACTCATTGCCATGCCTGATCTGCAGAGGAGCCAGAATAGAAGGAGCTTTGTCACATCACAGATGTCAACTTATAGGGTCTTCTTTAACAATGAAATTGAGCCATTTCACAGTTTGCACTTATTTCAATACATTATCTTGTATATCACAAGTGTGTACTACTTTATTTGCTGATGTGAAATCATGTTTTAAAAGAATAGGAGACAAGGTCCTTCCTTGATGTCCATGTGTATTTCTTATTCCTTGATACTTGCTAGGTTACAGAATGACATTTTTATAACCACTTCATGCTGTACCATAATGTGTTTCCTTCCAATTTGTCATGAGAATAGGAATCTAATATTACTCTCTAGAGAGTGGTTTTAACTTGGAAAAATTAACACCCAAATATTTGTATTTTCCTGGCTTTTTTATTTTTAGGGCTTTGTTCTGAGAGTTTGGTCTTGCCCGACTCACAGAAGGTCTTCTATCAGGAGAGGTCTTCTTACACGAGAAGGTCTTCTTACACAAGAAGGGGAGTTTGATGTGTGGGATAAGTGGAGAATCATTTACTTTGTGACTCAACAGAAAGATTTGAATGAAAGAAACTGGTAGCCTCTAAAGTAGTTATTCAAATTGAAATGTGACTATTGCCTTAGAGTTTCTATTCTGGGGAATAGGGGCTGGGCTGTGTACTTATTAATGTAGGAGTATGCACACATGTATGTCTGCAGGTGCATATGTGTGTATTGGTGTGTACATATTTAAGCATATGGAGACCAGAGGTTGATCTGAGATGCCTTTACTCATTGTTTTCTAGCTTTGGCTTATGTTTTATTAATTTTTTTGGGGGGGACAAAAATCTTACAGTGAACTTAGTTCTATTTATTGGCAGGGAGCCTAGAGAGTCACCTGCCTCAGTATCCTTTAGTGCTGGAGATACAGAATACACAATTTTACCCAGCATTTTATGTGGATGCTAGAAATCTGACCTAAATTCTTGTACTTACATCACATGTAATTTATTGACTGAGCCATCTCTCCAACACCATATTCTTCTTCATAAACGAAGACTTTTTATAAGCATAAAATTTCATGCACTTTTACTTTAACTGTGATGCATATGCCTATACATCTTTGGGCTTTATGGTTGATAATCATGACCCTCACATAGAAATGGATTTTTGTTAAAAGAAAGAGCCCTTCTTCAGTTGGAAAACATGCTTTTAGTGCCTGGCTCATGAGAATGTTCCATCCAGTATTCTGGACAACAGATAAGACTAGCATATGTGACATGGTGCTTTAAGGTATGCTTTCTAAAATTTATGTGGATTTCTTTTGTTTAGCCACCATTGTAAGAGGAGTTCTCCAATGGAGAGAGAGCTGCTTGCAGCTTCTGAGCACAGATGGATAATTGTGGCCATGCTGTCTCTGATTGCCTTAGATTGAAGATTCCAGGAAACTTCAAGTGTCTGAACAGTAACATATAACAAAGGACAAAGGGGCAGAGTGTCCCAGAGCAATAAAAATTAGTCACTAAAAAAAAAAAAAAAAAAAAAAAAATTTCTTCTAAAAGCAAAGAGCTGCTAGGATGAGAAATTTGCCATTATTTACGTAGCGCATACAGAACATAAAATAAAATAAATCTGTGACCCACTAACCCTTATGGCTGTCTCTTTGAGGCCATTGTTCCAAATGACTCCTTGCAGAGGCTAATTTGCACAGTGGGGAATCAACTTGTAAACACCCATCCTTAGATTTGTTGCCTACCACCTGCTCAGCTCTGCATCCTATGCATCTGAGGTAATAATATCAACTTCACACATTATTCCAGAATGTTCTCACCTCTCTTAAAGAAATGGAATCAGCAACATTTTCTATGGCGCAGCAAGGCAGAGATGCTGTGACATGTTTGTTAATTGCGTTTTGATTCTTAAAATATCACGTGAAGCATAGGCTTCCATGAATGTAACATCATAATATTAAGGGAACAGTAACCAAAATTTATGTGAAACATTCAGCAATTGATAGTGCTAATCTGGGGGAGCAATTTTGAGTTTTATTAACAATGACACTTATTTTCTTTAAGCCATTTAGTTGAATTATTATGCAACTTTGGTTTTACAGCCTGAAAAAGTAGGCAGAAAAGAATTTGAGTCATATGCTTGAAGCCACACAGCCAGACAGTCGAGCTGCCTTCAAGTCCTGCTTCTTAATGTTGTGTCTTTTCCTGCAAGGTCAGGAGAGCTTGCTTTCTGGACGCTTTGCTTGTTAGTAGGATGAATGACCTGTGGGGAAAGGCCCAGCAGCATCCAATTCTACTTATCTCTCTCGCTTCTCTGAAAACATATTGAACAGATACTCCCATCTTCTGCTTGTCTATGAGTTTTTTCCTTTGGGCCACAAATCGTCACCGCTACATTTTATGGAGTAAATTCTCTCTCTCTCTCTCTCTCTCTCTCTCTCTCTCTCTCTCTCTCTCCTTTTTTCTTTTTCTTTTTCTTTATCAGAGACAGTCAGAGAGAGAGAGAAAGTTTTTCCTGGAGGCTTCCACCTTAGTAAGTCCTTCCTCTTGGTTTCCTTTCCCTCTAAAACAGTCTTCAGGACTCTAGGGTAAAATGTGGGCATTTCCCAACAGTGAAGCTCCACGTGCATATTTCTGTCTCCATTTGCACCCATCCACCAATGTCACAGGGCGCACTATAAATTGCTTTTAGTTTTTGATAGTTGCTTATTTCCCTATATTTAACCAGACAGTAAGATTGTAGTAACCTGCCCTGTCAATGAATTTCACCAGGTTGTGCAACTTATTGCATTCTTAGCAACTTATATAATATACATGCTTTTTGTAGTATACCGTTTTGAGAAAGAATAACACAAATTAGATATGCAACTCCTAGTTGTTGCAATTTTGATGGAAACAATACTTTTAAGAGTTTTAAATTAAAACTGAGTAAAGTTTACCCACTTAGAATGAAGTTTAAAATATAGACTTTTTTTGGCTTGTCATACTAGCAGAAATATTGCTACGAACAATAAGTATGAAACAGGAATGAAGCTAATGAGCAGGCTGCCTGCAGGCAAACTCCACATGTGTACACGCATAGCTCATGCTTAAGGGAGAGACTATAAGTGGCTTTCAGAATTTTACCATGATGACTTTCTTAGCTGAACCTGACACAGTTGCTAAAAAGCCAATCTTTAATCTTTCCACAACTTTCATTTTCCTGTACTACCTCATATGGTCATCATATGTTGTATTAAACTTTAAAAATCAAGTCACATATTTGCTAAATTTGCAGAAACTCAATGAAGATGGGTTCACGTTTACCTGAGAGTAATGCCCTTGGAGACCTAATAAGGATAGGTGACTACTGTTTGAAAGAAGAGACATTAAAAGTGACCAGACACCCCCAGCACTTTTATTTCTGGGATGCCTGCATCGGGCTAGAGAGATGATGGCTTCAGCAGTCAAAGTGCTACATGTACATGGATACAGATCTGAGTTTGATCCTGAGAATCTATGTAAAAATGTTTGGTGCTGTGATGCATGCTTGTAATATGTGCACTAGAGAGGTACAGACACGTGAATCTTTGGGGCTCTATGCCCAGGCAAGCAAGTCAAATTGTCAGGGTGAGTCACTGAAAGACCTGTTTCAGAAAATCAATGTGGGTGGCACCCCCCCAAAATTGCCATACATACTCAACACATTCAAAAGATGCTTTTCTTAATGATCTACAATGATTTGTGGGACCCACATGTTTGAGCCTGCCAACAGACAAAATTGCAACAAATTTCAATGCAAGATTTATTGGCCATATCCATCATTGTAACATCAAGTCTTTCCTAACGCTCTAAAACGCAATGAGTATTCACACGAGATGAGATGAGCTGCTTTGGAGGGGAAACATGATGGAGAGACCAGAAACAGGGAGCAAGAAGCAGTGTTGTAATTTGAGAGTTGCTTATCTTACAGGGTTTAAAAAGAAGGTACTTCTTCTCTATGCTGGCTCAAAAAATTGAGTTCTCTCTCTCTCTCTCCCTCTCCTTCTCTCTCTCTCTCTCTCTCTCTCTCTCTCTCTCTCTCTCTCTCTCTCCCCTTTCTCACTGAAAGTAGCTTATTCTGAGTTCAGTTTGATTACAAGAGACTCCCTAATGGTTTATTCTTTCCTCCTAGGATGTAATACAGGACCAGTCCAAAACAACAAAACAATGTCCTTCCATAACCTTGTTTAACAGAGTTAAGATGCAGAATAAAATACTAAGAAATAAACAGAAATGATGCTATCTTCCATGGTGCTTTTAAGAACTTTGTTTATAGTCATTGATGGATTAGGATGAAATATGAATTTTATACATGAAATATAATCAGATAGGACAGAAACATCCAGAGAGCACTGGTGATTTTGTCAAAGTTCATCGAAGAAGTAGCCAACCAACCAAATTGCATATTATCTCATTGGGTACTTATTTGACAACCAAAGCTTTCACAACAATAATCCCAAGATATACAGAGTATAAAATAATGTTTATTGTTTAGTTCTAAATTCTATTCTTTAGAAACTATTAGACAACGTTTGTTCTGCCAGAAAGATAATTATTAACCTTGTCATGTTTTTGAAAATATGTTCTATATCTTATCTTCTATTTGAGTCAATTCTCAGTGCAACTGACATGCATAGTACAAACAGGAATGCTTATGATTTATGCCAAACATTTAAAGTTAGATCACAGCTGAGATCAGTGTATCTATCATTAAAAGATAGTTCTCCTTTTTCACCCATATCAACCAAGACCTTTCCAGATTAAAAGAATAAATATAACAGAATTTAGAACGCTGATTCCAAATTGGATTTTGCAGGAAAACTGTAACCACTGGCCTTTTTATGCTCACCCCAGTTCTTAAATAGTGACAGGAAAGCTTATTTCCATTACACTAAGCTTTGGACTTAAGCTAGGTTTGCTCTCCACTAGCCCATAACTCAATTATCCCATTTATAGCAATCTAGGTTCTGCCATATGACAGGTTACCTCTTCTCAGTTTCCAACTACCTTTACATTTTGGTGGTAAATCTCCCACACCTGACTCTTTTCCAGAGTCCCTGTCTTTGCTGAGTGTCCCAACTTTTACTCTGCCTTTTGCTATAGGACATAGGGTTTTTATTTTAACCAATCACAAGCTGCTTCATGTAGGCAAGGAAGGAAAGAGACACATCTTCCCATTGTGTATGTAAACATTATCCCTACCAAAATCAAAACAAAACAAAAATCCTTAGGAGAATTTTTAAAACTGCAGCTTCTTATTCTCTCCATGCCATCCTGTCCCTACTGATTTTATCTAGAAGATTGACTTAGCATTGGCCAGATGACCCTCAGACTATGGAACAAAGTTAGTCTTCAGTACCCATCTGGATATCAATTCTCATTATGTTGTTATGACTCTTAACAAATATCTCCAATATGTGTGAAATATGTCTCCAATGATCCTAGGCCCACCACACCACCTGTGGAACTTTTTGTGTCTAAGACTAACTTATTTATACTTTTCAAATTTGTGGAGAATGGAATGGTTTTTGCTAATAACATAAGAGAAAAATTCAGTTTTTGCTTAAAAGTGGCATTGTAGTTGTGTTGAAAACACATAAGACCATGTTCAGTTATGGCTATCCAGCTTCTCAGTTGTGTGATTCTGAATAAATAATTTAGCTTATTGAAGCCCTGATTCACTGATATTTAGGATATAATTTTAATTCTTACATAAATCACTTACATTTATTCTTACAATATCTAGCAGAACCAATTGTTAATACTCTTAAGAACACTTTCCTCTAGAAGTCTTATTACTAATTAATGTTTTAGCTAAATGATTACAACTTCTCCACAATTATAATTTACATGTTCCTTCTCATATGTTAAAGGAAATCACTATGCTAACCATTTTCTTGGTCACATATATTTGACCCTAAACACTTCTCTTAACTAATCTAGACACTTAATTTTATTGATATTTTTGAATAACTAAGAAGTTTTTCACAACTTCCTTCTTGATTTGCAGTACCTTTAAAAAAAAAAAAAAGATAAATCTCTTGCCTATGTGAGCTTCTTTGATGTCTCATAAGACACCTACTTTGAAGGTTAGTTTGGATGGCGTCAAACCTGTAAAGTCATAATACATCCCTTTTATGTCAAGTGCATAGGTCCTGGGCAAGATTTTCATTTTGTTTTTAAAGGGCTAATTTCCATTCACTAAGAAAGCACAGTGGTCTAATTGATTTGTTAATTGCTGCATTCTTTGCAATAAAGATAGATTTCACAGTAAGTGATAAAATTAATTTTATTGCACTATGTTGTCCAGCTCACATAGAGAGAGTTTATGTTTCTAACTGAGTGGTAGTGATGCACACTTAAATCTAGCACTCAGGAGGCAGAGGCAGGAAGATCTCTTTGAGGCCAGCCTGGTCTATAGAATGAGGTTCCAGGATTGCTGGGCCTACACAGAGAAGCCCTATCTTAAACAAAACAAAGCAAAGCAAAACAAAACCAAAACAAGACAAAACAAAAATTTAGGCTCTTGCAAAAGTTCACCCAGGAAACACCAATAAAAAGATGACCAAAATTCTAGTCATAAGGCCAGAATAGATCAGTTCTAGAGAAAGCAGAATCAAAGTAAGCCTTCTTGAATAAATTCATTACCCTGTAAACATAATTCTGAACTATCATTGTACCAGTCCAGATTAAATGTCCAACTGCTGCCCAGTTCTGCTTTTTGGAGCTGCAAGACCTCAGCAAGAAAGGATAACACAGCTGTTTTCACCCTGGTCGCACCTTCTCTGGTAATAATCTGTTCGGCCCATCATTGCATTGCCTGAAGACAGTCATCACTATTAAGGAGCTCCATATCTATGTACATGTTATCTCATCTTTGTATGACAAATGACACACAGGGATTAAGAACAAAACACTGTGCAATCTTGCTGTAGGGGAGACCCTGCACTTTTAATACCCATTCCTGTCCCAGTTAATGAAGGTAACAAGAAGTTAGAAGGTGTGGTATATTTCAGAAGGAATTTTATGCTACCTGTGGATGGGAAAGTCCAGTTAGGAAGTTCCTTCTAGCTTAGAAAAGAGTGAGTGAAAGAAAAACAAAACATAGATATCATTGGCTGAATTATTTGTTTATAAAACACCAACTCCATGCCTCGTGTGAGCAAATAACATAGCCCCACCATGCTAGGGGCTATGACAGGCTCTGTAATAAATGTGAGTGGTCTCCTTTGGAAGGGGACTTTCAGGCTGCTGGGAGCATGGCTGCCTATCTCAGTGTGATGAGTTATACTGTGTGCCTGTGACTGAACTAAGGAGAGTACATCAGGTTACAAAGTCTCTGCTCTTATAAAATGTGTGATCCCATAGGAACATGAGGAACAAAGACACACGGGCAAGAGTTAGCTTGTAAATCCTATACAGAAGGGCAAGTATACAGGGTGCTGGAGTTAAAAGTGGGCAGCCATTTTCCTAGCAAAGTCCCCGAAGTCTTAGAGGAAAAAGGCGAATCGCAGGAGAGAACTCAGTCACTGAAAGGGTCACCCAGAGAAGGATCAAAGAGATGTGTTTTCCTGAGACAGAAGCAAAAAGTATGTCCAGAATATGAGACCTGTGGGTCAGGAGAAGCCCTGGAAAATGAGACTGGTGCCAGCTAGCACAATTCACAGAACTTGCATGGTAGATAAAAGCACATAGCTTTTGTTTGGAGAAGCTTGTGGGACTCTGAAGGAGCAAAGTGACTTAATCAGCGGGTTATGATATACTTAATGTATATAACATGCTTTCACAATATGTGTAGAAAATATCTAGAAATATATATATATATAATTCATATTTACAATACATAACTACTTAAACAATTACTGAAGACAAACACATTCATCATGGTTAGTTGCTTAGCTTCCCCTTATGACAAGGGAACTTACAATGTACTCCTTTAGCTAAGGTGCAGAGTATAATACACTATCATTAACTTTTTTTCCCCTGTTGAACCGAGACTTCTAGTCTAGACTTGTTGATTCTGTATATCTGTTACTTTCTAATTTTTGGTCTCTATCATCTGATTTCTTTACCTGTCTCCACTCCTTTGATAGCCTCCATTCATCTCCTATCTGTGAATTTTGGGTTGTTGTTTTCATTCTTAAGAAACTATTTTACATACAATACATACAAGTGAAGTCATGCAATATTTTGCTCTCTCTCTCTCTCTCTCTCTCTCTCTCTCTCTCTCTCTCTCTCTGTCTTTCTGTTTCTTTCTGTTTGTCTCCCTTTCTCCTTTTCTCTCTTCATTTCACTTAGCCTAATGCTCCCTGTTGAGTATTTCTCTTTTGTTTTTTGGACATTTTGATGGTTTTGAAGAAGTGTTTATATGCACCCCTTACCCATTTTTAAGTTGATTCTTCCATGAGAATCCTCCCCTTTGTGTAGACATAAAAAATCATAATCATTCAACAATATCTCTATATATCCATGAAAGGGGCAGGCATGAAGGCTTTCTTTATAAATCCACTGCAAACGATTTGAAAATCTTGAAGTCTGTGATCCTGAGTTTTCAAACTTTCAGTGAGACTCTTGAGACACCTTCCTCCTCCTCCTCCTCCTCCTCCTCCTCCTCCTCCTCCTCCTCCTCCTCC